>BSBM01000115.1:12772500-13372500 GCA_027924585.1 Larix kaempferi | reverse complement strand
TTTTATTTAGTTAATTATAAAATTTGCATCTCTCTTAAAATTTTGTATTCTTTTATTGATTCTTACTTTTCATCCTTTCCTTTTGGATGACTATCATTGCCACTATGATCCTTCAATTTCATATTTCTACTTTTCCATCTCATGTAGCCCCTATTTCTCATATGCATCATTATCCGTTTTTTTTTAATCTCAACCTTCTAGTTTACCTTTAGTTTAGTTTAACATTCTATTACAACAAATTGCACTTGTTCACCAATTAAGAAGCTTACTATCATATTAAAATTTTGTCTATATCTGCATGTATAGTAAGAGAACATTACATGTTATAAAAATATCTTAGACTGGGAGGAGTCAAATGTGAAATAAGGTTCCTCGGGAAACAGTTCTGGAGACGATAAGGTGTGCCAGAGGGGTACACGACAAGTGGGGTTCAATGTACTGTGTTGTGGTGACTTCCCTCTGAGTCTATAGGAGTATCTAGGGGGAGCAATGGTGACAGGTGTGTGAGTGCTAAAGGTGGAAGGTTAGAAAAAAAAGCTCAAAAAACATGCTGCAACCGCGTGCTACAGCAAGGGAGTGGCAACAAAGTGGTCAGAATACCAACAAGCAACACTACCTATCAAAAGAAAAAAGACCCACTAACCTATGGGGTATGGGTGCAAGCAAATTTCTAACTAAAATATGGAAGGCTTTCTCAAATTACCTCCTCTATGGGGGTCTCAAGTCCCATCAAACAAAGTGAAATGGAAAACCAAAATGGCTAAGGGATATACCCCTACCGAGAGGGATCCCGGGTATAAGAGCCCTAGAAAAGACTAGAAACTAAGATACCTCCTTCATAGCACATCCGGAAAGGTGTCCTGTAGCTTCAATTCTTTGGCCATTGCACACCCGATTAGGTGGCCAACATGCACGACGAGAACAATGAGTTGGTGTCCTTTAGTACAGAGTGGAGAGCGGAAGCCCACCCAGATGTCCAGAACCAATCTTTCCACTTTCCCTCCTAGAGGAGAGCCCTCCCTACAAATCGGTGTCAACCATGCTAATAAATACCAGAGGATTTTAGTTCCCTAGAGGACAACCACTATGTCTCAGATGTAAGCAACAAAGGGGTGTTGTTTGGATGCCTAACCCCGGTGCGCTACTTAGCTACCAGATTCTTTTAATCCTCAAGTGAGGTTAAATGTGTGTGATTAATGTAAATTTTAAGCTCATATTGGGGTTATGGACCAATCATTGATACTTAAGGTGTGTTATGTGTGCACATGTGGTGTGTACCGAAGTAGCCAGATATGATACTGAAAAATAAATGTTGAATTGAAATGATAAATGATACCAAATAAACAATTATATAAAATTCCATATAATTCTATGTAAAATGTCCCAAATATAATTTCATATTTGGGTTCCTTGTTAAAAAACAACCAATTAAAAAAAATTGTCCCAAACGGAGTTCGAGAGGGAGATATGGGCATTTCAAAGTTGAGTTACCTTATCTGGTGACTAGGGCATGCTTATCTGGGAAAAATCTACGCCAAATGACACACTATTCATGGTCTAGAGTGCACTTATGTGAGCAAAATTCGTGCCCTATCCTGGAAGAGGCAGTATGTGCTTCTGGGGGTGAAAGGCATGCTCTAGAGCACACTTTTTGAGGCTAAAGTCATGCTTTGAGGCGCCCTTTTGGGAAGGAAAGGCACGCTTTGATCTAGAGTGTTTGAGCAAGCTTCACAAAGAAAAACCCGTGCTCTAGGGTTCAAAACGGGGTCCAATAGATGTGGCCCGAGTGGAAAAGAATTTTTTTTTAAAACGTACTGCATTGGTACGGGACAAACTTGCAAGTTCGGGTTGATTTCCTACACTAGAGCTGACAGAAAGGGTCAGACAGCTCTTAAAACAGAAGTAAATTTCCATGGAAGTGAAAAATTAAACATGCAAAACTAGGAAAACCTACCAACCTAACCAAACCACATATCAATGGAGATTGACCTAGTTGGAGTTGTCAAAACTGTGGCTAGGTTATTCACACTAGCTAGGTAGAAACGCGCCTACTAAGATTTGGAGAAATCTTAGTAAATGGGAATAAAAATAAACAAAAACAACTAAAATTACTGTAGTAAATAATAGTAAATAAAAACTAAACTAAAGAAACAAGAATTCTTTAATCAAACATTCAACAAACATTTTCACGAATCAAAGAATATTTCATTTTGCATCATGTAAAAATGGATTTACAATGAGAGTTTACCTTAGAATACTGGGAGTGCATGGGCCCTTGCAGCCTTATAGAAGGGGGTGCTCCTGGTATCCAAGGTCTCTTGGTTCTCCATCGAATACTCACAGGTTCCCAAACTCAACTGTAGGGGGAAACTCAATCATGAATGGTGGCTTAGAATTTCGGTAGGAATTTTGGCAGAGTTTCGGTAGTATATGTAAAATTTTTGAAATGAGGGGCCTTCAACATTTATTTATAGGAATTGTTGCCCTAGGTTTCTTTCCCCTGGCTTTTAGGCAAACCATGGTATTAGCTCTTAGTATTGGGTAAAGGTTTAGGGTTTTCCCTCCTTTTTTGACTTTTTTGACTTTTTCCCCCTTTTTCCTCTTTTATTTTATTTTTTTCCTTTTTGGGGAGGAATTTTACTTTTTTTGGAGGCAATAAATCCATTTTCCCTATTTTTGAGAGGGAAATAATAAATTGAGCCAGTATGTGGGTTTTTGACTTTGGCTTTAGTGGTTAGTGAAGGATTTTAATGGGGAAAAATAAGGAATGTGGTGATATCACTAAGGGATGAACATGGTGATGAATGTTTTAGTGTTAACTGAAGTGGCAACAGATGAACTCAAACTAGTGGGTCCCCGCTGGCCACAATGGTGCAATCTAACTGACAAAAAACTGGACTGACTTGAACTGTTAGAATTGAAAACTTCAAAAATCACAAGATTGAAAACCCTAGCTCCTAACTAACTCACTCTTGGTTATAGGAGTGACATTTTGTGGAATCCTTGAGCATAAATATAGGGCTTTAGGCGTTTTCTATTCACCCAACCTGGATAGAGAATACCATCAAGTTTCACTAGCTTAATAGATCCTATATCTTTGATTTTATCAATGATTAAAGGTACCAACCAATTCATCTAGAGCTTGCCTGGATGTTTCATGAAATTGTTGTCATAGATTACAAATTATTAGTTAAATTGTTTATGACTAATGTGTCTGTCATGCCCAACCTTCTGTTGTTGCTTTTTAATTGTTGCATGATAGTCAACTAAGAAGTGAGATTCTCTAGATTTATCAATTTCGGAAGCCATTCCACAATTGAATCTTCCTTTGACATGTGTGCTTCATGTGCAATGTAAAGTCTTGGAACCACAAAATCCGTTGGAACATATTGCTTTCAGAAGATTAGAGATCACCAAACTTCTTGGTGAAGGTATAGAAGCAATAGAGAGATCAATCAGATGTGTTCTTAGCACAACAATAACAAGCATGAACAATACCGTGCACAAAGAGAAGAACCTTGCCTTCAATGGAGAAGAGAATTCGCTTCACATTGGATTCAAAAAT
This sequence comes from Larix kaempferi, assembly GCA_027924585.1. NCBI lineage: Eukaryota > Viridiplantae > Streptophyta > Pinopsida > Pinales > Pinaceae > Larix > Larix kaempferi. The sequence continues at coordinate 13,368,935 of BSBM01000115.1, read as the reverse complement.
CATATATATCATATTTATACATTCTTCTCTTCTATTTTTAACTTCTAACTTCAGGGTAAACTTGCCCTAAAACTGGATGTATTAATCTTGCATGGATTGGTGTGCCCCACTTCTCATGCAGTGCTTCATCTCATTGAGCTGTCACTTAGGATGAACTCGCCTCTTAACTGAAAGCTTTCCCACTTAGTTACGCGGACAACTTAAGTGTCGACATGCAAGTGTCACAACTCACATGTCATCTTTTAGTTTAACATAAGTGTCGTCATGCAATAACACTTAGTTAACTAGATCTTCTCTTTAACTAAAGTGTCGTCTTTTAGTTTAACTAAAGTGTAAACACTTTAGTTAACTAGTCCCTTTTATTTAACACTTAGTTAACTGCAATCATGCTGATTGATTTATTTGAAGTGACCACTGTGAGTTTTTTAGTTAAATGAGACATATATTTAACAGATGCTTTAACTGAAGCATTGATACTTAACTGAAGCTTTATAACTTAAGCTGTAATAATTTGAGTTCTCTTTAATTAGCTTAAGTGTCTGCATGGACAGTTTCACATTCTCTTGATCTATATGCTTTATCTTTTATTTCTTTATCTCTTACTGCATGGTCAATATGTACTAACTGTAATTATCTATCACATTACATTATACTAAGAAAAATTATCGGATGTTGTGATCATATTATATTATTCCGGACCAAATGATCATATGCGAAAGTAATTCAGTTTAGAGGTGATCAATCTCTAAAGGATACTTAATAGCAAGCTGGTGATCATGGTTAATAATATATCACACAACATTAAATGCTTTTAACAAGTAAAGCATGACCTTTATACGGAAGGTCCACCTCTATACGGGAGGTCCATCTCATGGATACCTTTATACGAAAGGTTCACATGATAATTATGACTTGATACACACAAGTTCGGAGCCTTGTCCAACAATACTTTACAACATCATTACTTTGATCAATTACCTTTATACGGGAGGAATAACCTTTACACAAAAGGAAATCAAAGTGATCACCTCTATACGGGAGGATCAATCTTGGCTACACAAGATTGGTTTGGAGAATGTCTCCTGATGCTGTATATTTAACACTCCCTCTCAGTGAGGGAGGCATTCTCTACCATACCAAGCTTGTCTCGGAAGTACCTGATCTTCGTCACTGAAAGAAGATTTGTTAACACATCTGCAATATGCTCGTCAGTAGCAATGTACTGAAGTTTCACTATACCTTTCTGGACCATGTCTCGGATGAAGTGATACTCCATTTCAATGTGCTTCGACTTGTCATGAAACACCGGGTTTTCAGAAATCTTGATGCAACTCCAATTGTCACACCTTATAACGGTAGGCTCAAGCTTTTCAACAAACAACCCTGCAAGTAGCTTTCTGAGCCACACTGCTTCTCGAGAGGAAACACTCAGGAACTATGTATTTTGATTTGGTAGTGCTCTGGGCTACGGAGCCCTACTTCCTGCTGGACCAAGATATCATAGTTGATCCTAAGCTATAACAGTATCCGGATGTGCTCTTACGGTCCACAATGCTTCCTCCCCATTCTGAGTTTGTATAACTGTTGGTCTCCAACAACTTCCCCTTGATTGTGTTAAATAAAGGGGCCCTATTAGAATTTTGTAAATAATTAGCTATGGTTTTAATTTTATCTTGTTTGGTTTGGTAGGTGATTTTATGCCTTTCTTTCCTTGATCTTTCACTCTTTGCACTACTTGTTCTTTGGCTTGGATTTCATTACACGAGGATTGGGTGATTTGGATGATCTTGGTTCTTTGATTATTTAGTTTTCCTAGTTTCTTAACGATGGTTGCATACCCTTACCTGAGATTATTTAAGTTGATCACATGCTTTGGTTTGGCTCAATTGAATCACATTTATATTTCGACAATCTTGCAAGCTTTTGGTTTATCATGCATTATTGATTTATGAGCATCTTGGTGGATCTTGACAATTTGATTGATGGTCTATTTTTGTCGTCCACATCTTGAAACAATGCATATTGACGAATTCAACCATGTATTTATTCTTCAATTTGGGTAATCAATCGAATTTCTTGAGTCTTAAACTTTTCCTAAAAATTTCATGTTTCATGTTAAGGCTCCTTTATATCCAACTGCATCCTAAAATTTAAATTAACATGGTCTTAAAAGTATATATGAAATACATTAAGTTTAGCTTTTTCATAAATAAGATTATATTATTTTGAAGTGGGCTATACCATATGCACAGGGGGCTCAGCGGGTGCCATCAAGAGAGCCCTAACGGCGTTTTCACAGTCCGCCCCATCTCCGGCTGCCATCTGAAGAATAGGGTCACCTCTGTCTCCGGTTGTCGTCTAAAAAAACTCGGTCCCCGAAGTGCGGACCCTCATGTCGGCTTGTCAAGTGCCAAACCCATCCGCACCCATCCATGGCATGAGATATGGATGCTCATGGTATCTGTCGGGCCGGCTCCGGCGTTGGGAAAATTCATGTCCAATCCACCTGACACACTATTTACTGCTGGTCGCCAACGACATAGAGTGTAAAACGTCATACCGAAAATTTGAATTTGAATTTGAACCAGAGTATTAACGCCCACCCATTTCGTTTATTTGGATTTGAATTTGAGCGGGCTAATGCTGTTGCTACCTGCAACGTCTTGGTAGCTAGAGTATTATGTTTTTACAGAAGTACTGAAGCTCCTTACTAGCCTCCATCACCGTATTATTGTTCGTTTATTCGGTTGTTTTCTGTAAGGGTGTTTGCTAGTATACGACAATGTCATATAAAAGTATTGATTAGCATGCATGCCGGGCTACGCAAAATAAGAGAATCTGGGAAGGGTACCCGCAATATGAAGTCTTTCTTCAGCGCAATTTTTTCATCTCAATACTGTGTACCACTACTACATGAATCGAACCAACCCAGTATCGGGTTTTCCCTTTACTTCCTTCGCGCAATTTTTTCATCTCAATACTGTGTACCACTACCACATGGATCGAACTAGCCCAGTATCGGGTTTTCCCTCTACTTCCTTCGTTGATGGCGTTATGCCCAACTGTCTGTTTTGTTGTTGCAATTTTTTATGTTGATTAAAACGATGTGCGTTTCTCCAATATTTTAAATTACCTTGTTTGTCAACATTGTTGCTATTTGATCTATGCTCTTCTGTAATTTCTTTTTCTATATACTCTTGGGGGCTTCCGGTAACTCTTATTTAACAATCATTGCGTATGAACTCATTTATATTTTGTTAATATTTGTTTTGATATATTGGTATTTGTTTTTCTATTTTCATTTTTATCTCATATTTATCTAAATCTTTGATTTTCTCGTAGGTTTTCTACCCAAGTCAAATATTGATGCGATTTTTCTAGAAAAGTGTGACTGATTATGAATAAATTGTGAGCGGGGTATAGTTGCCAATTTGTCCAGAATATCAATCGCCACTCTCAACGAAGTCGTTCTCTCATATCATCATATAAAAATTGTCCAGTGTTTACCTTCACTGATTTATTAGTTCAATGTGCAATAAATGTTACATAGATATGGAAATAACATGCAATTATGAGAAATGTGGGATGGAAACATTTGCATTTAAAATGCCAAAAAAATTCCAGTTTGCCGTTCGATGCAATGTCTGTAATTTCTTTAAAATATAAAAATATTTCTATAATTCCAAATGATAAGCCTTGAACATTATGCCTAAGATATTTTTTCCTCCACGGATCTTGATCATTTAAACAAGATTGGTTCAACTCATTATTAGAAAGATAAAATTTCAATAATATTTGGTGGATAAAATTTTAAAATAATTATACTTATAAGATTTTTACAATAAGATATTTAAATGGTTAAATAAAATATTTTCTTCTTATTTCATAAAACGTTTTCATGTTTTTATTTGCTTTAAAATTTATTTTGAGTTTAAATAAAAAATTAATTATTAAATTAAAACATAAGATTCATTATTAAATAAAATGTAATTAAATAATTTTTTATTTAAACTTTTACACTATTTTAAATTAAAAATATTTAATTAATCATTATTTAATAATTTATTTTAAATTTGACTAAGTATTTTCTTCATTATGAAGATGAATAAAGAGAATCATCTTTTAAATGTCTTTTTAATTTAAAAAATATTTAATTTTTTTTTTTAAATAAAAGAGACTATATATTACTGCTTAGATCAAAGTACAAAGCTTGTCCACAGGTCCATCAAGGTCTTAGGCATTCCCGGCCGATGACAGCCAAACATGAATTCTTGCAACAAAACAAAACTACACAGAGTTGACTTATTCCCGGTAGAGAACCCATCAAACAGGAATTTGATATAAACAGAGAATTCCAAATCCTATTTTCACTAATCTATCCATAAAAACAAAACAGTTTGACAATTCTTCCTTAAAACAGAACTTAGTGCCGGCAAAAAGAAAACACAGCAAGATGCCTAGTCAATCATAATGGTGGGAAGACCCCTACCGAAAGTGTTCTGCTCCTGGATGATATCAATCGGAGGATTCTGAGCACTGACAGCCGTGCCACCCGCCAATGTACCTGAAACTTGCTTGAGTCCCCTCTGCAGGTCCTGAGCGTCCAATGCACGTGGAATCCCAGAACCGACGCCAGCCATACTGCCTGGCTCCCCAACACCTTTCCCCTGGACAATGAAAAGGAGGCCAATTTTCTTGGCAATGGCGTCAATCTTCGCATGCATAATGCGGTTGTCCTAGTTATGAGATTTCTAGAACCTAACTGGTTTGGTATCCCCTAGATTCTTGTTATGGGTATCCATGAGAACATTCACCATAAGGTTCTTCGTAACCCAATACGTCATCAATGTTCGTTCATAGAGAGAGGTGCAGCCAGCAGTAGAACCAGGGTCAGCTACCCACTCTTCAATTTCTTTACGAATATCCTCAATGGGAATATCATGGACCTCCTTCCAGAGAGCTCTCTCAGTTCCTTCCACTTCATTTTTAACTGATCGAGGGATATGGCCGCGGAAAAATGACGCCGATGCACGAAGACGAGCTTTTGAGGAAGCTCGAGTAACACGGCCCACCCTAACGCTTCCCTGCGTAGAGGATTCCCCAACCACCTGACTCCCAGTGCACCCCGTAACCATTGGATTGCTAGACTTACTCCGGCGAGAAGGGGCCATGACTAGAATCCTTCTCACTTCAGAAGGTCTTACTCGATAGAACCACCCTTGCGCCCCCTCAATAGAGCTATCAGTTAAATCAACACACCGGAGCGTAAGCAGACCGAAAGAAAAAAAGACGAAGGAATAAGGGGAATTCTTCATAAAAAACCACAGGCGTAATCATGGAGAGAAATGAGCCTCGGGGGACTAACGTCGAAGGGTACAACATATCCTATAGCGGAGTTAAGAACCCACAGGCCAAAATGATGAGTGAGCCGGAAAACGTACAGCATAATCTACCATCACCTTTTTCAAACGGAATGCCACGCTTAGGAATGAGCCTCGCCATAACCAACGATGAGACAGAAAGTACAACACACATCATTCAAGACGAGGGTTAGCTTGAACACGTGGTTCCCTTATTATTGCCCCCACACTTCTTCTATACTCAGCTAAAGTGGCGACCACTTGAGCCCTAGACTGCCAGGACCTGGCCATGTCAGCTGTCGATAGGTGAAAACACGACCTAATCCAGTCATCCGCAAGAAAATCCCCCAAGGAGCCAGAGGCAAGAGAGATGCTAGCATCAACACCGTGGTTCGCTAACAGATCCGACACTTTGTTGGCATCCCTTTAAACATGAGAGAATGAAATGGTGTTTCAATGGTCAGAAGAACCTTTAGACACTCCAAACGAGCGAGAAGATGCCAGCTGGAAGAAACTTTTTTAGGGGATTGCTCGTGGATGAGTTTCTTAGCCATATGAATTAGGATATGAGAATCACCTTCCAGAATCACAGGGAACCATGCTTCCGAAATAATTAGGAGAAGACCTTGAATAAGGCCTTCGAGTTCCACTGAGTTGTTAGAATCATGGCCTAAGTGGCCAAAGAAAACCTTCAAGGTGATCCCTTCACTGTTCCTGCAAACCCCACCAAAACCTACCGGGCCTGGATTTCCCCTGGACGCCTTGTCAAAATTGACCTTGAAACCAAAATAGGGAGGAGGAGACCAGCGGACTGGGATAGAAGGTCGACAGACAACCACTTTCTTTCGGAGGCCATCAAGATCCGCCCGGTTTAGACCCAACCCTGAAACAATGTGCAAATACCCCATAGTGAGGTCTTTATCTTTATCATTCCATTGTTGGCTTCAGATTGTCTCTGTCATATTTCTGACCAGTTTCATCCACACAACCTCCTCGTTGTGTTGTTTATCCCTGAAGATGTGTTCGTTCTGTTCTTTCCAAATAGTCCAAATCGCCATCCTTGGAAAAATCTGCCATAGGGTACCAATAATAGGATTCGCAAAGGCTTTCAGATCCCACGACTTGAGCATCTGATTAGGCTGACCTCTTATTCGATTGCTATGCCTAAAAATGGAAGCCCCTCTGTCCCAAATCGAAGAAGAGAGAGCAAGAATCAAGAAGATGACCGGAAGATTCTTCATTATTGAGGCACAATAGGCATCGAGAGAGTACCACAATAACCCTCTTCCTCAAATTCTCAATTTTTAGGATCCTCCTCCAAGCCACTAACCAACAGAATACTGAGACTTTGGACCAGATATTCATTTTCCATATTCTTCCCCATATCTCTCCCACTTCCTCATTCAACTGAGTACAAATATCGTAAGTCTCTTTGATGCTGAAAGTGCCCTTCTGGGAGTAACCCCACCTAAGTATGTCAGCATCCAAGTACCTTCTGATAAATCTTTCCTGGAGCTCAAGGTCAAAGAAAGAAAGGACCTCCTCTGATGAGATACCATCCCATTGCTCTACCCGAAGCCATTTCCAATAACCGGCCTGGTCATTGAAGTCCCAATAATGCATTACCTTGGTCTTTCCGGCTGCAATTCCTTTATCCCTTATCGGTTTCCATCTGGGGTCTTCCCCAAGCGTGGGAAGCTGGTTTCAAGAATCATCCCAGAAGTTGGCATTCATTCCATTATGGATTTCCCAAAAGGAATGATCCTGAACAAGTTTCCTTCCGGAGGAAGCTTTATGCCAGATATGAGAGCCTTGCAGTTCTTCATTAAATCTAATTAACTGGCACTTGTCTCTATCCCTTTCGTACTTAATGTGCCACAATTTTTCCCATGGTTCATTGTTATGAGTGCACCATCTCCACCATATTTTGGCACTGTATATCTCACTCATAATCGCTGGATCCCTCATGCCTAGAACGCCCTTGAGCCTGGGTTGGTAAATGTTGTCCCAACCTACCAACGCAAATTTTGATTTCACTTCCCTACCACCCCATAAGAAAGACCTCTGGATTCCCTGAATCTCCTTCAAGACAGCCTTTGGAGCCGAGAGCATGGAAAACAGATACACTGGCATAGCTTCGAGGACAGATTTAACCAAAACCAACTGGCTGAGGAGGTTCAGAGGGTGGAGAGTCCAGCTGGTGAGTTTTCTTTTCATTCTATCCAGAAGTTCCTGCCAGGACACCTGGCGAATCGTGCCCTCAGCTAAAGGAACCACAAGGTATTTGGTGGGGAAAGATCCACTATTGAACCCCAAAATCCTCAGGATATTGCATTGAGAAGGGACCGAAGTGTTGAAGAAAAAAACCTGGGATTTGTTGGGATTAACTTCTAGGCCAGAAGCCTTCGCAAACTGCACCAAGCATTTTCTTAAAGCCCTGGCCTCTTGGACTGAAGGGTGCCCCATAAACATTGTATCATCCACAAACTGTTGGTGAGTTCGTTTTTCCATTCCAACATGAAGCTGAAGACCACGTATACTACCATTAAAAACTTGGGCTTGGGGAAGTTTACTAAGGCCTTCTACCATAAGAAGGAAGAGGAAGGGGGAAAGGGGATCACCTTTCCTGATACCCCGGATGCTTGAAGGAGTCTTGACAGCGAGCCATTGAGGAGGATGGAGAAAAAAGGAGTAGATACCAGATTCATGACCCAAGCAACCCACTCCCTGCAAAAGCCAAACGCCTCCAGAACACATCGCATATATTGCCAACTTATCTGATCATACGCCTTGGCTATGTCGAGTTTGACAAGCATACCTGGTTTCTTTGTGACCTTGAGAGAATGCATGGTTTCTTGAACCAGGATGATACCATCCACAATTTGTCTTCCTTCCACGAAGCTCGACTGTTCCTGACTAATCAGCGTGGGAAGAAGGGGCTTGAGTCGATTAGTAATAACTTTGGTGATAATTTTCTAAATCACATTGCATAAAGCAATATGTGTGAAATTTCCAGGAGAGTCAACCCCTTCCTCTTTCGGAATAAGGGAGAAGAAGGTAGCACTGAAAGCTTTCAGCACCCCCCCACTACATCTGGATTCCTCCACAATTTGATGAACTTTGGACTTGATCATTGTTGACCAAACCGCGACCTCACAGTCGACAGGGGTTCACCAACTGTCGACACATACCGCAGTCTCCCTGGGCACCGACCTGGGTAGGTTTGAGCCCACCTAGCAACACTTGCAGAGCGGATGAGGTCTCACCTGAGGCGTCCAGGAAGAGCAGACGAAACCATGTTTCCGCCGAGGGAGGCAAGTTGCGGCAGTATGATACCAACAACAATTCTAAATATTCATCATGAAGTTATAGCATATCACTTTAATTGCAGCATTGAACATTATAGTAAACAGATAGCTATAACATATTATTGTGGCATTCACATCATAGCGATAGAAATGGATAATTGCATTAACACAAGACAATAACATAAGTATCGAGCAACATTACACACAGATTGCAGCAAATCATCATCCTTATATTACTGGGGCAAACCAAAAGCAGTACATAGATCTTTGCGTAAATTTCTACATTATCTCTCTGTCAATCTCCGCATACAACTCTATTTCTATCTTCTATCTCTCAACTTATATCTATCTTCAATCACTTACAATTCTCATCTATTTATAGGCTTCCGCCACTTACAATACTTGTCCACTTTCCTAACCGACACTTATGGACAATCGACTAACTGACTTGGTCTAGTGACCCAAAAACCCACATAATGCGATACAATTGACTCGATATTACAAATTACATGACCCAAAACCCGCCAACTGTGGTATCCTTGACTCACTATTACAAAACACATGGTCCAAGTGACCCAAAACCCGCCAACTGCAGTATCCTTTGGCACAACATGCTCCTTTCGCGCCTTCATCCAACATGTCATGGCGTCAGCAGTACCGCGATCTTTCCTCATCAAACTGACTGCCAACAATCATATGCCAAAAAAAGTGAAAGAAGTTGGAAGTGAAGCCATCCGACCCATGCGCCTTTCCTAAGGCCATCTGGTTCATTGCATCCTCCACCTCCTGCAATGATATAGGCTTACTCAGCATTCCGTTCTGTTCCTGAGTGACCAAGCGGGGAATAAGACTGGTGATCTTAGAGATATACTGGCTTCTATCCATTCTGTCTTCTTTGAGGATCGTTTCAAAGTGGTGCACCAATTCTTCTTCAATTCCTTCTTTGGTATCCACCATCTCCCCATTAGCTTTGTGAATCTTAAGGATTTTAGACCTATGTCTGTTTTGGATGACCGTGTTATGGAAGAATTTTGTGTTTCTCTCTCCTTCCTGGATCCATTGGATATGAGACTTTTGCTTCTAGTAAGTCTCTTCTTGCCTTTCCCTAGCTTGTAGGCACTCCACCAGGATCTGTTCCTGTTCTCTTAACTCCTCATCCCATCCCTCATCCATACCCCACCTTTGGAGAAGCTCCAACTCTTCAATCAGCTTCTTTTTATCCTAAAAGATATTATCGAAATCCTCCTTATTCCATGTGCGAATTTTGGATTTCAGAGCCTCCAGTTTCTGTTGAAATTGGTACATTCCTGATCCTACTAGGGGGACCAATTCATACCACCACTGGCCCACCAAATCCTTGAAGTCCTTGTGATCCAACCACAGTTGCTCAAAACAGAAGGGCCTGAAGAGGTTGTTGCTAGTCAAATCCTAGACTAGACTGATAGGCCAATGATCAGATCCAGCTGCCAAAAGAACACTAGCGTTGACCTCACCTGCCCCACGAGCTATGTCTTCCGTAGCCAATAATATGTCAAGCTTAGAATCCACCAGATGAGATCCTCCTCTCTTGTTATTCCATGTAAACCAGCCATTGCCAGTTTCGACGTCGATCAACAGACCTAGGCTAAGGATATCTCAGAATTTTTCCTGAAACCTATCCAAACACCTCCGACCACCTTTTTTCTCCTCCAAAGAAGCAATCAAGTTGAAATCCCCCCCCACAATCCATGAGCCATCCTGCGCCTGCGTAAATACCTAGGAGAGGAAGTGAAGGAAATGGTCTTTGCAAGGGGCTGCACTTGGGCCATAGAGATTGACCAGAGAACTAAAGACAGAAGAGTTAAGCACCTGAAAATCACATATCAGGGAGAACCTGTTGGCTCTCCAGTTGAACAGAGAAATGTCACCGGGTCGCCATAGAAAATCCAAGCCCCCGGCCATACCTGAGGTGTCTACTGCGATTACCTCACATCCTTTCCATATTTTTTGACCTATTCTTTCTAGAGTAGCAAAAGAGCATTTGGTTTCCTGCATAAAAAGAACATCAAGGTTTTCCTGTTTTACTTTCCTTGCGAGCGCTTTGATCTTCCGGGGGTGATTACGGCCCCTTACATTCCAGGACAAAATCTTCATTGGGATACTTGATTAACAGCAGCAAAGGAAGCCTTAATAGAAGGATACTTCCCAGACTCAATAAGCCTAACTCCAATCTCTGCTATCCTCTGTTTGTTGGATTTCCTGCCTCACTTCAAATCCCCAGCCTACATCTTACATTTGGTACCAGATTGGGGGTCAGCCTGGATGCCCAGTTTCTGGCTAGATTTTGTTCTGATGATTGCTTCCTTGAGTAGTTCCAGTTGTCTTCCGGAAACGTAACCTTCCCCCTTCTTTTTCTCACACTCTCTTTCCAACTCATCTAGATCTAGTTCTCCCAGATCTACTTCCTCCTCCTCATCCTCCTCCATGGCAGCTGTTAGATCCTCCCAGTTCTTGTCTGGGCTCATAGTCTCCATGGATTCAACTACCTCCTGCTCCTTGTTTGCCTTCCCCTCCTTTTGAGTCTCGTCGGTCTCATCAACTTCTTCTAGAATCTGAAAAGGGTTTTTGCTTGAAGATCCTTGCTCCACCTTTTCCTTTCCTTTCCGTTGGTTGTCACCAGATCGGTTCTTTTTGCAATTGCAAATCTGGGTAAAACCCTCTTTGTCCTTCTTTCCTTCACGATCATTTTGGGGTGGGGGTTTCACCAGGTTGGCCCGATGGCAGTTCGTTCCAAAATGACCATATTCGTGACATATTCTACATCTGAAAGGAAGCTGCTCATAGTCAAGAGGTTGTATCCATTCTTCATCATCCCAATTCAACCTAATGGCCTCTGGTAGCTCTTTTGAAAGATCCATGTAGACACAGATCCAAGCACATGTTGTGTACCTTTATTGTTTGGTCCTTTCTTCGACCTTTATGAATTCTCTAATGGAGTTACCTATATCCTTCAAAATTTCCAAGTCCCAGAATTCACATGGTATAGAAAAGAGTCGGATCCAAACCGGGAAACCTTCATATCCTCAGTTTTCGGATTGAAGTGCTCTTTCCACGGTCTGAGGTATAAACCCACAGAAAAGAAGAAATAGGGTCCCCCTTCGAGCACTTTGTCCCTGTCTTCTACATTGAAGAAGATAATGGAGAAAAAACCTTTTTCCCCCAGGTGGAGATCATATTCCCCTTTAGGGTTCCAGGTACTCTTGATCCATCTGACGAGGTCTTTTTCCTTTGGACAGAGACCGATAAATTTACCAATCAATGCCTTCTCCTTCCATAATTCCACTTTCTCCCTTACTTTTTCTGCCTGGATCTGAATGGTCAGTATAGATATGGTCTTCGGGAAGCATCCCCCTGGACCTAGCCGCCTCTGTGCTCCTTTCTCCTGTGCTCCTGCACCCACCTTGCTATTGTCATGTACTTCCCCCGCGGACGCCATACCCACAGACGAGAGTGTCTGGGGCATCCCATTAGGCACCCCCAGATAGATCAACCCCGGCAGCACCATTGCAGATGACTGTAGCTGAACGCAGCTCCTCGAAAACCCTAGACTCCGTTTACCAATCGCAACCCTCCGATCACAATCTTGTTTTCGCAAATCGAATATTGATAGGTTAAAAATAAGGTTGAACTTATTTTTCTAAAAAAATATTTAATTAATCAGTATTTAATATTATATTCTAAATTTGATTTTTATATTTTCATAATTATTAAGATGAACAAAGATAATCATCTCTAATATGTCAATTTTTTTTTAATGTTAATAAATTAAGTTTAATATTTTTTATAGGTTATAATAATTACAAAGTGTTTGGAATGTTTTTTTTGTAAGCATCATAGAGGATTATATTATAGTACAAAAAGAGTTGCAGGAACAAGATCATCATGAGGTCTGAGAGCCTTCTAAGGCTTCTTACATTACCAAAAATACAAGCTTCGACCCTGGGCTTCCTACCCATTCAAAATGTGAAAGACTTGTCTCATATATGAGTACTGAATGTCCATGAAAAAGCCTGAAAAACTATCAGGAGAATGATATGGGTCTATTACAAAAATGTTGGCTGGATCCAACCTAGGCTAACTTCTAAAATACCTACAACCCAAAAGATAAGACAGATCTTCAAAAACAAAATTACAAGTGTCATTTCCTTAGAACCTGTGGTGACACATGTCAAGGAAAACTGAGCAGAGTTACTTGGCGTCGCATGGGCCAGATGAGTCTGCATTGCTTGGCTTCTGTTCAAGGATGGAGCAATGATAGTCCTCAGAATTCCTAGAGCTATTAGTTGTAGCTTTGACAGGGAGCGGCTTATTTTTTCGGAAGGAGTTTGAATTCCTTGGTTTTTCTCGTTCAAGGCACTTCCTCTTGAGTTCATTGGTGGATGCAATGTTGTTGTGGAAGTCTGGATGCTTTTGCGCAATAATTGACTGAGTGTCTATGTGCTCTTGTGGTGTGGAGACGTGGGACGAGGCTGACAGAGAGGTAGAGCATCTAGCTTGAACCGGGGGAGGAGAAGGAGGTGGGGCATTACCTTGAACTATCTCGTGAGAGTGCAAAAGGAGACATGCCAATAAATTTTTAATTGTCCAGTAGTGTTTGTGCCTTTCTCTGGTTCTTTGGCTAACCAGCTGCTGAATGAGCAGTTCTTCCTCCCAGTCCTCAATTAGAATCCTTAAGTACTCAGGAATTGAGCTATCATATCCATTTTCACTGACCGCTCCACGACCATGGTTTCCCCAGTTCCCTTGGCCTCTACCTCCTCATTGCAGGGTGTCCCAGAGTCTGTGAGACATCCTCCCAGTATGGGTTATGTACATCTAAACTCGATAAATGAACACATGACCACGGTTTATGTTCTTGATTTTTTTCTTACGTATGTGCTTTGCATAGGACCAAAAGAACCATGTAATAGGTATCCATGAACTCATGAATGAATCCCCTAAAACACATCTTGATAGGTAGATTTGTGTGAGAGATCCTATGACTATAGACGAAAGTCAACAATTAACTGTGCTACATTCCTATTTGATGCCCCAAACCTAAAATGGAAATAAGGATGCATGTAATTTTCTGGCTTAATGCATTCTTATGCTCATGTTGTTTTTCACCTTATTTTGATGATATATACTTATATTTTGGACTCTTTTTTATGGAGAAGGAAAAGTTATTTTTAAAATGCTTGATATCAATATCAAAGTAAGTAGCTCAACCTCTTATTATCATTTGACTCTCCATTCGCTATATATTAGGGTTGGGGTGTATTTGCTTGTCTCTATGACCCCTAACCTATATCCATCCACTTTTGACGTAGTTCCAATTTCTAAAAATGCTCAAATTTCACCAATGATTCTTGTCTTTCATTATTTTCTCAACACAACATGCATGGTCAAATAAGGTTGGAACACAAGCCATGAAGTCCTCATGGTTTTGCTAAAAATTTATAGGTCTATTTGGTCTAGGAATGATACCACCTGGAATTATGTCAAAACCATATGAATGCATGATCAACAATTTTTTTCAAAATCTCCCAATCGAAATTATTAAGTTTATTTTTTAGTTAAATAATCCTCTCATCGTTTACTCCCTTTCTACAAGCATCACATAGCACAATTGAATGAACGATTTTAGTTAAAATCTCCCAATCCTTACTTGAAAAATTTACTCATGAATACATGTTTTGAGCCATTGTTAAGGTGGTAAGAAATTCAATAGACATCTTAGTTTTGTATCCATGTCCTCTATCCTTCGATACTCTTCCAAGATCAATTTCTCAATGGCATTTCCAAAAACAACGGACCCAATGTTGGGAAAGTAAAATTTGAAAGCCTCACCCAAATTGGGACAAAGCACATGCACAAAAGGTTCATGATTGTAGTTAGACTGTGAAGGTCAAAGAAATAATCTATCATTGCTCCAAACAATTTATATCAAACATTTTTCTTCGATCCTCTAAGTCTTCAAGTCTTAAAATGAAAGGTGTACACCTTTTTGGGGAAAAAAAGAAAGGTGTGAGACTGAACATACCCATTCATTGCATATCCATAGTTGTGTACTTCTTTGGAAATAAAAAACCTATGTAACCACCATATCTAATTTTGTAGAATTAGAAACACTCAAATATATTTATGGAATGTCAAGGCCTAGTTTAATTGGAGACAAGCATGACCATAGTGTAAAATACTTGACAACAAAGAAAATATAGGAATATAACTTGACTCATAAGAAAAATGAACAACATAGGTGGAAAACACCCCAGCAATATTTGAAAAGATAATAGGATTTACTTATCTCCCACTCTTGAGAATGTTCACACAAAACAAAAAACTATCTTAATTTGTTCCACTATGGTTGACATTAAGTTATCCATTTTCATCAATGATATTTAAAATTATCAATTGCAACCTTATATGAAAGGGAATTCTCACGTTTATACCAAGCAAAATCTTTAACACATTAGATTTTTTTGGTTCATTGTTTATTGTGAAATTAGGCCCTAATTTGTAACATTCCCATTTTTAGGTGCTACTTTGGAATTGTAATCACATTATTATTAGTACCTACCTATGGTAGAGAATTCTATCACCACAAATATAGGGAAATAAATGGCTTGGAAGGTCGCTTATCAGGTAGAGTTCCTATCAAAGTCTATTTATCGGGGCTAAGTTCCCGCGGAGCAAAGTTCCCACCGGGTAGAGTTCCTATTGGGGCGTAGTTCATATCGAGGTAGAGTCCATATCGAGGCAAAGTTCCTCTCGAATAGAGTTCCTGCTGGGAAGAGTTCCTGTAGAGTCCATATCGAGTCAAAGTTCCTATTGAACAAAGTTTTTGCTAGGCAGAGTTCTCGCAGGGGCAAAGTTCATGTTGGATTGGAGTTCTTGTCGGGGGCAGAGTTCCTGTCAAATTCTATATCAGTTTGAATTCCCATTGAGGTAGAGTTCCTATTAAAGTCTATATATCGACGCTGAGTTCATGTGGAGCAAAGTTCTCTTCGAGCAGAGTTCCCACTGGGAAGAGTTCCTATCGGGAAGAGTTCTGAGCAGAGTTTGGATAGAGTGTCGAGCAGAGTTCCCTCCGGGAAGAGTTCCCATTAAGGTAGAGTTCCTGTCAAAGTCTACATTGGGGCTAAGTTCCTGCAGAACAAATTTCTCGTCGGGCAGAGTTCCTACCAGGGAAGAGTTCCTATTGGGAAGAGTTCTTTTAGAGTCCATAACGAGGAAAAGTTCCTATCGAACTGAGTTTTTGCTGAGCAGAGTTCCCATTAGGAAGAGTTCCTATCGGGCAAATTTCCTGTTGGGGAAGAGTTCCCATTGAGGTAGAGTTCCTATCAAAGTCTATATATTGGGGCTAAGTTCCTGTGGAGCAAAGTTCCCACCAGGGAGAGTTCCTATTAGGGCGTAGTTCATATCGAGGTAGAGTCCATATCGAGGAAAAGTTCCCGTTGAATAGATTTCCTACTGGGAAGAGTTCCTGTAGAGTCCATATCGAGGAAAATTTCCTATCAAACATAGTTTTTTCTAGGTAGATTTCTCGCTGGGGAAAAGTTTCTATTGGGTTGGAGTTCTTTTCAGGGAAGATTTTTTTCTAGGCAGAGTTCTCGCTGGGGCAGAGTTCCCATTAATATAGAGTTCCTGTCAAAGTCTATATTGGGGGTGAGTTCCTGCGGAGCAAATTTCTCATCGGGCACAGTTCCTGTTGGGAAGAGTTCCTCTAGAGTCCATAAGGAGGAAAAGTTCCTATCGAACAGATTTTTTGCCAAGCAGAGTTCCCATCGGGCAGAGTTCCTATTGGGAAAAGTTCCTCTTGGGGCAGACTTCCCATTGAGGTAGAGTTCCTATCAAATTCTAAATATCGGGGCTAAGATCCTGTGGAGAAAAGTTCCCACCAGGTAGAGTTCCTATTGGAGCATAGTTCATATCGCGGTAGAGTCCATATCGAGGCAAAGTTCCTGTCGAATATAGTTCCCGCTGGGAAGAGTTCCTTTAGAGTCCATATCGAGGAAAAGTTCCTATCGAACAACGTTTTTGCTGGGCAGAGTTCTTGCAGGGGCAAAGTTCCTGTTGGGTTGGAGTTCTTGTCGGGGCAGAGTTCCTGGAAAATTCTATATTAGGTTGAGTTTCTGTCAAATTATATATATCGGGTCAAAGTTCATGTAGAGCAAAGTTCTCGTCGGACATAATTCCTATAGGGCAGAGTTCCTATCAGGCAGAGTTCCTGAGCCGAGTTCTCGAGTCGAGTTCCGAGCAGAGTTCGAGCAGAGTGCTGACCAGAGTTCCCTCTGGGAAGAGTTCCTATCAGGCAGAGTTCCCATTAAGGTAGAACTCCTATCAAAGTCTATATTGGGGCTGAGTTTCTGCGGAGAAAAGTTCTTGTCGAGTAGAGTTCCTGTCGGGGCCGAGTTCCTGTTGGGAAGAGTTCCTCTAGATTCTATAACGAGGAAAAGTTCCTATCAAACAGATTTTTTTCTGAGCAGAGTTCCCGCTATGCAGAGTTCCTATTGGGCAAATTTCCTGTGAGAGTGTATATGGCTCAAATTTATGTGTTTCTTTCAATCTAATCATACTAAAAATTAGTCATATCATAATTTATATGATATGCACACTAAATCCAATTTTTATAATATACACACTAGGCATAATGATGATGACTTTAACCATGTTGATGGTATATAAGATATGTCAATATCTAATCTCTTATTTAAAAAAAAAAGGAATTTTAAAATATACACACTAAGCATAAAGGGGATGACTCTAACAATGTTGATGGGATATAAGATAAGTCAATGTTTAATTTCTTGTTTTAAAAAAGCTATTTTTCATAAATTTATATGAACTTAAATTAGAAGATATGGAAAAAATTTTCATCATAAATTGTGTTAGACAAACAAAAATGAATATCAAATTTCATAAAATAATTATATTTCTTTTTAATTTTTTTAAATTATTATATTAACTTAACAATATGTCATTTTATGTAAAATGTACTTTTTTTAATATAATAAATATACTTTATGTAATTAAATTTAGTATCCACTAACATTACAATGATTTGGAACCTCCAAACCATTGTATAAAATTGAAATGTAATAGTATGGGAACCTTTAGTATAGTTACTCTAACTTAAAGTTAATAATTAAATTGTTAACTATAATATATACTAAAATAAAAGGGAGGCACATTAAACATGCTATCCCTATTTTGTACACCTATATAAAGAATCATTTTAGGACAAAGATATCATGTTTTCACATCAATGTTGTTCTATTTCGTAGCAATTGTTATCAACATCTAGCTTCCATAAAGGAACAATTCCTTTCTTGTATAGGCTCCTATAGCCATTGTATTAGCAATACGGTCCCTTATTCTTCAGGCTTCCATAGCCATTGTAAGAAATAATTATGTTCTTCTTCAAGGTTTTGTAGATAAATACAAAATCTAAATCTATAAATTAAATAGTATTATAAAGACAAAATCTAAACTAATTTTTATTATAAATATATAGTAGTAATTTATTTTAATGGTGCAATTTGCACTTATAATAAAAAGCAATATTTATTGTGTAGAATTTGACACGTCATATGTTAAATGTATTGTGTAGTGTAAATTGGAACATAATTGATGACTATACCATATTAAGGTTATTAATTTATATATCAATAATTTTGACATTGAATTTTCCCCAATTGAGGTTGTTATATATACATAATTATTTACTGGTGATTAAATAGTTTTTGTTTGTTTTACCAAATCTTCTAAGTTTTCTCTATAAAATAAAGATACCACCCAACTAATTAAACGATCAAATTTGACTTGACCATCTCAATGTCATAATTAAACGTGGCTGACTAACACACACTTTTCTTATGCTAAATTGCACCCATTACTCACTTGTACTTACATGTGGATAGTTTCCATTAGTTTCTATTTTAAAATTTACAAAATCATTATCTTTAATCTACCAAGCATCATTTTAAGCTTTACAAAGTTATATTTTGTATTCAATGATGCATGCTACAATACTACAACTATTTTTTACTCTCTTCTAGTAACACTTCAAATAATGGATGTGGACTTGAATAATTATTAAAATATAAAAATCAAATTTAAAATATAATATTAAATAGTGATTAATTAATTTTTTTTTAATTAAAATGAGATGATTGTCTATATTCATCTTAATAATGAAGAAAATACTCAATCAAATTTAAAATAAAGTATTAAATAATGATTAATTAAATATTTTTAATTTAAAATAGTGTAAAATTTTAAATAAAAAATTATTTAATAATGGATTTTATGTTTTAATTTAATAATTGATTTTTTATTTAAACTCAAAATAAATTTTAAAGTAAATAAAAACATTTTATGAAATGAGAAGAAAATATTTCATTTAACCATTTAAATATCTTATTGTAAAAATATTACAAGTATAATTATTTAGAAAATTTTATCCACCAAATATTATTGAAATTTTATCTTTGTAATAACGAGTTGAACCAATATCGTTTAAATGATCAAGATCCGTGGAGGATAAAATATCTTAGGTATAATGTTCAAGGCTTATCATTTGGAATTATAGAAATATTTTTATATTTTAAAGAAATTACAGACATTGCATTGAGCGGCAAACTGGAATTTTCTTGGCATTTTAAATGCAAACGTTTCCATCTCATTTTGTGTGTATTTCTCATAATTATATGTTCTTTCCATATGTCTGTAACATTTATTGCACATTGAACTAATAAATCAGTGAAGGTAAACACTGGACAATTTTTATATGATGATATGAGAACGACGTTGAGAGTGGCGATTGATATTCTGGACAAATTGGCAACTATACCCCGCTCACAATTTATTCATAATCAACCACACTTTTCTAGAAAAATCGCATCAATATTTGACTTGGGTAGAAAACCTACCAGAAAATCAAAGATTTAGATAAATATGAGATAAAAATGAAAATAGAAAAACAAATACCAATAGGGGAGGGATGCCATTAGTTGTACACCCCACCTGGATCCCCCCCCATGCCATGTGGATTAGCCTAAGTGTCAATTTTTTTTTACTGACGAGGCGTCGCCACCTGTCTAGTAGGTGGGCGCTTTTATGCCGCACGTGTGGCATGCCTTTCCACGGTCCCATGGAACCTTTTATCGGGAAAGGTATTACCCTCTGTTACTTTTTGTTTGGGCCCGGAGTGTGAGCATTCTACTGCCCCGTTTGTTGACCATCTCGACCTCCGCTATTGTGGCTCCCTTCGCCCGTCTCTGTTCACCTGGCGCTCGACTCTGGTGATATCCTGCACAACTTTGTTACCACTCCATCCTGGTTGTTGCTTCGGACATGGTGGCATTCCGCTCGATGGTGCGCATCGTTGTGTTCAGTTGTGGTGGCGAATTGGAGTATCCCCGTTTCAGTGGTGGAGATGTCGGGTTCAGCCTCTCGTGGTTTCGGTGGTGGCGATGGTGGATTTCTGTACCTAGTCCAGTGGTTGTGGTGGCTTCGTTCGTTGGCTTCGCTCCTCAACCGATAGCTGCGCTTGGTTTCTTGCGTTCGGATTCTTGGTCCTGTGGCTCGGTTGCATCATCCGATGGCTCGTTGGTAGGTTTCCTATCGACCATCCTTGCAAACGTGTTTTTCAACACTCCCAATTTGCTAGGGATTCTGTGGACCTTATGTGCTGCACTTCAAGGTTTAACATTGCTTTAGTTTGTTTTTGTTGTTGGAAAATTTAGTTTAATATGGAAAATTTAGTTTGTTGTTGGTTTAATTTGGAAAATTAAGTTTGTTGTTGGTTTTTGTTGCAATCCCTGCATTCGGGTTCTGGTTTAAGTATTTAGTTTGTCGTTGGTTTACGTTACAACTCTGCCGTATGGTTAGGGTTTATGAATTATGTTTGTTGTTGGTTTAAGTTGTAATCCCTACCGCAGGGTTAGGGTTTATGAATTATGTCTGTTGTTGGTTTACGTTGCAATCCCTGCTGTAGGGTTAGGGTATACGAATTATGTTTGTTGTTGGTTTACGTTGTAATCCCTGTCGCAGGGTTAGGGTCTATGAATTATGTTTTTTGTTGGTTTATGTTGTAATCCTTGCCGTAGGGTTAGGGTTTATGAATTATGTTTGTTGTTGGTTTACGTTGCAATCCCTGTCGCAGGGTTAGGGTGTATGAATTATGTTTTTTGTTGGTTTATGTTGCAATCCCTGCCGCAGGGTTAGGGTTTATGAATTATGTTCGTTGTTGGTTTACGTTGCAATCCCTGTCGTATGGTTAGGGTTTATGAATTATGTTTTTTGTTGGTTTATGTTGCAATCCCTACCACAGGGTTAGGGTTTATGAATTATGTTTGCTGTTGGTTTATGTTGCAATCCCAGCCGCAGGGTTAGGGTATAAGAATTATGTTTGTTGTTGGTTTATGTTGCAATCTCTGTTGCAGGGTTAGGGTCTATGAATTATGTTTTTTGTTGGTTTATGTTGCAATCCCTGCCGCAGGGTTAGGGTATATGAATCTAGTTTGTTGTTGGTTTATGAATTTGGTTTTTGTTGCATGGGATGGATGTCTATTCTTGGAACTGTATGGGCCTGATGTTAATAGTTAATATTTAAACTGCATCATACAACAATGACTTCTGCCATTTTCTCATCTTATTGGGAGAATACACATAATTAATTTTTGTATATCAGCTACTGCGCCAAAGCAATGGAGTTATCAGTCGAGGAATGGGATTGGTTTTTACTTTAATTTACAATTGGCAACACAATTGGCATATGATGCAGTTTTACAGGTATATGGGCTTCAATTTACAAGTATATGATGTAGTTTTTACTTCTAACTATTAACATCAAGTGCACTTCACTTGCATTATGGGCCAATTTATGGTGTGAAATTATTTTGTAGGCCATTTACTTTCTTCTGCACCTATTTCATATGCAAAATCTACTGTGATGGGTGCTGTCAGTTTTTCCTGCTGATTTGGTTGTAGGTAATTTGTTCAATTTGTTGATGGGTAGACCATAGCATGTATTTATATACACGTGGTTTTATTAAACAATGACTTTGGATCGATTACTGTTGTTTGTTGCTCTAGTCTTCAAAAGGATATCGATTTTGTTATTGGTTCCTTATAAAGTATCATGTCTTCTTTGAATATTAAAGAGAAGGGCTGCAGACTATAACTTGATATTTGATATTTATTTTGGTTGAAGGGATACAAACTATAATTCATAGGCAAACTGAACTGCAGCTATATTTAATTAGTATGATACTCATTCATTAAAGATTCATTAAGGATCTAGACCTAATCCTACTGTAGGGATTGCAACATAAACCAACAACAAACTAAATTCATAAACCCTGAAAAACACACACTATACCTGATTTAGGCCTTTTATGTTGATTAGTATGATACTCATTATTTTTTTATGAGAGGAGGGATTATGACCTTATTTGTTTTCAAATCATTTTGTTTATCATAGTATTTGTTATTTGAGAATTTTATAACTATTGTCTCTAAGAGGGCCAGTGTATTATATCCTTTATCTTCTATGATAGCACGGACAATAAATTTTATGAATTTCTTCGTATGATAGAAATTACATTGTTTTGCAAGAGAATTTAGCATGTGAATGTCTTTTAATGATTAATACTGCAACCCTTAACCTGCTGGACTTACTAAGATTAATGTAGAGGGTGTAACCTGTTAAAAGTAGATTTAGTATTATGTTAAAAGTAGATTAATCTGCTTACAATCCATGTTTAAGGATCTAGACCATGCCACATACATCATAGAAGGAAGGAAACATGGCGTTCTCAAGAGTTGTACATTAGAAAAAACACACTTAAAGATTCATTACGGATCTACACCTAACCCTGCTGCAGGGATTGCAACGTAAACCAACAACAAACATAATTCATAAACATGATGAAATTGTATATTAAACCCCTGATTACAATGCCACAAACATTAGGGAATGCTATGACCTAGGATTGTATCCAAAATGGTCTAGGATTGTATCCAAAATGGCAATGTTACAAACATTAGAGCCAGTGATTACAAAAAATCCACCTTGTAATGTGGTCACAACAAAAATGTTGGCACCCCATATGACACCCCTATGAAGGATGTCCTCCAAGATCTTCACTGCCCAGTGTTGTTGAGTTTCCTTCTTGACCCAAGTTGGTTGGCCTACCTAACAATGGTTGGTTAGGTTGTGGCTGATTACCTCCATATGATATCCAATTCGCCTCTTGAAGCCATGGAGGAATTGAGTAGCCACATTGCACACTTGTGCTACTAACCCCTTCAGTAGGTTGATCCCCCATATAATCATACACACGATTGACACCTGCAATGGTAGGAGGGAATAAAGTGGGCATGTGCACTTGTTGATAGCAGGGGACTTGGATATTTAGGAGGTCTTGGAAACATGGAGTATTATCTGGAATATGTTCCAATGTGTTTGGCATCATCCTACTCCCATCCACCATGTTTGCATCACTAGCAACCCTCTCTGCTAGCCCTTGTTCTTTTTGAAGCAATTGCTGAACCTTTCTCAACTCCTTTTCCTACCTTGCCATCTGCTTTTGATGAGCCTTTTCTTGTCTTTCTTTCTCTCTTTCATCCCTTTCCTGTGCTCGAAGTTCTGTTGCAACAATCCTTGCAGCCTTATTTTCTTTAGCTAAGTCCTCCTTCTTCTGTTTTAAATCCTGGATTTCAAGTTTCCTATGCTTAGACTCAAACAATAGTTTTATATAGTCTTCTGAGGTGAGTGACTATGAACTTCGGCATAGACGAAGATTGTCTATTGTTGCTTGCCTTCTTTTTGCTGACACTCTCTCTACTGGTAGCTTTAGGAACCAACCAAGCAACTGGCCCTTCGTTGGCACTTGCTGCTCCTTGCTTGACACTTTCCTTTCAATATTTGGGTCAATGTTCTCCTGCTCTATCTGAACCATATTGTCCTCTTCAACTGGAACCTCATTTTGGACACTATCTTCTTCCAGGTTTCCATTGTCCACAAAATAATGAACAATTTCACCCTCCAATTCTCATGGCTGTGAAGGCATGTTCATGCTTTCTTCATTGGTCCTTGAGACAATATTTTGGTCCAAATTCATCATGGCTTCTATCAGCCATGATGGTGGGGTAACCTGGCTTGGCAAAGTCAATTCTCCATTGTTGCTCCCTGGTGCATGATCAACGTTTTCATTGACATGATCAGAAGCAGAAGTTGCAGCTGTCTCAGTTGGTGTAATAACCTCCATGTTACTGTCAATTGGTTCATTGTTATATTGTGTTTCACACACCTGTTCATCATCATCACCGCAGTAGGGTCCTCCTTGAGACAGGGATATGATATTATCAGCAGCAACAATGTCTTCCTCTACTTCCACACTCCTTGGCCATCACCATGTGCTTGGGCATCCCCTTCTTCTTGACAATCCAGTTGAAATGCCTGGCTGCAACTAGTATCATGCATGAGAGCCTTAGAATTCAGTGGCCATATCCCATTCCTCTTAAACCCAGCTTTGATATTTGATGGTGTGAGAGATCTTCTAAAGGTTTTACTTGCAAGATAGGCTAGCTCAAACCTTTTTACCTCCACCCCTAGATTCTTTGCCATCCATGAAGCTCGCTCACCCATGAAATAGTTCTGGAAAGGCCTGAACACATTGACATCTAGGGGTTGCAATCTGTGAGTGGTATGAGCAGGTAGTGTCAACAGGTCAATGCCCAAATTGTTAGCCTCTTCAATTGTTTGCACAACAATGTGGCTTCCATGTCCATATAAAACCAGTAGGTGTCTGTTTACAGGTGATACACCGCCTGGTATAGATGCAGCAAAGTGAGTTAGCCAATTCATAAAGAGTTATTTAGTCATC
Source organism: Larix kaempferi (assembly GCA_027924585.1). Lineage (NCBI taxonomy): Eukaryota > Viridiplantae > Streptophyta > Pinopsida > Pinales > Pinaceae > Larix > Larix kaempferi. The sequence continues at coordinate 13,344,353 of BSBM01000115.1, read as the reverse complement.
CAAGCATGGGGATGTGCAGCCATGCATGCACCTGGTTCACAATTCTATATATAGTTTTTGAGTTGAATTTTACCTTTAAATAGATAAAATGCAAGGATTGAAGCACCAATTGTTGAATATTGTAACTTCTAAGAATATTATATTTGTACTTTATTATTCCGGAGATGTTTCATCCCTCCGAGGTAATTCTATTATGTATCCGGAGATGTTTATTCCTCCGATGGATTGTGGTAACCTGGGTTATTAGATCCACCATGTGGGGGTCGGCCCTGAGTTATATAATTAGGGGTTACTAGACTCCATTGGGAGAGGTCGGCCCCATTAGGGAAAAAGTCAGTTGGAAATCTAGTATAAGTAGAGGAGGATGCTCCTCACTTATCTCATACTTGCATAGCTCAGAAAGTATCGCACTTGTGAGAGAGAGGTCTGCATAGGAGGTAGAGAAGGAGCTCTAGTCTTGGAGCACATCTTGTATTTTGGTTGATCATCTTATTGAGGAAAGCTTTGCTGGGTTTTCTACCCCATGAGGGTTTCCCAGGGTAAAATCTTTGTCTATCTTGTGATTATGTTTCTTTCAGTGATCTTGCTAGTCAAACTAGTTTAAACTTAACATGGTATCAGAGCTATCTTGAATAGAACATCTTTCACAAGGTGAAATTATCTTTCTCTCTCTCTCTCTCTCTCCCAAAATTAGGGTTTCTGCAAAAGTTAGTATTTTTGGATTCTAGTTGCATGGCTGAATAACCCTTCTCAAAATCAATATTTTGAGCCCTAGATCGAAGTTTTTGGTTGGGTAGAACTCTGGGAAAGTCAAACCCTAGTTTGACCAAAAGTGCGATAAACCAAAAATTTTGTTGCAGATCCAGAAAGTGAAAAGTTGAAGTTTCTAGAAATAGAACACACCAGTTTTCCCAAGTGAATCAGGCACATCTCCTGGTAAGTGTTACTCTATTTCTTGAAACTCTAATCTCTTGGACTGCCCCAATAGAAGATGCCTCCAAGCATTAAGCTTGAAGACAAGCTAGAAGGTATAGAGAATTTCCGGGCATGGAAATACATAATTGGTCTCATTCTTAAAGAGAATGATCTTACTCAATATATCAAGGATGAAGTTGCAGAACCCGCTGAAGATGAAGCCAAAGAAAAGTATAGGAAGGATCTAATTAGGGCAAAGAGAATCATTGCTGATTCTATCAAGGGCCACTTGATTCCCTAAGTGGCATCCAAGAAGACCCCAAAGGAAATGTATGATGCCCTAGGAAGAATGTATGAAGGGAGGAAAATCAATAGGAAGATGAACCTAAGAACTCAGTTGAAGAGTACCAAGATGAATAAAGGAGAATCCATTCAAGACTACTTCTCAAGGGTTTCCCAAATTAAGGAACAACTAGATGCTATTGGAAATACTCTTGATGAAGATGAACTTGTAATGACTGATCTAAATGGTCTCACTAGACCTTGGGACTCATTCATACAAACTCTGTGAGCCAGAAAAGAAAGTATGAAGTTTGATATAGTATGGGAGGATTGTGTTCAAGAAGAAGCTAGGGTAGCCAATAGGGAAGCCCTTCTCAAGGAGGATGACCAAGCCTTGGCTACTCACACCAAAAGAAGAAGAAAGGGATACTTCAAGAAAGTTGACCATAAAGGGTCTCAATCCTTCCATAGATTTAAAAGGGGAAGAGGACCCAACTCAGAAAGAGATCTCTCCACAGTCCAATGTTTCAATTGTCTTAAACTAGGACACATTGCCAGATTTTGTACTTCACAAAAGAAGAAGTTTGTTCACAAAAGACATCATGCACATATGGTAGAAGATGATAGTGGAGAAGAAGAAGAAGAAGAAGAAGAAGAGGAAAGGCCTCAAAAGAAAAGATCTAAAGTAAAGAAAGTAGATGCATAAGAATATGTTCTATTTTCTATACTATCTGGGTCTGTATCACCTGGAGAAGATACATGGCTCATCGATAGTGGTGCTTCAAAGCACATGACAGGTCAAAATAAAACTCTCCCAAGCCTTGAAGAGAAGACTTTTCCACAAAAGGTATCCCTAGGATATGATTATCAATATCCCATCAAGGGAATTGGTGAAGCAAGCTACAAGCTTGATTCTGGAACACCTTTAAAGATGAAAGAAATTTTATATGCACCAGGTTTAAAGAAGAACCTACTTTCTATCTCAGCACTAGATAAGAAAGGCTTTAGAGTTGCATTCATAGATGGACAAGTACTTATGTGGCCCAAAGGAAAATCAATTGAAGATGCAATTGTTATTGGTGAAGAGGAAGGAGGTCTTTACAAACTCAAGGGACATCCAGAAGTTGCCCTTGTCCATGAAACCTCTAGCTCCAGTGAGCTATGGCATAGAAGGCTAGCTCACATTAACTACAAAGCCTTACCTTATGTAAGCAAGGTAGTTATAGGACTACCAAACTTGAAGATTGATCATAATGGCACATGCAAAGGATATGAAAAGGGGGAGAATATCAAGAACCCAATTCCAAAGAGTGAAACAGAGACTAAGAACATCCTGGAGCTAATACATTCAGATGTATGTGGACCAATTCCCACCACATCCCTAAGTGTGTTTGAATACTATCTCACATTCATTGATGATTATTCATGGAAGACTTGTATATAGTTTCTAAAAGGAAAGAATGAAGTTTTTGGAAAGTTCAAAGAGTTCAAGGCTTTGATAGAAAATTACACAGAAAAGAAAATTAAGATTCTCAGAATAGATAATGGTGGAGAATATACTTCAAAGGATTTTGAATATTTTTGTAAGGAAGCTAGAATCAAGAGGGAACTAACCACTCCCTACAATCCCCAACAAATGGGGTTTCTTAAAGAAAGAATAGAACCATCATGGAAGCTGTAAAGACTATGATACATGACCAAGATCTACCCATGTATCTATGGGTTGAAGCAGCTAGGACAACAGTCTATGTACAAAATAGGCTATCCCATAGTGCTCTTGAATTCAAGACTCCAGAAGAAGTGTTCATTGGAAAGAAGCTTGAGGTAAGTCATCTCAAAATATTTGGATGCCCAATGAACATTCACATTCCAAAAGAAAAGAGAACCAAGTTGGATCCTTCTGGTAAGAAGGGAATATTTGTTGGATATTGTGAATCATCCAACGCTTTCATAATTTACATACCAGGTTTTCATCATATGGAAATAAGTAGAGATGTGACATTTGATGAAGAAGCAGCTCTCAAGAAATCTAGGAAGTGCCAACTTGAAGAAGTCTATGAAGAAGATACACCTCCTAGAGTTACAGAGGCTGTGCCCATCCCTGAAGATGATACACCTAAAGATCATGACATGTTAGAACCACAAGAATCCCCCATTACAAACTTATCTAAGAAAAGAAGGCCCGCATGGGCTAGAGACATTATTCAAGGAGATGAAAAATATGGATCTCTTGAAGGCTCCACTAGAGAAAGAAAGAAACGAAAGCTAGTATCCAACTATGTGGATTTTATGTGTGACCTTGTGGATCAACAACCTACTAGCTATGAAGAGGCAGTTCAGAAGAAAGAGTGGGTAGAAGCAATGACAGAAGAATACCAATCAATAATGAAAAATGATGTTTGGGATATAGTTCCCAAACCAAAAGATAAAAGTGTGGTATCTTCCAAATGGATATTCAAGATAAAACATGCTGTAGATGGTAGCATTGAAAAATATAAGGCAAGATTTGTAGCCAGAGGATTCTCTCAAAAAGAGGGAATTGACTATGAAGAAACATTTGCACCAGTTGCTAGGTACACTTCTATTAGAACTATCATGGCACTTGTATCTATGATGAAATGGAAACTACACCAAATGGATGTTAAGACAGCCTTCCTGAATGGTGTGATTGAAGAAGAAGTGTACATAGAACAACCACAAGGATTTGAGGTTAAAGATGGAAGAACACATTTATGCAAGCTGAAAAAGGATTTGTATGGATTGAAGCAAGCTCCCAGAGCTTGGTATGGAAGGATCGACAGTTTCTTAACAAGTATGGGCTTTACCAAGAGTAAAGTTGATCCTAATCTTTATCTCAAGGTTATGGATGATGAACCTGTTATAATATTGTTGTATGTAAATGATCTATTTCTAACTGGAAATGAGAAACAAATTATCGAGTGCAAGAAGAAGCTCTCTTCAGAATTTGAGATTAAAGATATCGGATTAATGCACTACTTCTTAGGTCTAGAAGTATGGCAAGAACCAAAAGGAATCTTTCTAAATCAAGGTAAGTATGCTGTGGAAATTTTGAAAAGATTCGATATGTTGGAGTGTAAAGCTATGGCCACTCCCATGGACTCTAACTTAAAGTTATTAGTTAATGACTCATTAGAATTAGTAGATGTGACTTTATATAGACAGATTATTGGGTCATTAATGTATTTGACAAATACCAGACCATACATATGCTTTGCTGTAAATACCTTGAGTCAGTACCTAGTGGAACCTAGAAAAGTTCACGTAATAGCTGCAAAGCATGTAATGAGGTATCTAAAGGGTACATTAGATTTTGGTCTATACTATCTTGGAAATCATGAACTCAGATTCTGATTGGGCAGGAAGTGTTTTAGATGGGAAAAGTACATCAGGTGGATGTTATGGTCTTGGATTTGCCATGATCTCATGGTTCAACAAAAACAATCTAGTGTAGCTCTCAGTACTACTGAAGCAGAATATATAGCTACTTGCTTTACTAGTTGTGAAGCAGTATGGCTTCGGAAACTACTAGCGGGATTGTTTGACTTAGAGATGGATCCCATTGTGATCATGTGTGACAACCAAAGCTGTATTAAGATGACAGAAAATCCAGTGTTCCATGATAAGTCAAAACACATAGAGATTCGATATTTCTATATACGGGATATGGTGCAGAGAGGAGCTATCAAGCTCGAGTATGTGAGCACTGATGAACAAATTGCTGATATATCGACCAAACCTCTGTCTCGAGTAAAATTTGAGTATTTCCGAGACAAGCTTGGTGTAGTCCAAAAGGACCCTCCTCGAAAGGGGGAGTGATGTAGACACTGATGATGAGATTTCCTACATTGACAGTAAGGTCGATGATGAGGATACCTGTATTATTTTACTTAGGATATTTATATTACTTTTATATGTACTTGTATTGATGATATATATACATGTATTGATGAGGATACTTGTATTGATGATATATATACATGTATTAATGAGGACACTTGTATATGTACCTGTACTGATGAGGATACTTGTATTGATGATATATATACATGTATTGATGAGGATACTTGTATATGTACTTGTACTGATGAGGATACTTTTATTGATTGATGTACTTGTATGGATGAGGATACTTGTACTGATGATATGTATATATGTATTGATTGATGTACTTGTATGGATGAGGATACTTGTATTGATGCACTAATGATACCTGTATTGATGAGGATACTATGGGGATTGTATTGATGAGGATACTATGGGGATTGCATCATCCTTGAACATATGTTCTAAAAGGATCCGTAGACAGATGTATCTAAGAAAGAAGAGGGATTCCATCATCCTTGAACATATGTTCTAAATTGATCCGTAGGTAGATGTCTCTGAGAATGAAGTCCTTAGTGGACAAGTGGGGATTGGATCGTCCCTAGACTTCGGACCCTTGAATTGAGCCGTAGACAGATGTCTCTGAGAATGAAGTCCTTAGAGGACAAGTGGGAATTGGATCATCCCTGGACTTCGGTCCCTTGAATTGAGTCATAGAAAGATGTCTCTGAGAATGAACTCCTTAGTGGACAAGTGGGGACTGGATCGTCCATAGACTTCGGTCCCTTGAATTGAGCTATAGACAAGATGTCTTCGAGAATGGGGATTGGATCGTCCATAGACTTCGGTCCCTTGAATTGAGCCATAGACAAGATGTCTTTGAGAATGGGGATTGGATCGTCCCTGGACTTCGGTCCCTTGAATTGAGCCGTAGATAGAGGTCTCCAAGAATTGAATGATAGGACTAGATCGTCCTTGGACCTTGGTTCAAAAGGTACATGATAGGACTGGATCGTCCCTGGACCTCGGTTCAAAAGGTACATGATAGGACTAGATCATCCCTGGACCTCAGTTCAAAAGGTACATGATAAGACTGGATCGTCCCTGGACCTCGGTTCAAAAGGTACATGATAGGATTGTATCATCCATGGACCTATGTCCTAAAGAGAGCGGGATTGATCATCCTATAATATGATCGTGTGTATTGCAGAGTATACGATGCTGATGATCGTGTGATGATGATGATGATGACGATGCTGATGATCGTGTGATGACGATGATGATGACGATGTTGATGATCGTGTGATGACGATGCTGATGATTGTGTGATGACGACGATGATGACGATGCTGATGATCGTGTGATGACGATGTTGATGATTGTGTGATGACGATGATGATGACGATGCTGATGATCGTGTGATGACGATGCCGATGATCGTGTGATGATGATGCTAATGACGATGATGATGATCGTGTGGTGACGATGCTGATGATCGTATGATGACGATGTTTCTGATCGTGAGGATTTAGATATTCCAGTAACTATTTGAGTTACTGATGATGATGTATTGAAGAAAGCTTCCAATGATTTATAGATGTATCATGTATGATGTAGTCGATGACTCCTTGCTCCTGCAAATGTTGTTATAATATCCTTCTCGTTAATGGGGAGTGTTGAATATTGTAACTTCTAAGAATATTATATTTGTACTTTATTATTCCGGAGATGTTTCATCCTTCCGAGGTAATTCTATTATGTATCCGGAGATGTTTATTCCTCCAATGGATTGTGGTAACCTGGGTTATTAGATCCACCATGTGGGGGTCGGCCCTAATTTATTTAATTAGGGGTTATTAGACTCCATTGGGATAGGTCGGCCCCATTAGGGAAAAAGTCAGTCGAAAATCTAGTATAAGTAGAGGAGGATGCTCCTTACTTATCTCATATTTGCGTAGCTTAGAAAGTAGTGCACTTGTGAGAGAGAGGTCTGCATAGGAGGTAGAGAAGGAGCTCTAGTCTTGGAGCACATCTTGTATTTTGGTTGATCATCTTATTGAGAAAATATTTGCTGGGTTTTCTACCCCATGAGGGTTTCCCAGGGTAAAATCTTTGTCTATCTTGTGATTATGTTTCTTTCAGTGATCTTGCTAGTCAAATTAGTTTAAACTTAACACCAATTGCATTGACACAACATAGAATAGTGATCCACTCCCTGCTCCTAGGAAAAATATTAGGCACATTATGACTCCCTCTCTTGGAAATTACACGCATGCCACAGTTCCTTCTTGCCTGTAAACCTATTTCATCACAGTTCTATATATGGTTTGGATCATAACCATGTTTCTCGTATTCATTAGAAAGGGTGGCATAGAACTTAGTTAGAATTGCAGGGCATAGATTTAGAGCCCTATCTCTATCCAGGCCCTCAGCTGTATGCAACACAAGGTCTGGGTGTCTTATTTTAAACCCAAACCACCATGACTTTCCAGGAAACCCATTTTTGAAGGGGTTTGGCCTCCCTTGACATATTTGAGCTACTGTGGATTTTAGCTGTATCAGCTCTAGCCCATGTCCCATTTGAGCCATCTCCTTACACCACTTAACCACCTCGGCCTCCTCCTCTTCACTCATAACTGTAACAAGCCCTCTACGCTTTGTATGTGTGAGCCCATTTATCCAGTAATGCACTGATGAGGTAGCAACTCCATGTTTTTTAGCAGCAGCACGAATGGAATATCCATTGAACTCTATATCATCAATGGTAGCTAACATGTCTTCTTTTGTCCAGCCTCTTATTGCACTGATTTTGGTGGTTGAACTTGTTCCTGGAACTGTTGTTGATGGTGGCTCTGTGGTTGATGGTGGGACAGCAGTGTCCTCTACCACCACATGGTCATTCTCAACAACATTGCTGGGTGCATTATTGGCATTTGAAGGATCGACCCTCTCCTCGTCTGATGAGGTGCAGCGTATCTGGGCACCCCTGCTCAGTCGACGACTTGTTCTCCTTGCAATGTTGACTCTTTCCATGCCTGCAACAACTTGCACATTTACAGGGGAAGCTGATTATGCAGAAGAAAACTGGAAGTTTCCTATAACATAAATCACTACTACATATGGGCGGATTTTTCCATGAAATTTTTCCATGTTTTCAACATTCGTGGGTCAAAAAAATGATTTTTTTAATTTTTTTTCAGGGCGGAAAAAACGTGGAAATATCCACGATTTTTTAAAGTTCCACGAACATTCGTTTCTATATCAACGAATTTTTTAGGTTTCACTTTTCGTGGAAACAGGGACGAAAGTCGAGCTATATAAACTACACACTCTCACCATAATTTTCACATTTTCTTTTCTTGCGGCACATTGAGCACGGATTTTGGACTTGCAGGGTGATTGTATGAGCTTGGATATTCTACATAGGTCTGATATTGAACTTGCAAGGTTAGTAATGTGTAATTTTTTGTCTATATTTTTTTAAGGGTTAGATTTTAATATTGTTTATAAGTAATGAGGCTTAGGTCATGTTAATTTGTTTTTTTTCCTTTCTAATATTTTTTTCAAGAACTTGCTATCATTTTAATTTAACTTGCTATGTTTTTTTCAAGAACTTGTTTTTTTGGCTTAAGTCATGCTAACTTGCTTTTTTGCCTTTCTACCCACAAAAGTTCATTATAAAACGGTTGTGGCAAGGAAATTTATGGAAATGCTATTTTAAGTCCAACATACTTCTAGCTTAAGAATTGCATCACCTTGTCAAATCTAGATTCTAGTTAAATATTTTAGGGTAACAAGTTGATTTTCATGGTAAATAACATTCATTCTAGTACTAAAGTCATTTTTTAAAATTAAATTAAGTGGTACTTTTCTTGCTTGTGATTAATATTGTGTTTAAGATGCTTTTTTTTGTTATAAAAAATTTGTGATGCTTCTTAAGCTATGCAACATATTCAAGAAGCTTATGAAAACATATTCATGATAGTTCACAAATAGCCCATCCCTATTTAATCTACAAGATAAAAATCTATAATGCATAAAGGTTCTTGTTCAAATACTACATCTCCAAGTTAGGCCACTTGAACCCATTCTCTTACCAATTCTCTTTGTCATCCTAAGTTATGAAACACTATAAGTGACATAATCTCTTCTCCTAGTTCTAATGCATACCACACTGATGTGTCCTACTAATCTAAGGATTATAACTACAATATTGGTTAAGAGCCTACCCTCTTTGGTGGTCAAACTATATGAGATGTTCAAACTATACAAGTAGTTATCAATTTCCCAATATTTTTGGTTCCTTAACATTTGACATTTACCATTTTTTTTAGTAACCAACCTGTTGTTGCAGCAACATCCCCCCCCAAAATTTTTGTACATATTGGGGCCCCTCCTTTAATTTTCTAGAAAGACTGCTGTAAGAGGTCAATTCTTCTTTTTACTTTGTTTTCAATTGAAAATCCTGCTTTGAGAATTTCAAGTTTTTCTTCTTCTAAGGATAATATTCATGAAATTTTTTTTGAAGATGCGGAACCTTTCAAGTTATCCTCCCGCAGTTGCGGAACCTCTTGATTTATCCTCCCGCAGTTGCAGAAACTTTCAGGTTATCCTATCGAAATTGCGGAACCGTTCAGCTTATCCTCCCGAAATTGCGGGAGCCATTCATATAAGTCTCCCGAAACTGCGCAAAAGACTTAGAAAATAGTCCTCGAAGCTGTGGAAGCAATTCGGGAAAGTCTCCCGAAATTGCGCAAAAGACTTAGAAAATAGTTCTTGAAGTTGCGGAAGCAATTCGGGAAAGTCTCTCGAAATGGCTAAAAGATTCAAGAAAGCCTCCCGAAGCTGCGGAACCATTCAGGTTTCTTCCCTGAAACTGTGGGAGTCATTCACGTTATTTTCCCGAAAATCCGCCAAAGGACTTGGTCTCTTTGAAAAAATCTTAAGTCTTTTTCTCTCGAAGTTGCGGAAGCTATTCACGAAAGCCTTCCGAAACGGCGAAACCTTTTAGGTTTCCCTTCCGAAACTGCAGAAGCTATTTGCGAAATCCTTCCGCAACTACGGAGTCATTCACGTTATTCTCCCGAAACCCCGCAGAGAGACTTAAAAATTATTCGAGTTGCGGGAGCCTTTAGCCAATTCTTTACGAAACTACGGAACCTTTTGGGCTTCCCTTCCGAAACTGCGGAAGCGTTCGAGTTCTTTTCCCGAGAGCCATTGAGGAAAGCCTTCCGAAACGGCGGGAACCACCGCGGAATTGTTCTGCAATTGCGGAATCCCATGGCATATCTCCGTCGAAATTGTGGGAAGAAATCTTTTGTTCTCCCAAAATTACAGGACGAGTCACCAAAACCATTCACGACAAGTCTCTGAAGGCCGCATTTCGGAAGGATTCGCCAATGTCTTCCGAAACGTCGAGGGAGTTCGCCATATCATTCCGCAATTGCGGGCGAAACTCGTGAGTCCGCCCCGCAAGTGGCGGTCGTGCACAGATACCGAGGCAGCTTGAAAAGACCACGCCATGCAAACTTTAAATCCGTTTTAAATACACCACCCACCGGATTAATGCCACACATGTCTAACCCGTTTAAAAGAACGGTGGGGGTTTCGGTTGGCCACATTGTTAACTTTCATTCAAACGAACAACGTTGAGAACACCGCACCAGACTGCTCCATCTCAGCTCATCCACGTCCGTGTCCACCTCATTCAGCCACATTCTCATTGCCAGGTAGGTTTTTTAACCGCTATTTTTTTGTCTTATCTCCATGTCAAGTTATGTGTGGGTTTTTTCTCGTCTTCAACGTGGCTGATAGACATTCATGGCCATATGTCATTATTTTTGTTTTTAAAAGCCGCCGAGGCCCCTTGGGTTTCTCGTTCCCATCAGCTAAAAGCCAAAACTTTAATTACATGAGTTTTTTACTGGCCGTATTCCAGGCATCGTCACCCTCATTCAAAGTTTGAGCCATCCACACAACGCCTCGTAAATGTTACTAATAATTGTAGTGGTCAGCTGAACCCCTCACCTGTTCATGAATGAGGAAAGCGGTCCCTGTTTTTTGTCTTAATATCGTTTCAATCTAAGCTCATCCGCCATAAACCATTAGAACTGCAACGATGAAGGATACCCTTTCTCCTAGGGCTAAATGGGAAGCAGGTTGTTTCCACGTCACATGCTTGGCCTTTCAGAAACATTCCAAACTTTGTCTCCTTAGGATAATCAAGTCACAGAACTATATTTCCTGTTTGGAGTGTTTTATTTTGCTTCCCCAACATGCAGCTTCATAGTTTGTCTATATCTATCATTAGCATGTTAAATTGGTGCTGCTCTTTGTTAAAATCTCATAATAGGTGGCATATTTTTTATAATGACTTGTTTCTGGTTGTTAGTAGGTATAAGCCAGGATGCCAAAAGGTGGTAGGAAGAAGGCTAAAGTAATGGAACCACAGCCAGTACCACTTAGGACTGAAACTATGTTCCAAGATACTAAGTGTACCACTGGCATTCCTCCCGAAGCCCAATGGGGCAACATTTACAGGATGATCAGGGACCAGGATATCCCAAATGCATTATTAGAAGAAGAACAGATATACCGCAACATCAGAACATTAGGCATAGCTAGGGATTCTACCCGCCCTGAATTGTTCCCATGTTCCGAAGTGATCGGGTGTATTCTAGAGCATACTAACGCGGAAACAAGAGTATTACATGACAGCGGGGGAGTGGCCATTGCCTCATTCCACCCAGCATATATTGCTGCGGCCTATAAATTCTCACATTCGCAGCAAGCTCTGAGCGATGAATGGTTGGGCCAGATGAACAATATTGAGATGTCCAAAAAATTATTGGTCGCAGGAAAGCACTTAAGAAAGAGAGGTAATGATGAATATGATGTTCAGAATCTAAGACCTCCTTTTAGGCTAATCGCCCTGATGCTGTGTATAATTTTCGACATGCCCGATGGCACTGTATACAGGATACAGTGGGCTCCCATCATACACTTTGTAGCATTCAAAGGGACTGTGTTTGACTGGGCTACTATCCTATCGGACAGTTTGGCATCAATGGTGACTGTTGCAAGAGAAGGTCTGGCCTTAAAAAAGGTAGAATTTTACATGTCTTCATATCTCATTGATTGTATTCTGGCCAAGCTATCTTTTCCCAGCTTAGGTTGCACGTGGGATAGAGCCAACACCCCGGTTTACACTACTTACAAGATAATGTGGGCTCAAAATTACAGAGCCAGCTATAAGCTCATCTGTGAGGGGTTCATCATGCCCCTATATGAGCAGATATTCAAGGAAGAGCCCAACTGTCTGTCGAAAAATGCCATGGAAATACTGAAAAACTATGGAGACTTTTATTTCTCAGAGTAGGGCACCTACATCAGAATGTTTGGAGGGACTAAAGCTCCATATATTTTGCCGAAGTATGCTACTGACTATGTAGTCCTCAAGGAAGCAGTGAGACAAATTTTCCTTGATGGAATCGGAGCAGTGCTTAACAAGAAAAATAAGGCTTCTTTCCCTCCTTTACCCTTCTGCATAGGAGCCTACAAATTCTCAGGGGTTGCCTCAGCCGAGGATTTTGTTCAAGAGCTGAAAGATTTCCACTTCGGCGAAGTAATTTTCCATAGGAATGATAGGCAGGGAAAATTTGTCGAGCATTGAAAGGAAGTTTATGCTCATTTTGAGTACTCTCATTATTATGATGCCGAGGAAGAGGCATTCAGAGGCATTAGTAACATGGCTGAGCTGCAGATTTGTCGCCAAGGCAGTGGAGCAAGCTCTAGCTCTACCAAGGCCCAAAAAACCAGCCTGCAGAAAGAGAAAGAAGCAGATGATGCCCGAGCCCAAGAAGAACAAAGGTTAAAAGAGGAAGCAAGGTTGCAGCAATAGGCCGAAGTTGCAAGATTACAGCAAGAAGCTGAAGTGGCAAGATTGCAGCAAGAAGCAGAAAATGAAAGGCTGCAGAAAGAAGTTGAGGAAGCCCAGCAGCAAAAAGAAGCAGAAGACGCGAAGCAGGTGGAAGGAAATGAGAATCAGTCACAAGTTGAAGAAGAAGAGAGAAGGCAAAAATATGAAGTGAGGCAAAAGACGGAAGAAGAACTCAAGACAGTTGAAGATACCCAGGCAGGTGGCTCCGGCGTCTAGGATATGGAAATAGACGTATCTCAAGCAGGTGTCTCCAGCACTCAAAATGTGGAGGCGTACACAGCACAAGCAGGTGTCTCTGGTACCCAAAATGTGGGAACAGATTCAGCTCAAGTAGTCCAGACCCCACCCGTGGAAGTAGAAATAAATATTATAGATCTCCCAATCATCCCTTACACTCCATCAGGAGAGCATACTGTGTCCAGATGGGATGAATTTGTCTATGATAAGAAGAGGAAGGCAATGGTCCTTAAATTGAAAGAGAGGATAAAGAGACTCTTCCAAGAAGATATTGTTACCCACCGGGAGACCACAGTAATGCAAAATACAAATAAGGCTCCCTTAGCTATGGCATTCGCCACTGTAGAGACAGCAAAAGCAACGCTGGACAATGTGGATGAGATAGTTAGAGAAGTTGAGTCGACAAAGAGGAGAGATCGCATGTTACAACACACTATGGCTAACGAGCAGGCTTACAGAGACCTTGTAGTAAATAGGTATAATCGCTTGTCTGTTGAGCATAAGGAATTGTCAGACAAGTATAACCTTTTAGAAGAAGAAAAGGAACACCTGACGGTCCAAATGATGGTCTTAGAAGCGGAAAAGAACGATGCAGAAGCCAAAGTGTCCCATCTAGAAGCAGATAAGCAGGTATTGGTTGAGCAAATAGAGTAGGCAGAGAGCAGAACGATAGATATGTCTCCCTTCCATGAGCTGTCCTGCAGCATCCTGAAATAAATGCATGACACTCAGGAGCTGATTACTGAGGAAGTGTGCAAGCTCAAAGCCATGGTAGTTAGATTAAAGGAAGTTAATGCAGAGGCCAATAGGCTCAAGGCTAAATATACTCAGGTTAAGGCAAATATCCTGAGCCGGATAGAATGGAGAGATGGAAAGGTGGGTTTCCCCAAGCATCTCCCATTCAAATCTGTAGATGGTTTTAATGAAGACATATCCCTTTTTGAATTTTGCAGAAACTGTAGCATTAAGCTGATAGCCAAGATCCGAGGGACAATGGATAAAAGTAATGGTCTTTATCAAAGAATCCATTAAGTGCATGACAAATGCAAGTTGAGTTTCCCTCAGTCCCTTGATGAGTTCCTGGACAAGGAGCAATGTTTATCTGAGCTGAAGGAAGAGTTGGGCATACAAATAGAATATGTGAAGAAGATTGATGTCTTAGCCATTGATGATCTTTATCATTATATTGGGATGTCATCAATACACAATCATCTGCTTAAAGAAATGCACCAAGCAGCAGTAACAGAAATTCAAGGTATTGGAGCAGAGCTTGGTAAAGATGTAACTTCCCAAAAAATCTTACTCCCTGCCTCAGCAAATGTAGTTATAAGGGACACTGGTATATGGTTTAGTTACATTGCCAAAGAGGAAAAGAAAGCAGCAGCAGTAGCAGAAGCAACAGCCAATTCGAGTTCTTCTCTCCCAGCAGTAGCAGAAGTAACAGCCAGCCTGAATTCTTCTCTCCTAGCAGCAACAGCAGCAACAGCTAGCTCGAGTGCTTCTCTCCCAGTTGGAGCGCCTGCCTAAGAGTGAACGCACTGATATTCAGGTGTTAATTCCTATCTATTGTAATTTGGCTTTCATATGTATAAAATCGTGGAGCCATTGGACAACTGTCCTTTTCTTTTTTAAAGTAATTTTCTGTTTAAGAAAGGGTCACATTTTTGTCTATTAAAAGGGAAAAGTCTGTAGGTGACAAGTGTAAAGAGCTAGGTGGCAGCCCAAAGGGAATTTTGTAATATTATAAATGGAAGTTTAGGAAGCAATGTAGGGGACTTTTGGCAGGGAAATATTTTTCTAGACTTGTACGAGCTATCTTGCACATGTTTCAAGAAAATAAAATATACCTAATAAGAGCCTGGAGAGGACGTCTTTGCATGAGAATGGATATTGGATGTATGTTGGATTATTCCTGTGACGTCTATGCTTTACTATGAGATCATTTTTTTTACTGTCTTGAATTATTTCATTGTACTAAATGATCTTGCTTCTCTCTGTGCAAATGAATTCTCTCTTTCATGAGTAATAGAACACATAATATCTGCATTAGAAGTTATCTTCTAATATCTCCTGTTTCTGCTGTGGATCTATCTTTAAGATTTTATGGCTACCTATTGAATTTAAGTAAATCTTCCAGCACATTACTCATTTACATAATTTGCTCCTTGTAGGGATAGTTAGATTTATTTCAGTTTTAGACACAGATTTGTTTTTCCAGTTCTGCATTTAGATTAAAATTAGTCTAGGCACTCGCATATCATTCTAAAACATAAAATCAAAAGAACGGTGTATAGGGCCATAACCACTATAATTGGAATAAATCTCCAAACCCACGGTTGCTGGAATCGTTAACCGGACGGATTCCCCACACCAAACAGTGGACAATCTAATTGGGATAATCTATCGGGGAGAATCCCTTTCTGATTGATGCTGCGATCTCTGAGGCATCAACACTTTTTGGCGCTAGAAGGAGTGCCTGAAAGCGCATGGCTGGTAAAGGGAAATCGCCCACTGTCATAAATGTCACTGAAAACCCGCTTAAAGAAAGAATTTCAGACAGTCCAAATCTTGAAGTAGCAAATCAAGAAAATATTGTCTCTGATCTTGAGCCTCAAGAAGCATTGTATGATGTACCTTTTACAGAAATAGAAGATTTGAGGAGGCACACACGATCTTATGTTAGGCAGCTAGGTGGTTTAAACACAGTAAATTTCCTTCCTAGGAAAAGTTCCCCTAGTCAAGAGCGACGGTACACCCGTGATTCGATTCTTGTGCAAAGTTTTCAAGAGTTTGTGAATTTAACTTTAGAAGAAATTGTAGAACCTCTGAACAGGTTCGATCTTGAAAACCTAGAAAATATTTCAGATCAAGGAAGTCTTGGAGAACTTATTACTCCAAAGAACACTCCCCTGAACTCACCTTACAATTCCCCACCAGATTCTCCACATAGAAACATGGCTGTATCTGCTTGGAGAGCAAGGGGAGCGTTGAATCTAGCTGGGCCATTCCACAATCTTTCAAAAAATCCAGAAAAGGTCTTGCCTAAATTCGACCCAGGGAAAGCCATTTCAGTCGAAGATCATCTCAAGAGATTTTATCTAGCTCTGAATCCTTTGAACGTGCAGCATGAAGATGTAGTCTGCAGGCGTTTTCCATACACATTCGAGCCAAAAGTATCATCCTGGTATTTCATCCTAAAACCTAGCTCGATCTCAAGTTGGGATGAATTTGAAAACTGTTTCTTAAAGAAATATGGAAACCAAAAGACTGTAGCCACACTTATGAAAGAACTCTTATCCATGAGAATGGAAAAGAAAGAAAAGGTTCAAGACTTTAACCAAAGGTTCACAACACTCTTGAATAATTTCAGTGAAGCAAATAAACCAGCAGAAGAATCTCTGGTTGAATACTATACAACAGCTCTTGAAGGACCCATAGCAATGTTTGTTAAAAGATCTAAAAAAACCACCTTGATAGAAAATTTCGAAGAGGCTAGGAAGGTGGAAGAGGAGGCAGATAGCATTGCTAAACATGCCTTAGAGGCTGAAACAAAACCAGTATTTAGTAAAAAATCCTTGCTGCTCACTAGAGGTAAGGAAGAGTCATCAACATACATGGAGAATGTAGTTAAGATGATGCAGAAGTTATCCAATAAAATTGTAGATCTCGAGAAAGATAAGGCTGCTAGTACATCTAGGAGACCTTTCAAGCCATTTTACAAAAAAAGGGAATATGACGATCAACCTCATCCACCCATGAATACTTCCCCTGTTTTAAACCTCAATGAAATCGGGATGGAAAACTTCTGCACCTTTCATCAAGAACCACATTCGGAAAAGAGCTGCCCACAATGGATTAACTCTATGAGTTTAGTCATGAATCAAATGCTGGATTCACAGATCCCAGACCAAGATGAGCCTCTAGAAGAATCGAGCCCTGAATTAGAGGAACCAACCCCGGACACTACTATGGTACTGTGGGATTGGGTACCTATAACTGAATCAGCAGAAGAAGATCCCATAGGAAGCTTTCCCTCTGCTGTAAATATTAATACTTGCAGTAAAGGTCCTATTGCGGATCCTGTGAAAGACTCGATTCCCCCCAAGCCTAAAGTTTCAAAAGAACCACCTAGAAGGCATATAAAAATTATTCCACCACAGCCTAAAGTTAGCCAAACAGCCAAACATTGACACCATAGTTCAGCAACCTAAGGTCACAATGAGTAAAACAGATCATCCGACCCGAATTGGGAATGAGTCTGATATAGGATATGACATTATCGAGGATATAAAGAAAGTCAAAGCAAATGTGTCAATATTCGACATGTGCAGTTTGCCTCTCCAACGAGACAAGCTGCTGCATGTTCTACAACCCCAGACCAGCACTCCATTAACAGACTCCCAAGAAGATCCCGAGATTAATGAGGCTAGTATCGACAAAAAATCTAAATCTCAAACATTGCCATTCCTATTGACTTTTGAAATTTTCAATCACAATGTTCACAATTGTTTGGTAGATTCTGGAGCATCTTCAAACGTCATGCCACTGTCAATTTGTAAAAAAATTAACGGGCAACCGGTGCCATCTCTGGCCCAAATTATCCAGTTAGATAGGACTGCTGTCAAAGTGATTAGGGAGATGAAAGATGTTCTCATTAGATTATCAACCGACTCTAGGGTCTGTCAGTTTATTGACATAATGGTGGTCGATATTCCTGAAGCCTCTGGTCTGATCTTAAGCAAGGACTGGTCTACCAAGCTGAATGGCTACTTTTCAACTGACTGGTCTCATCTGTGGTTGCCTTATCAAAATAGGAAGAATCAGATCAAAGTCCTGAGAGAACCAAACATGAAGCAAAATGTAACTCAACCAGAGGAAAAGAATGAGGCTGTAACCTTCTCATCCTCGGTTCTGGGGAATTATTTCTTAGAAATTGATCCGGGTAATTATCAGTCTAAAATCATCAGCCATGAATCAGATGAACAGTCCGATCTCCTTCATTTTTCTCGGACTGATGATGTTGATTGTAATATAGTTAGTTTAGTCGCTGAATTAGATCATAGAGATACTAACTTAGCTGAATCAAAAGATATTTTTTGGACATTATACTTTGACGGTTCTAAAACTCAGGAAGGATCCGGAGCCGGTTGTGTTCTGATGGATCCAGGAAGAAACAAGTATTTCTTGTCCTGTAGATTAGAATTTGATTGTACTAACAACACAGCTGAATATGAAGCTTTGGTACATGGATTAAAGAAGGCCATTGGTTTAAATGTTAAATACCTGAAGGTTTTTGGTGACTCAGAAATAGTTGTAAGACAGGTAAGGGACACCATTCATTGTCTCTCACCTCATTTGAAGGGTTATCAGGTTGAGGTATGGGATTTAATTATGCATTTTGACGCTTTCAATATAAACTCTATTCCTAGATTGCAAAATTCTACAGCCGATTTGTTAGCAACATCCGCTTCTAGATTGGTGCCATCTAATAACAAATGCTCAATTGAATTAATTTTTAGGCCCTCCGTTCCCGATAACATCACAAACTTCAGAGTTTTCGATGATGACGAACAGATCATCAGTTTTCTAACAAACGAAGACAACTTCCAAGGAACTGTGATAGATGAAGAAGAACACGATTCTGATTTGCAAAAGAAGGATGTAGATAAAGGAAATTTCATCCCCAAAGGGGTAAGGTCCCTCGAAATGCTGTTCAATCTTCAAAATAAGTTCAAAAGGCCGGCTAATACCAAAACTAATAGTTCATCGATGCAACATGAGTTAGTCAATTTGGGCACCAAGGCAGAACCGAAATTTGTCAACCTTGGCAAATGTTGTTCACCAGGAGAAAGAGATAGGTTCATCAAGCTATTTAAGCAAGATAAGGATGTTTTTGCATGGACCTATGAAGATCTGAAAACGTATGACATCCGCATTATTCAGCATGTTATATCGATGAAATCAGGTGTCAAGCCATTTCAGCAGCAGTTAAGAAGGATGCATCCTACTCTGGAACCTCTGATTCAAAAGGAATTAAAGAAGCTCCTGGACGCTAAAATAATCTTTAAGGTCCGGCATTCTGAGTGGGTTGCTAACTTAGTTCCCATAAGGAAGAAGTCAGGAGAGATAAGACTATGTGTAGACTTCAGAAATTTAAATAGAGCTTCGAATAAAGACAACTACCCTGTCCCTTCAATGGAACAAATCCTTCAAATGGTGTCGGGATCTGAGCTATTTTCTCTTCTCGATGGTTTCTCTGGCTACAATCAGGTATTAGTAGCTGAAGAAGATCGTCTTAAGACTACTTTCCGCACTAAGTGGGGAACTTTCGCATATAGAAGGATGTCATTTGGTCTGATAAATGCAGGAGCTACATTCCAATGAGCAATGGATATCGCCTTCTGAGGATTGGGTGGGCAATGTGTTGTTGTATACTTAGATGATGTGACAGTCTTTTCAAAGAAAAGGGAAGATCACGTTGTCCATTTGAGGCATATTTTTGATCGCTGTCGGAAATATGGTATTTCTTTGAATCCCAGGAAGAGCGTGTTCGCTGTTCCTGAAGGTAAACTCTTGGGTCATATCATTTCCAAAGGGGGAGTGTCAATAGATCAGGAAAGAGTACAAGCTATCAATAAGATTCCAATGCCTTACAACAAAAAACTATGCAGTCCTTTATGGGCACTATCAATTTTGTCCGACGATTTGTTCCATATTTTGCGCAAATTGTTAAACCTTTACAACAAATGGTTAAACAAATCATACAGTTCAAGTGGATAGATCTAGAAAAGGATGCGTTTAGAGACATCAAGGCAGCTATAGCTAAGGCTCCTTCCTTAAGAAGCCCAGATTTTGACAAGGATTTTATCCTGTATACCTTTGCTTCAGATGACTCCCTCGCAGCTCTGCTCACGCAAAAGGTGGAGCTAGGAGACGAATACCCAATCTCGTTATGAGCACTGGTCTACAGGGGGCTGAGCTAAATTATCCCATGGTGGACAAGCATGCATATGCAGTCTTCAAAGCAGTCAAACAGTTCAGGCCATATATTCTTAAGAACATAACTAAAGTTATAGTTCCCCACCCAGTTGTTAGATCCCTTTTCGTTCAAAAGGAACTAGGACAAAGGAGGGGGAATTGGGTCACAGCTCTTCAAGAGTATGATTTAGAATTTAAACCAGCCACGATCATCAAAGGGCAAGGTCTGTGCAAATTACTTGCAGGAAACTCAACTGATGAAGAGCAACATTGGAAGAATGAAGCTGAGCTGAACTCGATTGAAGTATGTCCTATCTTCTCAACTCCTCAGTCATGGTATAGAGATCTGGTGCATTATTTACAGCAGGGATACCTACCTGAGCAATGGAACTCTAAACAAAGAAGGGCACTCCGTTTGAAATCAACACCTTATCAAATCATTGATGGGATACTTTTCAGAAAGAATTATGATGGAGTTTTCCTTAGATGTCTAGAAAAGGAAGATGCAAGTAAAATTGTTAAAGAATTACATGATGGCCCCGCAGGTGGACATTATTCAGGAGAGACAACAGCACACAAGATATTGAGAGTTGGATATTATTGGCCCACTTTGTTTCGAGATGCCCATATGTATGCACGAAACTGTGATGTATGCCAAAGAAGTGCTAGGAAATTACCTAAGGCAGCAGGACCCTTGCAGCTGGTTATTATCTCTGAGCCTTTTGAGCAATGGGGTATAGATGTTATCGGAGAGATAAATCCAAATTCTTCTTTGCAGCATCGATACATCCTGATGGCTACCGACTACTTCACTAGATGGACGGAGGCTATCCCATCGCGCAAGATCAATGAAGACGCGGTCATCAGCTTCCTGAAAGAGAACATCATGACCAGGTTTGGGGTTCCAATTTCCCTTGTTTTTGATAATGCTCCCTATTTTTCATCTTTCAAGATAAATGAATTTTTTTATGAATGGGGGATCAAGTTGCACTATTCGGCCAATTATTACCCTCAAGGAAACGGATTAGCTGAATCTTCAAACAAAAACCTCATTCGAATTCTCAAGAAAACTGTGATAGAAAATCAACGAAGTTGGCATATAGCCCTCCCAAACGCCTTATGGGCAGACAAGGTGACTCCAAAGAATGCACTACGGGTTTCCCCTTTCACTCTTGTATATGGCAAGGAAGCCATCCTTCCCCCCAACATCTTGCTCCCATCCTTACAGTTGTCCCAAGCCTCTCGGGGTTCTGGTAGCCAAGTCTTACAATCCAGGATCAATACCCTGCTTCAACTTGAAGAGGCCTGACAGAAAGCTAAAGACCGATTCCATCAACACCAAGACATAGTTAAGAGATGGTTTGATAAGAGGAAGTCCGGTAAAAGAAGTTTTGAAGTTGGGGACTAGTCCTGAAATGGGACCATAATCATGAAGGCAAAGGAATGCACACGAAATTTCAACATTTATGGGTAGGCCCATTCCAAATTTCGGCAAAAATAGGCCCATCCACCTATAAGTTGACAGATCTCGAGGGAGAAGAAGTAACCCTTCCTCTCAATGGCCTCGCCCTGAAGCAATACTTTGCATAGTCTCGCTGAGACTTTCTGTACATAAATAAAATTTTCTTTTTTGCTTTAGCCTTTGGTTTTCATTATTTTTCAGCCATTTTGTTTCTTTTCTTATCATTTGAACCTTTGCACCAAGTTGGTTTTCTGAAAGCACCTTCGGTTGAGTTTCTCTTCGATATAGGTCTATCAAAGAAATCTCACAACCCATGAGTCTGGAACTATGCTCGAATGAAAGTTTACCTGTGTATTGTGCTCTTGCTGAACCTTTTTCAGAAGGAGGGAAGCCTACTCTGCTAGTTACACTAATCCTGTTTAAATAGCAGAGACCTATGAGCATCTTTATTACCATATTTGGGCTCCACCTACTCTCACACTTAAAGGCATCTCAAGAAGGTTATTGAAGTTGGACCCATGGAAAGCAGCACATCCCGAGGACATAGGGTATTGAAATGACTCCATGCTGCAAATTTAACAGCCAAAATGGCTTATACTCAAGGGTCTGTTTTCCAGAGATTCTCGCCTCAATTGAAGCATGGCTGAGACAAAAGCAAAAACATGTAAAATCAAGAAGGTTGTCCAAAAGGCTTAGCTCAAAATAGGCTCCTCTCCATTCGTGAGGCTTGATCAAACCAATAAAATCTCTCACTCACACAAAAGGACAGTATGGATTCAGGAGCCTAAATCAAAGATCATGTCTAAAGAAAATATCCCTGGAAGGCTCAAACAGCAAAGCTGTCCAAAGTACAAACATCCAAAAGGATGCAAGCGGCACGGGAATGAGGAGCAAGAGCAATAATGTCCATGAGAAAGTGTTGCAAATCCTCTGGAGTCCGACAGTAGTAGCCATCTGAAAGACGATCCTTCTAAAATGAATCCCATATGTTGGCCCTTTGAAAGTTTTAAAGATGTCTCTGTCAAATCTCCCCTTTCCCCAATGGCTAGCAGGTAAAGTGCCTTCTTCCTTCATAGAAATTCAAATGCTCAGCTGAATATTGCATATAAGATGGATGTCTTTTAAAAAGGTTTCGGATCATGGAGAGGAATTTTTCAGAGATCTGTGTTCGCCAGCGACTTGCCAATTGTTGTTGCAGCAACATACCCCCCCAAAATTTTTGTACATATTGGGGCCTTTCTAGAAAGACTACTGTAAGAGGTCAATTATCCTTTTTACTTTGTTTTCAACTGAAAATCCTGCTTTGAGAATTTCAAGTTTTTCTTCTTCTAAGGATAATATTCATGAATTTTTTTTTGAAGATGCGGAACCTTTCAAGTTATCCTCCCGCAGTTGCAGAACCTCTTGAGTTATCCTCCCGTAGTTGCAGAACCTTTCAGGTTATCCTATCGAAATTGTGGAATCGTTCAGCTTATCCTTCCGAAAATGCGGGAGCCATTCGTAGAAGTCTCCCGAAACTGCGCAAAAGACTTAGAAAATAGTCCTCGAAGCTGCGGAAGCAATTTGGGAAAGTCTCCCGAAACTGCGCAAAAGACTTAGAAAATAGTTCTCGAAGTTGTGGAAGCAATCCGGGAAAGTCTCTCGAAACGGCGAAAAGATTCAAGAAAGCCTCCCGAAGCTGCGGAACCATTCAAGTTTCTTCCCCAAAACTACGGGAGTCATTCACGTTATTTTCCCGAAAAGCCGCCGAAGGACTTGGTCTCTTTGAAAAAATCTTAAGTCTTTTTCTGCCGAAGTTGCGGAAGCTATTCGCGAAAGCCTTCCGAAACGGCAGAACCTTTTAGGTTTCCCTTCCGAAACTGTGGAAGTTATTTGCGAAAGCCTTCTGCAACTATGGAGTCATTCACGTTATTCTCCCAAAAGCCCACAGAGAGACTTAGAAATTATTCGAGTTGCAGGAGCCTTTAGCCAATTCTTTACGAAACCGCGGAACCATTTGGGCTTCCCTTCTGAAACTGCGGAAGCATTCGAGTTCTTTTCCTGGGAGCCATTCAGGAAAGCCTTCTGAAATGGCGGGAACCCCCACGGAATTGTTCCGCAATTGCAGAAGCCCTTGGCATATCTCCGTCGAAATTGCGGGAAGAAATCTTTTGTTCTCCCGAAACTGTGGGATGACTCACCGAAACCATTCGCGACAAGTCTCCGAAGGTCGCATTTCGGAAGGATTCGCCAATCTCTTCTGAAATGCCGAGGGAGTTTTCCATATCATTCCACAATTGCGGGAGAAACTCGTGAGTCCACCCCACAATTGGCGGTCGCGCACAGATACCGAGGCGGCTTGAAAAGACCGCACCGTGCAAACTTTAAATCCGTTTTAAATACACCACCCACTGGATTAATGCCACACGTGTCTAACCTGTTTAAAAGAACGGTGGGGGTTTCGGTTGGCCACATTGTTAACTTTCATTCAAACGAACACCGTTGAGAACATCGCGCCAGACTGCTCCAGCTCAGCTCGTCCACGTCCGCGTCCACCTCATTCAGCCACATTCTCGTTGCCAGGTAGGTTTTTTAACCGCTATTTTTTTTCTTATCTCCACATCAAGTTATCTGTGGGTTTTTTCCTGTCTTCAACGTAGCTGATACACATTCATGGCCATATGTCGTTATTTTTGTTTTTAAAAGCCACCGAGGCCCCTTGGGTTTCTCGTTCCCATCAGCTAAAAGCCAAAACTGTAATTACCCGAGTGTTTTACTGGCCGTATTCCACGCATCGTCACCCTCATTCAAAGTTTGAGCCATCCACACAATGCCTCATAAACGTTACTAATAATCGTAGTGGTCAGCTGAACCCCTCACCTGTTCATGAATGAGGAAAGCGGTCCCTGTTTTTGTCTTAATATCGTTTCAATCTAAGCTCACCCGCCATTAACCATTAGAACTGCAATGATGAAGGATACCCTTTCTCCTCGGGCTAAATGGGAAGCAGGTTGTTTCCACGTCGCATGCTTTCGCTTCCGAAAACATTCCAAACTTTGTCTCCTTAGGATAATCAAGTCTCAGAACTATATTTCCTGTTTGGAGTGTTTTATTTTGCTTCCCCAACATGCAGCTTCATTGTTTGTCTATATCTATCATTAGCATGTTAAATTGGTGCTGCTCTTTGTTAAAATCTCATAACAGGTGGCACATTTTTTATAATGACTTGTTTTTGGTTGTTAGCAGGTATAAGCCAGGATGCCAAAAGGTGGTAGGAAGAAGGCTAAAGTAATGGAACCACAGCCAGTACCACTTAGGACTGAAACTATGTTCCAAGATACTAAGTGTACCACCGACATTCCTCCCGAAGTCCGGTGGGGCGACATTTATAGGATGATCAGGGACGAGGATATCCCAGATGCATTATTAGAAGAAGAACAGATCTATTGCAACATCAGAACGTCAGGCATAGCTAGGGCTTCTACCCGCCCTGAATTGTTCCCATGTTCCGAAGTGATCGGGTGGATTCTGGAGCATAATAACGCGGAAACAAGAGTATTACATGACAACGGGGTAGTGGCCATCGCCTCATTCCACCCAGCATATATTGCTGCGGCCTATAAATTCTCACGTCCCCAGCAAGCTCTGAGCGATGAATGGTTGGTCCAGATGAAAAATATTGAGATGGCCAAAAAATTATTGGTCGCAGGAAAGCACTTAAGAAAGAGAGGTAATGATGAATATGATGTTTAGAATCTAAGACCTCCTTTTAGGCTAATCGCCCTGATGCTGTGTAGAATTTTCGGCCTGCCCGATGGCACTGTATATAGGATACAGTGGGCTCCCATCATACACTTGATAGCATTCAAAGGGACTGTGTTTTACTGGACTACTATCCTGTCGGACAGTTTGGCATCAATGGTGACTGCTGCAAGAGAAGGTCTGGCCTTAAAAAAGGCAGAATTTTACATGTCTTCATATCTCATTGATTGTATTTTGGCCAAGCTATCTTTTCCCAGCTTAGGTTGCATGTGGGATAGAACCAACACTCCGGTTTACACTACTTACAAGATAATGTGGGCTCAAAATTATAGAGCCGGCTATAAGCTCATGTGTGAGGGGTTCATCATGCCCCTATATGAGCAGATATTCAAGGAAGAGCCCAACTGTTTGTCGGAAAATGCCATGGAAATACTGAAAAACTATGGAGACTTTTATTTCTCAGAGCAGGGCACCTACATTAGAATGTTTGGAGGGACTAAAGCTCCATATATTTTGCCGAAGTATGCTACTGACTATGTAGTCCTCAAGGAAGCAGTGAGACAAATTTTCCTTGATGGAATCGGAGCAGTGCTTAACAAGCAACATAAGGCTTCTTTCCCTCCTTTACCCTTCTACATAGGAGCCTACAAATTCTCAGGGGTTGCCTCAACCGAGGAGTTTGTTCAAGAGCTGAAAGCTTTCCACTTCGGCGAAGTAATTTTCCATAGGAATGATAGGCGGGGAAAAGTTGCCGAGCATTGCAAGGAAATTTATGCTCATTTTGAGTACGCTCATTATTATGATGACGAGGAAGAGGCATTCAGAGGCATCATCAACATGACTGAGCTGTAGATTTGTTGCCAAGGCAGTGGAGCAAGCTGTAGCTCTACCAAGGCCCAAAAAACCAGCCTGCAGAAAGAGAAAGAAGCAGATGATGGCCGAGCCCAAGAAGAACAAAGGTTAAAAGAGGAAGCAAGGTTGTAGCAAGAGGCCGAAGTTGCAAGATTACAGCAAGAAGCTGAAGTGGCAAGATTGCAGTAAGAAGCAGAAAATGAAAGGCTGCAGAAAGAAGTTGAGGAAGCCCAGCAGTAGAAAGAAGCAGAAGACGCGAAGCAGGTGGAAGGAAATGAGAATCAGTCGCAAGTTGAAGAAGAAGAGAGAAGGCAACAAGATGAAGTGAGGCAAAAGACAGAAGAATAACTCAAGACAGTTGAAGATGCCCAGGCAGGTGGCTCCGGCGTCTAGGATATGGAAATAGACGTATCTCAAGCAGGTGTCTCCGGCACTCAAAATGTGGAGGTGGACATAGCACAAGCGGGTGTCTTTGGTACCCAAAATGTGGGAACAGATTTAGCTCAAGTAGTCCAGACCCCACCCGCGGAAGCATAAATAAATATTATAGATCTCCCAATCGTCCCTTACACTCCATTAGGAGAGCATACCGTGTCCAGATGGGATGAATTTGTCTATGATAAGAAGAGGAAGGCAATGGTCCTTAAATCGAAAGAGAGGATAAAGAGACTCTTCCAAGAAGATATTTTTACCCACCGAGAGACCACAGTAATGCAAAATACAAATAAGGCTCCCTTAGCTATGGCATCCGCCGCTGTAGAGACAACAAAAGCAACGCTGGACAATGTGGTCGATATAGTTAAAGAAGTTGAGTCGACAAAGAGGAGAGCTCGCATGTTACAACACACTATGGCTAACGAGCAGGCTTACAGAGACCTCGTAGTAAATAGGTATAATCGCTTGTCTGTTGAGCATAAGGAATTGTCAGACAAGTATAACCTTTTAGAAGAAGAAAAGGAACACCTGACGGTCCAGATGATGGTCTTAGAAGCAGA
Organism: Larix kaempferi; assembly: GCA_027924585.1. Lineage (NCBI taxonomy): Eukaryota > Viridiplantae > Streptophyta > Pinopsida > Pinales > Pinaceae > Larix > Larix kaempferi. Next base: position 13,317,109 of record BSBM01000115.1, on the reverse strand, counting down.
AAAGAACGATGCAGAAGCCAAAGTGTCCCATCTAGAAGCAGATAAGCAGGTATTGGTTGAGAAAATAGAGTAGGCAGATAGCAGAATGATAGATATGTCTCCCTTCCATGGGCTGTCCAGCAGCATCCTGAAACAAATACATGACACTTAGGAGCTGATTACTGAGGAAGTGTGCAAGCTCAAAGCCATGGTAGTTATATTAAAGGAAGTTAATGCGGAGGCCAATAGGCTCAAGGCTAAATATACTCGGGTTAAGGAAAATATCCCGAGCCAGATAGAATGGAGAGATGGAAAGGTGGGTTTCCCCAAGCATCTCCCATTCAAATCTGTAGATGGTTTTAATGAAGACATAGCTCGTTTGGAATTTTGCAGAAACTGTAGTATTAAGCTGATAGCTAAGATTCGAGGGACAATGGATAAAAGTAACGATCTTCATCAAAGAATCCATGAAGTGCATGACAAATGCAAGTTGAGTTTCTCTCAGTCCCTTGATGAGTTCCCGGACAAGGAGCAACGTTTATCTGAGCTGAAGGAAGAGCTGGGCATACAAATAGAATATGTGAAGAAGATTGATGTCTTAGCCATTGATGATCTTCATCATTATATTGGGATGTCATCAATACACAATTATCTGCTTAAAGAAATGCACCAAGCAGCAGTAACAGAAATTCAAGGTATTGGAGCAGAGCTTGGTAAAGATGTAACTTCCCAGAAAATCTTACTCCCTGCCTCAGCAAATGTAATTATAAGGGACACTGGTATATGGTTTAGTTACATTGCCGAAGAGGAAAAGAAAGCAGCAGCAGTAGCAGAAGCAACAGCCAGTCCGATTTCTTCTCTCCCAGCAGTAGCAGAAGTAACATCCAGCACGAATTCTTCTCTCCCAGCAGCAGCAGCAGTAATAGCTAGCTCGAGTGCTTCTCTCCTAGCTGGAGCGCCTGCCCAAGAGTGAATGCTCTGATATTCAGGCGTTAATTCCTATCTATTGTAATTTGGCTTTCATATGTATAAAATCGTGGAGCCATTGGACAGTTGTCCTTTTATTTTTTGAAGTAATTTTTTGTTTAAGAAAGGGTCACATTTTTGTCTATTAAAAGGGAAAAGTCTGTAGGTGACAAGTGTAAGGAGCCAGGTGGCAGCCCAAAGGGCATTTTGTAATATTATAAATAGAAGTTTAGGAAGCAATGTAGGGGACTTTTGGTAGGGAAATATTTTTCTGGACTTGTACGAGCTATCTTGCACATGTTTCAAGAAAATAAAATATACCTAATAAGAGCCTGGAGAGGACTTCTTTGCATGAGAATGGAGATTGGATGTATGTTGGATTATTTCTATGACGTCTATGCTTTACTGTGAGATCTTTTTTTTTACTGTCTTGAATTATTTCATTGTATTAAATGATCTTGCTTCTCTCTGTGCAAATGAATTCTCTCTTTCATGAGTAATAGAACACATAATATCTGCATTAGAAGTTATCTTCTAATATCTCCTGTTTCTGCTGTGGATCTATCTTTAAGATTTTATGGCTACCTGTTGAATTTTAAGTAAATCTTCCAGCACATTACTCATTTACATAATTTGCTCCTTGTAGGGATAGTTAGATTTATTTCAGTTTTAGACACATATTTGTTTTTCCAATTCTGCATTTAGATTAAAATTAGTCTAGGCACTTGCATATCATTCTAAAACATAAAATCAAAAGAACGGTGGATCGGGCCATAACCGGTATAATTGGAATAAATCTCCAAACCCACGGTTGCCGGAACCGTTAACTAGACGTATTCCCCACACCAAACGGTTGACAATCTAATTGGGATAATCTATTGGGGAGAATCCCTTTCTGATTGATGCCGTGATCTCCGAGGCATCAACACAACCATTCTCAATTGACTTTCCCACAACCAACTTACCATCTTTCCATTCATATTAACTTTAGTCTTCATGTTTTTGTTTATAAATATAGAAAATATTGGATTATAATATATTATATTCAGAAATGTACTCATAATATCTAATGTAATTGACAAGTTATTGTTTTGTATGGTGTAGGTAAGACAATTACTTGTACAACCACTACAAGGATTTGTCCCTATGAATGAAAATGAAAGGAAGCTTGCTCAGTTTAGAGCTACATTAGAGGCGAGAGGAGATGGAAAATGTTATTGTCCTTGCTTTGATTGCAGGGGCTTGCAAGAAAGAAGACTTTTAATAGAAACAGCAGAAAGACATTATAGGGAGAAGGGGCACGTCGAAGGGGGTTATGAATATCATCCCCTGGTAAGACCATTTTTGGGGTTGAATTTTTAATATATTCACTGTAATATTCATCATGTCTGCATGAATTTTAGTAAAATGTTTTATTTTTTTACTATGTGTTCTATACAAACTAATTTTTCCATGTTTGTAAATTTATAGACAATGCCCCCAAAATGTCGCATTCCAGAGAGTTATTTGCCAAGTACTAGCAGAAATACTCATTTAGTACAGCCCAGCGAACTTCTACATCAAAATATTGAAGATGATCAAGTAGTTATTTCTGATGATATAATGGATGTAGATAACATTAGTGACACAAATCAGGAAGATGAGATACATAGATTGATCCAAGACACATTTGCTCCAATGGATGAGGACAACCAGGATGATAGTGATGATGTTGATTCTGTAGTGAAGTATCCTAACCATGTCCGGTTAAGGTTAATAGTCAAATCCTACTCTCATATTGGATAATAAGTAAGAATAATATATTAGATGATGAATATAAATTACAATAAGATCGCCTTTTATAGGGCTTGATCAACATAGTGAAGGGTTATGCCCTTTCACTAGTAACCTAATAAACTATTAATTTATAATTAATAATATTAATTAAATATTCATAGCATTGCCTTCCCCTTAGGAAAGCTTTGTACTCAAAGCTTGAGTATTTTCCTAATGTCGTTTTTTATTCTGGCTCTATGTCGCACTGATGACCTGAGAGGTGTGATTTTGATTATGACCATTGCTTCCTTTTGTTTCTTTTGCTTCAGAATCTGTATTAAATCTATATTTGGTGAAGTTTTGTTTATGTTTTTACTGCTTGCTTGGTTGTTACTTTTAACTATTTTTGTTCTTGATTGAAGAGACTCGATCAACTTTCCCATAATAACTATTTTCATGTTGTTATTCCGATTAACCTTATAGTTGTTCTTAATAGCGGTCCTTATGATGACATCTTCTCTTCGTGTGTTTATGTATGTGACATTCTTGTTGATGTATTGATTTTCATTACTGCCCTTTTCTTTAGTCTTTATCAAAAGTTCTTTTGTATTTTCTTCCTTTGTGCATACAGCTTCCTTCAGATACTTGACTGCATAATTGGCTTGCTTCTTGCTGTAATTTTGATCAAGATCCATACTCTCTTCTTGGTTGACATAATAGTTTTTTGTATCTTCCTCCTTATCAAATATTTCGTTGTTGGTTTCTTCACTAATAGGATGTGTGGTATATTTGTCTTGCATATTATTTTGATCAATGCCATTACTTTCATCATGGGTGACATAATGGTCTACTACATCTTCTTCTTTTACCTCAGTTTTAGTGGCTTCTTCTACGGAATTTTCACATACATCTTCATTTTCTGTAAGTGTTAAATTGTTAATAGAATTTTTTATTTCAATTATATCTTTACTGATTTGTTCAAAAACTTGATCAATTCTTCATTGAATGATGCCATAGGTCTTGTAGAGGGGGATATTTTTTTGTTTGCTTTCCCAACCTTGTACAATAACTTTTTAATAATATTAACAATAATATTATTTATTAATAATATTATTATTAAATTTTATTATATCAATTTTAATTTTTAGTGTAATAATAATAATAAAATTAATAAATTTTTATTATTATATTTTGTTTTTGAATTAGGGTTTTCGGCGTTGGAGGAGGAAGCACGTAGTGGAAGGGAGGTTGGGAGGAGCGCGTGAGAGAGGTAGAAGGATATGGGGAGTGGTGCCGGTGGAGGAGGGAGCATGTAGTGGAAGGGAGCACGCAGCAGGGAGCAGGAAGCGCAGGGTAGAAGGGACTACGGGGTGGGGGTAACGGGAGTGGTGGACGCATGTGCGGGAGCTGGAGTGATGGTGGAGTAGTGGAAACAGGTGCGGGAGTGGACGTAGGCGTGGGGCGGAGCTGCGTGGGGGTAGAAGGGATCATGGAGCATGCAGGGAAGAGGTAAGGGGGGTGCTGTGCGCAGATGAGAGCTGGAGAATGGGGGCAGCGAGGGAGTGAAGGGGGCATGAGTGTGTTGGGGTAGATGAAGGGATGTGGAGTGAGGTGGAATGATGTTAGGGAACAAGGAGTGCGCAGTCTGATGCAGGCAGTGTGTGCCGCGATCGGTGGGCGTGTGCAGTAGGGTGGCAGCTGGATGGAGGGAGGAGTGGCGTAGGGGGAAGGCACACACCAGGGAGGAGTGGAAGGTGCGACCAGAGGAGTGACGTAGTGGAAGAGAAGGAGGAATGGAAAGGGAATGTAGCAGGGATGGTGGTGCACAGGGAGAGCCGAGCTGGAGGGGAACACGAGCGCGTGAGGTCGAGGCGTGGAAGTGGTGGCGGTAGGATGATGCGTGGCGATGTGTAGAGACGAGTAGAGTGTGTAGAGGTTGGGAGGTGTGTGGGGTTTAGTGAAGGGCAGCGTGAGTGGAGTGCTGGGTGTGGGGAGCTTTGAGAAATGGCAGGAAGGCACGGGGGATGTGCAGTGGGGAGGCCGCGTGAAGAGAAGGACGGGCGAGGAGAGTGGGCGTGCAGGCGTGGGAGGATGTAGGCGTTGGGAGATGGTAGTGCTAAGATGTATAGTAGGCTAGCAAGCAGCACGAGGGAATGGGATGAGGGAAAATTTAATGGAAGAAGCATTGAAGCGAGAGGATGGGTTCAGGATGTGGGGAGAGAGACAAGTGAGATGGGAGCAAGGTGAGTGATGAGCGGAAGTAAGTTGAATGCAGCAGAATGGAGGAATGAGCTGAGTCTGAGATTTAACTAAGGAGGAGCGAGTCCGCTCTGATTTTGAGCCGAATCCGAGCTCAAGTCGAAGGAGCCGAATCTGGCTCTGATACCAAATGCAGTGAAGTATCCTAACTGTGTCCGGTTAAGGGTTAATAGTCGAATCCTACTCTCATATTGGATAATAAGTAAGAATAATATATTAGATGATGAATATAAATTACAATAAGATCGCCTTTTATAGGGCTTGATCAACATAGTGAAGGGTTATGCCCTTTCACTAGTAACCTAATAAACTATTAATTTATAATTAATAATATTAATTAAATATTCATAGCAAAATGATTAACAGACATTAGTAAATTAATGTTAATTTTTCAATTAGCATTTCTGCACCTTTTTCCCTAAGGTTGACTTATCCACCTTACCATGTTGTGAGGGGGTAAGATTGACTTATTTACCTTGTTTCCTAAACCTTATGATAAACCCAAAACCCATACCCCTAAGCCATATTCTTAGTGGGGGATTAATTATTAATTAATTATTATTAATGTTAATTAATTTGGAGATTTAGTGGCTAATCATGATTATGGATGGAGAAACATGTTCCTTTGGGATAGCCACGTGGGATCCCAAAGGAGGACACGGGGTTGCCTCGGTGATCCAGGTGGAACTGGAGCAAGCTGTTGTATGCACGGTCGTGGTGGTTAGACATCGCTCTAGGGGGATGCACGCAGAGCACGGGGGTGTGACTACTGAGTGAGAAGAAGTGCGAGTATCCGAGAAAGATTGAGTGAGATATCTTTGGTTAATGTATGGATCTCAGCTAATGGGTGAACTTGGGAGCTGAAATAGTATAGGTTGGACAAGTTCCAAGGTTGGGTGGAGCGTGGCTCACATTCAGCCATCCAGTTGCCACATTCATGTGAAATTCAGACAAGTGTATCTATGTATGGATTATAATGTTTGTGTATTTAATTATGCTTGATATGTTCAATTTGTGGAATGAATGTATAAATAAATGTAAGCCATGAATATGCTATGTTAAGCTTGTTAGAAGGTTATATTCATGAACGAGGTTTCTTTCAATTGCATAAGCTATCTGCTGTATTAATTTTGTATGTGAATGATGAATGGCTAAACTCCATTTATGTAATACATGTATGCTTATGCTGTCACAACCTCATTGATGGATGGATGCATCCTGTATGTTCTTAGAATGATAGGCATAAACCTAGTTATGAAGTTCTTAATTAGATGATAATGGCTGTTATGTAATTGCAGAATGTGAAACAATATGAATCAAGTAAAGAAATTTACTGATGCATAACCTGCATAGAAATCATATGAATGATAAATCAAGCACACAGATTTATATGTTTTATAATTTAACAATACAATTTAAACAAAGGTACTAGATGTATGTATAAAAAACCAAAATGAATCAAGGAAAATTTATACACAACAAAAGAAAGGAAAAAACAAACTAACTGAAATTCTTTTAAGATTGTAAAACATTACAATTCTCCAAGTACATAGTTTCTCCAGTTCTCTCCTTCGATGGTTCTCCCATTCATCTAATTTGCCAAGGGCAAATTGCCACTTGCTCTTTTGGAAGGCTACTTTTTACACATCCAATAGTTAATCTTGAAAATTTTAAATAGATTTTAGCAATTTCAAACTCTGATTTTGCATTTTCGGAAACCAAACTCGACACTTTACAAGAATTATAATCGCAGTGAAATTGAACATACTAGTACAAACAAACATTCAAGTGTACTATTTAACAAAATACTTTCATTTTCATTTTATTCACAATTGGCCTCACATCGCTCACGCCATTCAGCTGCAACAAGCAAGGCCATAATTGATCTAACAAGAATGTGTCATTGACATCATCGCAAGTTTAATTTTTTGTTATAATATAGTTTCCTTACTCGTTAGAAACATGTTTTTCTTCGGATTTATCGACAATCACACTATTTGTCTGATCCCAACCATGGATCAAAGTGTCCCAAACTATACTCAAAGGCTTGCAAAATACATAAGGATTTCCATCACCGTGAAAATCCTCTCTGGCTACGGAAGAACAATCTTCATGTGTTAAAATTAATCTAAATAGTTCCCTTTTCAATCCTGTTCTTTCTAATAATCTAGGAAAAAACTCGTCAATGTTTTTTCGTTGAGCAGATGTCCATACCCCAACCTCAAAAATAGTAAAGCATTTTTCAAAAAATTCCCTTAAGCCTGGCCGTATAAAATAATACTTGTTGATGTTTCAATGTCCGGTGGTCATCACAATACGGGTTTATGTTTTCTATGTAATGTGTGTAACAAAACGCCATTGAAATAAAAAATGATCAATGGTTTACTAGAAACAAATCTTCTAGTACTATCTGCAAACAAAAACTACACACACACAACCTAGTCAATAAAATATTATGGTTCAATGTTTCTAAATATATTGCTTTCATGTTCAACCATTTTTGAAACACATTACGAGATACATGGTACGATGTCCATAAATAATATGAGAACTATGCAATAAAACTTACATCAATTAAATGCAGGAGTTGTAAAAAATATACAAATCACTAAGTGAATTTTTTTTGTATAATATGACGGTCATTTCAAATTGAATGTGTTTAACCAACTCCCCATTTTTGAACAAGGCCCGAGATAATTCAACAGAGAACACAACATTGTTTTTATAGTTATATCTCTCTCTTGTGAACCATCAAATTTCCAACTACTTGGCATTTTCAAGCAGTTTTCCTTGCAATTGTCTGTTGATTGACATTGCCCTTCATCTATAAACAACATGGTTGTTTGTTTATATATATCTCCATATTGGATAAGTACATCCTTGAACGACTTTTTGTATATGCTATGTACTTCACCAACATTATAGTATGCAGACATTGAGTGATTATAAATAGTACTAAGTTTACATTGCTCTCGACCCCAAATAAATACAAAATCTTCATTTTTCAACCATTTAAATATAGCAAGGAAACTTTTAATTTCCATGTTGTCGAGCGAGAAAAACCACAGAGCAATGTTGAAATGCTCTCTGGCAACACTGATAATTTCGGGGCTGAACATGCATGTATAATAACGATAGAAATTATGGACAAAATGAGCTTGTTTGGAATAATCTTCAATGTTGGATATTATCCAAACTCGAAATAACAATCCCTCTACTCCCAGGACCAATAGTTTCTTTTGCGGTGATAGCCTGACTGCATAAAAGAATAGTGACTATATATATAACAACAATAACAACACTTTGTTCATGAAGTTAATGATCACAACCATGCAACTGTACATGAAGATGTTGATTTCCAAATATTAATACAAAAATCACCCAAAATTTCACAGATTCAACTGATTTAATAAAAGCATCACACTGAACTCATAATATGTTACATTCAGACAAAAATAACAATGTCTCTAGAAAAAACAGAAAACACATTGAATGATTTGAAATAGGAAATGATAGATTACATCTAGAAATAGGCAATGATAGGTTACATTTGATGGCTGTCACTCAACCAGGATTCAACTGGGACAAGGCATTGAAGGTTCTGATATCAATTGATTCATGCATTTTACTAAAATGCTGCCAAAGTCCATGTACCAATTCAATATCTATCCTAAGGGACGATTCAATAAAGGGATTACTCAAAATATAGTTTTGAAATGGAACTGGTTTTTTAACAATAACCCTCCAAAACAATCATTGATGTATTAATTTCCGAAGTTTTCATTGGAAATTCCGTCCACACACTCTCCATATTTTTTTGTGTATTTCCTTCTTGATCGTAGGTACATCTCTCTCGAAACCAAATAAACAAATAAAATTTCTCATATGATTTATCGTTACCACATGCCATCAAAAATTTTGTAAGCAGTGGCTGCCCCTCATTGACACTACATTTAGATGACCAAATCCCAACATTGAATTTGGGAAGAAGTAAATCCAAAAATTGAATGGCATGTGTTCGTGACTCATATGAAGTTCTTCTATGTTTAAATTCAAATTCACCATTAGTAATCTCTTCCCCCTTTTTTACTCTTTCCCCTCCACCAATATTTTTTTATTTCCTTTTTTTTCTCTTTTGGAGTCATTTTTTGTGACTTTCTTATGAAATAGAAACTTCCATTTCTAATATCAATAACATTTTTGTATGGGGAGCTACACAGAAATATTGCTTGTCATTATATACTTCGGAATAAAACTTTTTTATCAATTTAAGTAGAAAATATTCTTTGGCTTTTACCTGTCAATGGCAGGACAACATTTGACTAGTGAGTAACATCGTTGGAGACACCGCATTTTGACACCAAGGCACCCTCTCCAGGTCAAATATTTTCCAAGCCCTCTTCTAGTTCTATATTGTCCAAGCCCTCTTCAGGTTCTGTATTGTCCAAGCTCTCGCCTTGTTGATTATTGTCCAAGCTCCCGCTTGGTCCATTATTCTTCAATGTGATTTGTTGGCCAATCTCCAGGGACATCGTCGATGCCAGCTCTGGTTTTGGATGATCCACATGTTGACCTGGAAATTTGCAGGTATGCATTTTATATAATTTTTTTCAATTATTCAAGGTCACTATCCCCTTTCATAATTTAGTTAATTTAACCATGATCTTTGAAAAATAAATTTTTACCTTCTTGTCCTTTTTGTGCTCTTGTTTGGTAGTTCTTTTTGGATTCTATATCACATTCACTTTCAGCATCGGATAGTATAATTTGATTAGACGATACCTAGGTGTGCTCTTTATTTGAAGATGTAGTAGAATAGGAATTTGAAGAAGTTATTGAACATAACCGACCGAGAAAAGTAAAATAAAATCAAAGACATCTAAAAATGTTAATAGAAATACCTTGTTTTAGAAAAGTAAAATAAAATCAAAGACATCTGAAAAAATTAATAGAAATACCTTGTTGTACACCCAATTCATGATAGAAACTGTTCATAAACAAATCTTGTTGTACTGTCTCCACAATAGAAATAACTATTCTTTTTGGATCCCTCATCAATGAACGAAGAAGCCTACCTCCTGCATACAACGAAAGAACTGTGCCTTGAGAAGATACCTGTCTGGAAACTATGCGATCCCAGAATTCCTGTGTCCTTTCTTTTGCAAACACATGGCTTCTTACACTATCGTTGTTAATCTTGGGCCGAGGTAAATCAATCATCGGTAGGCCCTCATCCTTCCAATCTATATCAATTTCAGAAGTAGATAAAATATCCTTATCCCTTCCAATGCTCCAACACTGTATAATAGAGAATCCTATAAACAATTCCTTGAAGAATTCTCTATAAACTCCCTTTGTAGGATTCAGCATAACATGTTTTGTTTATTTCTTGCTGAAAATTGTGAAAGCTTTAGAAATCATACAAGAGTTTTCCATATCAGCTAAAAAAATACAAGTACATGCCTCTTCATTTGTTTCTAAGTAGTACAAAAATGCAAGCATGTCTTGTTTTGTCCATGGACTATCACAATTACACATATCCACAACAACAAATTCACAGCTGACTGCTGCACCAAAAAATGGAATTAATCTGAGTGTGTTGACCAAAGATTCCAGATAACAACATTAACAAGCAAACTATGAACTATTTTCGACGTCGCCAATGGACATACCCATCCTCTCTTTATTGATATATAGATTCAATATTTTCTGAGCATCAATTGGTATTTTTGTACCATTATCCACTTCAGATTCATTCTTTCTCTTTTTACTCAGAGATTTTGCTTGCTTTTCGAAGCATAAATACTACACAGTTGCTGGAGATGGTTTGGTGCAATTTTATATATTTCAATGACGTTATGGTCAGTGACAATCTGTGATCGATCACTTTGAACATCATTAACTTTGAGATATTCAACGATCGAATGCTTGGTTGACCTCTCGTCCTTGATCCGTTTGCAATATTGATTTAAAGTTTCTGCGCAAACGTTTTTCTCAACTGATGTGGTAATCCAAACTAATCCATTGATTATATTGACCGCAACAATGGTCAATTCATATTCATCAAGATCACGCAATGGTCTAAAAAAATTAGAGCCATAACTCTTTATTTTATTTGGAACAAAATCATCATGAGCACTGCTCTTGGGCGAGCATGGCAAGGAGCCACTTTTGTAAATCTCGAATACAGACATCCATTTGCTCCATAGTCGATCCGATGTCAAAAAAGAGTTAGCTTGTCTGTAAGGTTCTCCTTATGTTGAACAAGAAATATATGCATACATTCAGCTTGGAAAGATTGCAAACATATAAAATTGAATATTCCATTTAATTCACTAATTTCATAACACAGGAAGCAATCTAAAGACTTTGATTGATAAGAAGAAAAATTGTATACCTGCCAAGCATGACTTGGAACATTTCCCTTTCCAGGGCAGGATGGCCTACGACAGGATATCCATTTCTCCCTTGCTTTTTCAACTTGAGAAATGAATGGAGTCTCTGAAAATTCCTTGTTTGATAAATTTTGGTGTTTGCATAATTTGTTGATGATGTGTTGAGGAACATCTCTACGTAGAAGACGAGTTGTTCGATTTCGATACCTTGAATGGAGTTGTTTATATCGATCATCTGCAATGATTATTTTCTGCGCAAAAATAGTATGTTACCCATCCAATATATAAAAATTTACTGATGGCAAATTAATTTCTTCTTCATTTCAAGGAAGAAAGGCCAATGTGGTCTCCTTATAGAAAGGCAATAGAATAGCATCTCTCAATGTTGTTGTAAATGTATGGAGAAGAGATACAACCATCTTTTGCACGACCTCCTCATCAACCTTTCGATATTGTAAGTGTAGAGGCGCAACAACACATCTTGTTACGTCAATGGAAAAAACATTCTCATTGAACAACAAGAATTTAATTTGCTCTTGTTGAACTTGTTTTGAACTTTCAAAGCTCTTAGTTGATTTCCGCATCATCGTTCTAGAAGGACTTCCTTTGAGTTGTATGAAGGAAGATTTGTCCACATATTTTACAATAAATTGGAGAAATGTTCTTCTGTTGTGCATAAGAATCCTTTCATGGCTCACCGTTGTCGACTTCTTACTCATATTCATGTAATGCAATACAGAGGAAGTTTTCACAGAATTCATTCTTTTCCTCCATACCGACAAAATTCCTTCCTGCAAGGATGACACGGTAACAATTCTGGAACGATTAGAAACATCATACGAGGGAAAAACCCACCCTTGCTTTACGCAGTAAATCAGATCTGGATTGGGACCAATTTTCATTAGATCTGGTCGATAATTACAAACCATAAGATCAAGCTGTACAAGGCAACACTTTTCACCATTGACTGCTTCAACTTGAACTCGCAATTGTTCATCAAATTCAATGGGATCCGCATATGTTAATATTCCAACTCTAGTCTGAGCTCCCTCCTCATTCAAGCAGAATAGATATAAATCCGGGTACAAATTATCTGGTTCTTCCATCTCAACATACCATCCATTTGTGAATGGCTTAAGGTAGTCATCTTTTATCAATTCAAAGAAAGGGATTTCCTGGTAGTTACCGAGGCTCAACAACACAACCATGCTTTATCTGCAAAATAGACAATATTAAGTAGTCAATATAAGAATGCATACAATGTCTATAATTATAAATTAGTGTTTTAATATTAGATGTATACTTGCAAATGTTCATGCTAATGATCGATGGTTAAGGAACGACACCTCATTTTCAAAATCAATTGATTGATTAAGAACAAACTACTAGCATTATCCATGAGAGATCGAATGCACATTTTATAGAGTCGTTTGATATAAGGATTGATCATAGAACAAGCGATCATCATAGAAGGGGCGGCCGATCCTTCTTGTTTATGTGTATGAGTTTATCACATGTTTTGTATTCGAGTTTATGTGAGTTTTTGTACTTAATTTATATGTATGTGAATGGTAATTGCACATTGATTAATTGGAATACAAGTGCGTGATTGTGAAGAATAAACACATATTTTGACGAATTCGTAGCTAACTGGTGAATACTGTAGAGATTTAGCATAGTTATGTATACTGCGATAGCTTCCAAGTGTGAAGTCATCTGGTGTTCTATCCCATTAGTTAGTTGACGTTAAATAGAACGTTATGCGAAGATCGTAATGACATCTCTGCATCACCATGGCTAAGAGAATATTGATTATGCAACCCCCATATTCGCTTCGGGTTAGACTTCAACCTGTTTACAAGGTGATGCCAAAGGGGCCAGTGAAAGGGGTTTTGTTGTGTATACATTTATCTCGTGAATGAAGGGTAGGTCGACCCTTATTGTGCTCAGTCTTCTTTCAGTGTTCACCATTATTCATATACATGAATTGACACCCTCACCTTCAAAGGTTGAATATTTGGACAAAAGTATATGCAAGCCACTCGATAATTTGAAAAGATTTATGGTATTAAAAATGGAATTTACATGCATTGAATAAATGGAAACCTTAATTAAGCTTGGACAATTATTGGACAACAAGCTCTACAAATCATATAGAGATAAAAAATAAAAATTATTAAAGAGTATTGATTGGATTGTTTCTTATATGTTCTTTTCCACCAAACCAAAGCATTTTGACTGTAACTAAATGGCTACCTTGCCTTTGTTAAAAATTCCCATGCAATGAAGGGGCGACCGACCCTTCTTCTACCAAGTATTCTTTTCATAATAGTTCTATACTGCAAGAAGGGTCGGCCAATCTTTCTTGTGTTCAACATTCTGGATACAGGTGAATTCCTAGATATAGGTGTTCACAATTTTATATTAAACAAAGGGGCGGCCGATCCTTCTTGTTGGAGGTCGGAAGTCAGGAAAAATATTGCTTATATGTTATAACTTAGCCAATCTCCATTCCCCAATATTTACTGCAGAAGTCGGGAGTCATGAATTGTTGTCCCATCTCACAATCTGCATTTTGGGTTGCGGGATAGCAAAATTGATGGAACGTTTTAAGAAATCTAGGTATCCGCAATCTGCAATATATTTGCGTCTTCGGAAAAGGCGATGAAATCCTCATGCAGGGTGCAAGAAGGGTCAACCGACCTTTCTCGTGCCGAGTATTATGTTCAAAATAGTTCTAGGCTACAAGAAGGGACGGTTGATCCTTCTTGTGTTCACCACTCTAGATACAGGTGAATTGTAACATATAGGTGTCTACAATTCTCTACTAAACGAAGGGGCGGCCGATTCTTCTTGTCGCAAGTGGGGATAAATATTGTTTATATGTTATAACTTAGCCAATATACCGATCTCAACTATTCATTGCAGAACTCAGAAGTCTGGAATTGTTGTCCCAACCTAGGCGGGTGGAATATTTTTACAATTCACTCATAAATGAAGGGTCGGCCGACCTTTCTTCTGCCAGTATTTTGTTCAAAATAGTTCTAGACTGCAAGAAGGGTCAGTCGATCCTTCTTATGTTCACCATTCTGGATATAGGTGAATGGTTGGATATAGTTGTTCACAATTTTATAATAAACGAAGGGGCGGCCGATCCTTCTTATCGGAGATCGAAATTCGGGATAAATATTGTTTATATGTTATAACTTAACCAATCTTTGTTCTAGGATGAATTCTGCATTAATTTGGAAGAAAGAACATTGACAATATTTAAATGTGTGGATCAGAGCATATAAAATGAATTCTAACTCAGATATTACAGTCAACTATGAGGCAAAGCGATAAGATGGTGTAACATGAAATACATTCACAAAAGAGAAATTAAAAGACTGAAGAAAGTAACAACATATGAATCTTTGTTTCGGATCCAACCCCTATTACTTTGTAAAATCAAAATTTATACAAAAAATTCTTTGAATTTTTCGCTAAAAAAATAAATTTCAAACAAATTTGTCTGATGTAACACTCGGGCAGTTAACAAAGGAACCGCAATGTCATTTAAAATTAAGACACATGAATATTTATTCCTGACATAACCTATGTTTTGGTTTCCCAAATCTTTGAACAATTTTCCATTACTCTTGAGTTGGGATTTCATAATCCATCATTTCTTTCACCATCACCTCCAATTCTATGCATTTTGTGTGACATACATCTGGAAGACCCTTCTTAATCATCACAAATTGTTCAAGTATTTCAAAATCATTGGTCAATTTATCAATTATTTTCTTTCCAGTTAATCCTTTGACCAAACCTTCAAATTTCGAGTGATCCATACGAGCCTGTACTATCAAATTGTGATAATTTTCTTGAGTCATTAATTTTCCATCGGCACTCCAAAAGGAAGGTACACCACATTCAAAAGGCCCAAGAAATAATTCCTTAAAATTTTGAACTTCAAGGACCATCTGTTGTGCCATGTCTTCTACTTCTTTAACACGACCATGCTTTCCAATAACTCTTCTTGCTGAAATGATGATTGATGGTATGTCTTTGATTCCAAAACTCTACATATCTAATTGGGTTAAAGTTTTTAATGTTAGAAAAACAGGATCGCAGAGCAATAACAATAAACAGAAATGCAAATATAATCACACATACACATTACAAGAGAGACACAGATATATCGTGGTTCACCCAAATTGGGCTACGTCCACATTGAATTTTCCAATCCTTATTATTATTACCGTCTAACAAGGTGAAGGGATACAACCTACAGCACAACTGCTGCACTTCCTCTTCTCTGTTTTCACAGTCTCTCTCCTGATCTCAGAGATCTTTACAATGCATAAAACCTAATACATCATCATCCCTAGCCGTATTATAATGTCTTTATTTTATAAGGGAAATACAATGGAAAAGTACCACGAGATACCCAAAACCATGGGCTCACAAAACAGCTGGCGAAAATAGCCCCAAAAATTTCTTCGGGGGCGTTGCCCCCGAACCCCCCCCGGGGGACCGCTGGCCCCTGGACCCCCCAGCCAAGGGGGATGGTCCCCGATGGGGTGACTGTACAGTCCACCTACATATCATATAAAACTAGGGTACAAACACGGCTGATACATATATCATCTATGAGACTAGAAGATCTGGCTCCACAACCAACAATCTCCCACTTGGAGACTGATCACAGCAACTCCACCGTTGCTGGACTTGGACTTGGAAAATTTATCCTCTTCACCTTCATGCTAGAAGGCCAACTGAAACTGAGCATGAACTCAGTTTCTCTCTTGCACTACCTTTGTGAACATGTCTGCAGGATTCTGGCTAGTGTGTATCTTTTCCAGCTTCAACAGTTCATCTTCCATAACAGAGCATATGAAATGGTACTTGAGCTGTATATGTTTAGTCTTGGAATGGAATGCTGAGTTCTTTGCAAAGTGAATGGCACTCTAGCTGTTACTATACAATCTGCTATCCTTTTGCTTCTTACCCACTTCTTCCATAAACCTCTGAAACCAAATCATCTCTTTACTAGCCTCTGTAATGGCAACATACTCTTCTTCTATTGTTGAAAGTGCAACAACCTTCTGTAGCTTCGAAATCCAGCTTATTGCTGTTCCACCTACAGTAAACACATACCTTGTGGTGCTCCTCCTACTATCCTTGTCACCTGCCATATCTGCATCAACATATCCATGTAGAACAGTGTCTGAACCTCCAAAACATAATGCCTTAGTGGTAGTACCTCTCAAATACCTGAGAATCCACTGTACTACCTTCCAATGTTCTTTACCTGGATTGTTCATATATCTGCTCACAACTCCCACTTCATGTGCAATATCTGGTCTTGTGCACACCATGGCATACATCAAGCTGCCAATTGCTGATTGATAGGGAATCTTGGACATGTAATCTGTCTCTTCTTGTGTCTTGGGACACATTTCCTTACTTAGACTGAAATGGCTAGCCAAAGGTGTACTTACAGGTTTTGCATTCTGCATTCTGAACCTCTCCAACACCTTTTGCATGTACTCACTTTGAGACAATGTCAATTTGCGATTTTTCCTGTCTCTCGTTATTCTCATACCAAGGATTTGCTTTGCAGCACCCAAATCCTTCATCGCAAATGAATTAGCTAGCTTCCTTTTGAGTACATTTATATCCTACATGTCAGACCCTGCAACAAGCATGTCATACACATACAATAACAAGATAATATATCTTCCATTGTTTAGCTTCTTGAAATAAACACAGTGGTCAGAATGACATCTACTATAACCTTGTTCTGTCATAAACATGTCAAACTTTAGATACCACTACCTTGTGCTTGCTTCAAGCCATACAAGCTCTTTTTCAACCTACATACCAGATCCTCCTTACCTTTGACCTCATACCCTTGTGGCTGCTCAATATATATTTCTTCCTCCAAATCCCCATGGAGGAAGGTTGTTTTTACATCTAACTATTCAAGATGCAAATCTTCTACTGCCACTAGACTCAAGATAGTCCTAATTGAAGTCATCTTAACAACAAGAGAAAATATTTCATCAAAATCTATACCTTTCTTCTGTGCAAACCCCTTCACAACAAGTCTGGCCTTGTACCGCTTCTTACCTCCTTCTTCTTCCTTCAACCTGTAAATCCATTTGTTTTGCAATTCTCTTTTACCAGCAGGCAACTGAACCAAATCCCAAGTCTGGTTTCCTACCAATGAGTCAATCTCCTCATTCATGCCTTGCTCCCACTTCTTTCTAGTTTCCACCTGCATTGTTTCTTCATAACATTCTGATTCACCAGAATTAGTCATCAATAAATAATACATTGAAGGAGAGTATCGTTCAGGGAGTCTACTTAACCTGGTAGATCTTCTTACAGTTGCAGGAGTTTCAGGTACTTGCTGCTGCTCTTGATTTTCTGGCACCTTCGGAACTTCATTTTCTTTAATTTCATCAAGTACTATGTACTCTGTGTTTTCCTTTTCCTGTTTCTTTCCCTACAACTGATCTTTATACATGACCTTTTCATTGAATATCACATCTCTACTCCTGATGATTTTGTTATTTTCATAATCCCATAAACGATAACCAAATTCATCAACCCCATATCCAATAAAGGTACATTTCTTGGATTTAGCTTCAAGCTTTGTTCTATTTTCTTTATCAATATGGACAAATGCTTCACAACCAAACGTTCTTAGAAATGAGTAGTTTACCTTTTTATCTGTCCATGCTTCCTCTAGAATACCACCATCCAAAGCACTTGAAGTTCCTCTGTTTATTAAATAAACAGCAGTATTTACAGCATCCGCCCAAAACTGTAAGGGCAACCCTGCATGCAGTCTCATACACCTTGCATGCTCCATGATCATTCTGTTCATCCTTTCTGACATGCCATTTTCCTGTGGTGTTCCTGGGACTGTCTTATCTCTACGAATCGCATGGTATGAACAGTAACTATCAAACTCCTTGCCGCAGTACTCACCTCCATTATCAGATCTGAGACACTTCAATATTTTTTCCTGTCTCATTCTCAACCAAAGCTTTCCACTTCTTAAAAGTAGCAAACACATCAGATTTCTGTCTGATGCAATAAACCCAAGTTTTTCTAGTTGCATCATCAATAAATGTAACATAATAATGAGAGCCACCAAGTGATTGTACTTGAGCCAGTCCACATACATCTGTATGCACAAGCTCTAATTTTTCATTCTTCTTCTATTTCCCAACCCTGAGAAATATGACTCTCTTCTGTTTTCCATAAACACAGTTTTCACAGAATTCCAAACTTACCTGCTTCAAATCTAGTAGCAACTTCCTTGAGTGGAGAATCTACATCCCCTTCTCACTCATGTGGCTAAGCCTATGATGCCACAATGCTGTATCTGTTCCTGTGGAAGCTAAAGAGATAGAATGGTCAGTATTATGAGGACATAAATACAACGTACCTACTCTGTCTCCTTTTGCTATCACCATTGATCCTTTAGTGATCTTCCACCACTTTTCTCCGAATGTAGATAGATAGCCGCCATCTCCCAACTGCCCTATTGAGATCAGATTTCTTTTCATAGCAGGAATATGCCTAACTTCTTTCAACAACCAATCAGTTCCATTCTTAACTTTTATCCATACCTTACCCATTTCAACAATTTTACATGGCTCATCATCACCCAATAAAACATGTCCAAAGTCGCCAGGAACATACTCATGAAAGTATTTCCTATGGGGTGGAGCATGACATGAAGCTCCTGAATCTACTACCCAATAATCACTAGTATTATCTAATGCAAGAATCAAAGCATCTTGTAACACATCACCTGCTACATTTGCTTCCTGGGTAGTTTCCTTCTGTGCATCTCCTTTCTTCTTTAGAGATTTGCAGTCTTTCTTTAGATGTCCTTTCTTTCCACAGTTCCAGCACTCTATCTTTCAAAGTTTGGACTTAGATCTACCCGTTTTAGACTTTCCATGATTACCTTGGCTCTTTCCTCTCTCCTTTTGTCTTCCCTGCTCTCCATGGTCAACGCATTACCTGATGTCTCACATATGATTTTTCTTCGCATTTCCTCGCTAAGAATAACACCAATAACATCATCAAATTTCAAGGTGTTTGAACCAGAGACAGAGTTACTTACAGCCATGACCAATCTATTCCAGCTTTCTGGCAATGAACACAAGATTAGAAGTGCCCTAACCTCATCATCAAAGTTCACACTTACAGAACTTAGCTGATTTGTAACCATATTAAACTCATTTAAATGATCAATAATAGATCCACCTTCAGACATCTTCATATTAAATAAACGCTTCATTAGAAATACCTTGTTGGAGGCCGAGGGTTTTTCATACAGCTTACCCAATGTGCTCATCAAACCCTCTGTTGTCGTTTCTTTTGAGATATTGAAAGCCACCGACGAAGCCAAGCTCAACCATATTGTTCCCAGAGCCTTTCTGTCAAGAACCTCCCATTCTTTGTCCTTCATAGCCATCAGCTGCTTTGCTTTTCCTCCCAATGGTAGGAATAGATCCTTCTGGTACAGATAGTCCTCCATTTGCATCTTCCATAACCCAAAGTTTTGGCCATTAAACTTCTCGACCTTAAACTTCCCTTCTTTTGCCATTGCTCCCACTCGAACCAGAAACCCTAGCTTCCTGCGGGTTTAACTGCCAAATAGACCTTTGGCTTTGATACCAATTGTTAGAAAAACAGGATCACAGAGCAATAACAATAAACAGAAATGCAAATATAATCACACATACACATTACAAGAGAGACATAGATATATCGTGGTTCACCCAAAGTGGGCTACGTCCACACTGAATTTTCCAATCCTTATTATTATTACCGTGCAGCAAGGTGAAGGGATACAACCTGCAGCACAACCGTTGCACTTCCTCTTCTCTGTTTTCACAATCTCTCTCCTGATCTCAGAGATCTTTACAATGCATAAAACCTAATACATCATCATCCCTAGCCATATTACAATGTCTTTATTTTATAAGGGAAATACAATGGGAAAATACCACGGGATACCCAAAACCATGGGCCCGCAAAACAGTTGGCGAAAACAGCCCCAAAAATTTCTTCGGGGGTGTTTCCCCTGGGGCCCCCCCACACCCCCCCGCTGGGGTGACTGTACAGTCCACCTACATATCATATAAAACTAGGGTACAAACACGGCTGATACATATATCATCTATGAGACTAGAAGATCTGGCTCCACAACCAACATTTAACAAACTCACTGTATTTTGAGTTGTTTCTGAAGGCCTTTTGCGTAATGTCTCGTTTGCCACTTTACACCTCTGGAGAGCTATGTTTGCTATAGCATCTTTATCTGCTATAAAATTCAAATAAGACCAAAATTTGGTGACTTCCACTGATATCGCATCCCATATAAGGTGTTTAGCTATGTGTAATGGAAGCCGACCTGTCAATTTATATTTTCATTCATCAACTTTCTTTTGTAGTTTATTTCTATCACTCAAAGCCTTTATCTTCGCTCTAGAATTTTGAATTACTTCCTCTTTCAACTTCTAGTTTTCCGCTTTAAAATCTTCTATCTCTATATATTTTAGACCAATTTCTGACATAGCACTGGTCAGTTCCTCAGTGGAGGAATTTTCCATTTGCCATTCATCCATACATAGAGATTGATCCCCTCGCTTCTCTGGCGCTTCCATAGTTTCAATCTGATTAGTATTCAACAATGAAATTTGTGACAACAATTCAATCCTTTGTTTTTTCCATGCAAGCTTTTCATCTTGTAACTTTAACATTTTACCTTTGTGATCCATCATTTCTTGATATATGGATTCATTTTCTTGTTGTAATGCTGTCAACTCTGGAGATTGCACATGTTGATTATTTGGCACCTTCAATTTTTTCTTGAGAATTTGAATCGTATTTTATTTTTCATCAATGATCCTTTTGGTACACTAGTTGTTCCTTGGCTCGGCTCCCACGGTCACAAGGTCCACTTGTAGTCTTTTGATCTAGATCGAATTTGCTTTGTTTTCTTCCTTCTCTTGCCTCAGTTGACTCTCCAGCTTTTCTATCACAGACTGCAATTTAGAAATTTTTTAAGTGAATTGCAATAAATCAAAATACAGGACATCTACTGTTTGTTTATGTAATTGAATCTTATTTGGTATATTAATCGCATCAATCTTAACTTCCATTTCAGAAAATTTCTCATCGTTCACCACTGCAAACCTTATAGTGTTTCTTCCTGGATCCGTAGCTGTAAGAAGGGAAACTTTTTGTTCTTCCATCGTTCTTACTTGAGGGTACAATTTTTGAGTTTCTTCGGAACATTGCTTCCTTTTATATATATATTGTGAAAGGACATCAAATCTGGAATTATACTGAGAGTTACTTCCAGACTCCTTTATTTCTGAAAAACAATATTCCTTTATTTTTGCAGGTGGCAGCAAAATCAAACTAGTTTTTTCTGGAACAATTGAATCTCGTTCCTCCATACTAATAATTTCCTTCTGTCGTTCCAGTTTTGATTTCTTCCTTGAAACTTCTTGATCGACTTCCATACTATCAACTTCTGAAATACTTCTCTTACTGGTGATATCATATTTAGCTGGTGTCTGAACCAGCTATGTTGGAGAAAACTCACTATGGCTTGGGGTATACCACAACAGACAGATGACTACCAGAAATCAACTCAATTCTCAGAACTATGCTATATAAATAAATGACAATTCTAAGATAATGAAGAAGATAACCAACCTCGATCCAAACGTTTGATGTAGATCCCCGTTGGAGCTTTTCAATCCATGCAATTGAATCTACAAATTAGTCTTGACAGCCAATATACAAGAAGTACATATAATATATAAACGACATTAACATTATCAATAGCAATGGTCCATGATATAACAAGTAAATGCAACCCAATGTAAGCTAAACAACATTTACAACATTAATGGATGAGAGTATGAGTATTTATATTAATAAACAAGAAGTACAAAGTGATACGACCTCTTGTCGGCAACCAATCTGAACCAAGATCTAGATCAATCCACTTTTGACTCCACCACTTCAATCCTCCATGAATGGAAAACTCAAACTAGATAGGATTTTGGAAGGTGAACATAAAGGGTTCACAACTACAAGGATCAATGAGTGTAGACTCAAGATAGGGCAAAAATCCACTAGAGTTCTCTTGCTCTTCTTTCTCCTCCCGTCCATAAGCCATATGTGCTCAATATATAGTCCTCTCAAAGGTAAGTGAAAGGACACATCGAGATGTTACTTGGGCAGATGGAGAGACAAAGGTCACCCAATGACCGCTTTTGGGGAGTAAAAAGTAATAAACTAGTGATTTTTACCATTTTACTTGATACCTGCGGGCTATAGTGATGCAACTCGTGGGTATCCCTACTATAGTGATGCAACAAGTGGGTCAGAGGAAAAATGAGGAAAAAAATATGTCTGAAGGATATAAAATGAATCTGAGTCAGTGAAATGGATCCTACAAGCCAAAGAATGCGGATGCTCACAAGGTGGAAGATTACGTTTTAACAGATTCCCCCTAATGTGTGAGGTCAGAGACTAATGATACGATGGCCGAAATACATTATAAAACTAAGAAGTGGAGTGATGGAGACACGAGTGGAAAGAGTAGCTCACTCATCATAATACAATAGTATCCCTGAATACATGTCGGTAGTACAAGGATCTGATACAATGGCCATGAATAGGTAGTATATAGTAGATATATGTCATAAGTGATCATAGCCATGATCCCTCTACAGTAAGATACGATATCCTGCTAAAAAGAAAACAACTGGTGCAAACTGGAGGTAAAAACTGCTGATATCTGAGAGGTGATATCTCAGATTTAAAGTCAAAGTCATAAGTAGCATACTGAATGCCACTATCGCCTGGGGTCTTCTACACAAGTATTCGACGGTGCAAGTCCCATCAAGTGAATAAAGGAGTTGGGGTCGAACCAGTCAATGATGTATACCATTAACAGACGCAAGATAACCCACCAATAATGAAAATGGGCATCAAGGAACAGACTACAATCATCGGAGTGTGAATAAATGAGTTGAAGTCAAACATTAGGATGAATCCATCGATCAGGGGACATTTATATATTCCCAAAACTGTTGATGGAGAGAGAACCTACCACTAATGACTGCAAGCTTCAAGGTACTCAACCGAACTCTAAGCCTCAAATCCTGGAATAAATGGGTTGAAGTCAATGGAATGAGACTCACTGGAAGGAGGGCATTAAGGCATCCCCCATCAACCAGCATGAGGTACTAGCTATGCTGAAAGATTTGGAAGAACTCAGGTGAAACGAACTAACTCGATAAGGATGGACGACATGCAATAGTCAAGAGATCTGAGGAGTGGCCGACACTGGTTTCAGGACTTCCTTTGAATAAGAGCATGAGTAGATGGATAGACTCAGGCAGCATAGACTTGACAGAAAATATGCAATGCAGGAGGCATTACAAAGGGCTCCATAATGACTGGAAGCTTAACCAATTGGTGGAGAAAACTGAGAAATGAGTACAACACCTAAGGTCCAACTATAGTCCCGACTCATAATGTATGGAGTGGAATGAATGCTTTGTTCAAAGGCGACACAATAGCTGCCAACAAGAAGTAGTAACCATAATCCCATCCGGCTTTTTGGAATATTTAATTTTTTTGGTCTTTTTCATATTTGGGAAAAGCTTGAAAAAGAATAAAATTGCTTATAGTACAACAAGTGAGGGAACGAGTGTCAAATAGCGAGTAGACTAGTTCCAAGCATTGGAACATACCAAAAAGTGCAAGGAAGTGCATGTAGGACGTGGACACTCGGGGGGGATGTTCCCTCAAGGTCAAAAGGTATCAAATTGTGAAGGAAAAATATAAGCTCTGCAGGGCTCGACAGGGAAAAGTGCTCAGGCACTAGGCTAACAATTGAGCAAGCGGGAGCCGGTACAAGGCTTAAGTGGCAAGCAGGATGATGCAATGCAATCACAACATGATATAACTGAGGGGATTCCTTAAGGGAGATGGCCAACATAAGACAAGGTAGAGTATGATTCTTTATCGCAATGTCATGGCGTAACTACAAAGGACTCCCAATCCTAGGGACAAACAACGGCATGGGCACCAGAATGCACAAGGGGGTTCTAACTAGGGTACCCATGTTCGGAAAATCCCTACCGCCACATAATGACACTTATATAGTAGTGTGAAGGTTCTGTATCAGTTACGAAGCGGGGTCACACCTAGGTTTTATGAAAGTGGTCAACAGGTCAAATACATAATGCACATGGAAATGGCATCTAACCTATATGCCAGGTGTGAAACGTACCTGCCATAGGTGTGAAATGGTCCAAAACAACTTTCATCGAAGAAATCTGATTAAAAAATACTACTCCAAGACATTATATTAGTCCATAACGGCATAAAACGGTAAAAACTATAGACAAGTGGGTCCTGAAAATTATAAATAGTAATAAAAAATTACAATTTACAATTCATTTTTACTATTCACCCATTTGGAGCTTTTGGATAGTTTTCACCTAAAAGTTCAGTTGCCGATTCTGGGAGCTACGAGCGACCGTTCATCGAACCGTCCAGAGTAGGTTGGTAGTCTCACCCATACCTTTCATTTCAATGTTTTCATTTTGATTTTCAGCAGTGGGATTTTTTGTTTGGCCAAGCCCTAAATGGATTTGGCACAACCCACGGGCTATAGCTATGTGGGTCGCGGGTAGGGCACGAAATGCGCAGTCAATGCAAAGGTTGACTGCGGGTACCTGCACCTGTATACAAGTTAGCCCACAGGTACATCCATGTAGTTGGTTTTTTAAAATAATTTGACTTAAATACTTGTTTTCCTTCACTCCAGAATGGTTCTAGAGTGGAGGGAGAGGGAGCATGACCAAGTTGATGAGGACGTGCGCAACGATGTGCAAGCACAACAGGCATTGCAAGCATGTGGGTTGTATAAATTTTGGAGTATTGGGGGTTTGAGGGCCCAAAACCTATTACTCCGGCGCTTAATCGACTATTGGGATGTTGATGCACAGAAGTTCAATCTCAATGGGAAAATCCTCACACTGGAAGTGGACGACATCTACTTCATTACCGGTTTGTCCCGTTAAGGTGAGGAGACTAGTATTCAGTCTCATACTGTGGGTGGTGGGATTACCGTCCTTGACTACATAGCAGGGTATTGCCCCACAAACACACACATGGTGGGAAGTCAGGTTCCCATCAATGCCATAGTGAATCTGAGCATGAAGATCATTGTGGATACCTTATTGTGGATCACGGGATCCAAAGCTCTGCACCAGGCATCCAGGCCAATGATGTTCTATGCATCACAATGCATGCAACCTATAATATTTGACTGGTGTACCACACTGTTGGGGTCTATGAAGACCCAATTGATAGAATGCAAAGAAGGGAAGGCCAAAAACTTTGAGTATGGGAGCATCCTATGTAGCTTCTTCTTTGAGAGGGTTCCAGGGCTTATCCCAAGGTTGGATGTCCCTCCTCATAGTCTCTGGGATCTAGCCCTGACCCGGTGGGATGAGGTCTTGACACGACAGGGTGGTGGCCGTTTGGCATCACCATATACCGAGGAGTTCTTCCGCTAGTGGGACTAACAGGTCATTGCCATAGAGGACTACCCCTATGTAGGGATAGACTTCCGCCAGGATAGGGACATTCCACTCCCACCAGATGCAGCGTTTGGAGACATTGGTGAGTACTCTTTTTAGGTTTTTGTGTATTAAATTTTTATGGATTTTTTGTTATAGATGTAAATGAAAAAATATTTTTGGTGGTAGTATCATATGCTAATGGTTGACTGTTTGCTCGTAGACAAAGGCCCATTGAGACCTGATGGCTTCCCGAGACATGGTCGTTGAGGTAGGGGTGAGGAGGTAGGCGATGTTGCAGCAGGACGCACTCTATAGACCTTGTGGCACAACCCCACATAGATGGTTTCTAGGGTTCCAAAAATAGAGGTGGCGAGACTACCTGAGGCCATGCAACACCAAGTAGTGGGGGTTCCGGGTGATTGGGTATAGCTGCTGTAGCGGGTAGCCAATGCAGTTCAATACTTCTACGAGACACATCCTGTCAGGGTGGTAGCTAGGCCTCCTCGTAGGGAGTAGATATCTCAGGATCTCATTTTTGTATCGATATGTATATTTTTGGGGGCTACAGGCTCCAGTTTTGTATTACACTACCATTTTTGGACATATTTATATATATACAACTTTGGTTCTCCAGTTCTACTATACGTGTGTATGTACAAATGTATGAATGTATTCTTATATTTATGTGCTTCACGGTGAATGTGACAAATGCCGATCTAATACATAGTTAGTGTATGCATCAGATATATGATTAACACTTCTCGGAACATGTATGTATGTAATTGAAACAAAATATCGTTCCAAGAGTCTTACCCTTAGGAATTTCCGTAGTAGTGTAGGATCTCGCACACGGAACTATCCATTCAGCTAAGACACAACTAGTTGTGAATCCAGGTAGACTTCTAAAGACTGAATGCCATGGGAAATGGCATCCCGAAGTAGCTCAACGATGGCACTATACTCAGCCACATTGTTAGATGTAGGACCAAGACAAGCACCTCGTAAGGACACAACTAGGTGGTTAGGTGAGAAAATAACCCAGGCAGCAGAAGCAAGTTGCTACGTATGATAGCTAGCACCATCCGCGAATCCTAAGAACATAGGAAACTCTGCTGACATCTATCAATCAAATGGAAGCTAATCAACAAACCCAAAAACCAAAAGAAATCTAAACTATGTACAAAAGCAACTATACAATAGTATACAAAAGCATCAGCCTGAACCAGAGGTTCAAGCGTAATACCGCTTGAGGTAGAGCCCATTTCTAGGCTCCTTCAAGATAGTCCCCTCATAGTCTTCTAATTCATAGGCTCCTTTTTCCAAGACATGCCTCACGATGTACAGACCGTGCCACATGGGGTTGAACTTACCTACCCCCAGGGGTTCTTTAGCTTGGTCATATAAGAGGACCAAGTCACCTTCAGCATATTATCGGGGATGGATAGACCTATCATACTGAACCTTAATACGACGTTTGTTGGCATCTATAGCCACAGCAGCATCTCGACGCTGCTCGTCAAGTTGCTCAAGGTGGATTAAACGTTGCTCAAGACCCATCGTATCAAGGAGGAGCTCTATGGCCAGTTTAAGCGAAGGGATCTCGCATTCAATCGGTAAAAGTGCCTCCACACCGTGAACTAGCTGAAACGGTGAGAACCCGGTGGCAGTCTTGATTGCAGTTCGATACACCCACAAAGCAGGATATAACATGATGTGCCAATTGGTCTTGCTTTGTTGGATGGTACGTTGGAGAATGGTCTTCAAAGACTTATTGACTTCTTCTACTTGACCATTCACTTGGGGATAATAAGAAGATGAGTTTTCTTGACGAAACCCAAGCTTGAGGGACAAATCCTCCATCATCTTGTTTTGAAAGTGACTGCTATGGTCAGTGACAATCTCTTTCGGAATACCGAACCGAGTTATAATTTGATTGAATACGAAGTGGGATGCTGTAGCACCATCGGCTTTAACGGTAGGCATGGCCTCAACCCATTTGGAAAAATAGTCCACTATGATATGGTGATGCCCCCCAACCGAAGCTGGTTTTCAATACATGAAATCCACCCCCCACTTGGTGAAGGGACCGACAATGACGACCGGATGAAGGGGCGCTGGATGCAAGCATATGTTCCAAGAAAACACCTGGCAAGGGTGACATCTCTTCACAGCATTAACACAATCCTTAAAGATGGAAGGCCAAAAATAACCAGCTCGCATAATAAATTGGGTTGTAGCAAGCCCAGATAAGTGACCACCACATGCCCCAGCATGGCAATCATTAAGCACCCACTCTACTTCTTTGTGAGTTAAGCAACAACGGAGGATAGAATCCTTTTCTCGACAATACAAAGTGTTGTCGATGATAGTATAATCTTTAGCGTGATGTTTTACACGTCGTCGCTCATCTCGTGAATAGTGAGGAGAAAAATTCAAAGTTTGGAGATATACAATGACATCCCCATAGCAAGGGTCCTCTAATGAGATAAGAAATAAGTGCTCATCCACAAAGGAATCTTCATGAATGACATCCTCATCAAGTCTCGGAAGGTCCTACATAAGCTCAGCAAATACCAACAATTTCACCGACTTCGTCGAAGCAAAATCGAGATCAAACTCCTGAAGGATAACAATCCATTTATTGTACTTCCCCCCAATAAGGCGTCTTGATAGCACAAACTGAAATGGATTGATATACGCGACAATTGTGGTGGTTCTAAGTAAAATGTAATGTCGTAACCGCTAGACTAAATGAACAGTTGCAAGCGCCAGCTTTTCCACATGAGTAAATCTTAGCTCAGCGTCTACTAGATTTCGAGTAAGGTAATAGATGACATGCTCGACAAGCACATCATCAACCTGAACCAAGACCATGTCAATCCCCTCTTGAGATGCGGCCACATAAAGGATAAAATCTCATGCAAAGTCTAGTGGACTAAGCACAGGGGCCGATACCAAAGCTTTCTTAAGGGCGTTGAAAGACTGCTGGGATCACTCATCCGAGATAAAAGGTGTGTCCTTCTTCAATAAGCGCGTGAAACCTTTGGTAAGATTAGCATAATTGAATACGAAACAACGTATAAAAGTGGCTCTCCCTTGGAGGCTCTGAAGTTGTAACAAATTGCATGGAGGAGGCAACTGAAGTATTGCCTCAACTTTGAGAGAATCAACTCTAATACCCTCTTTCGAAACTATGAAGCCCAGAAGGTGACCCATCCTTACAGCAAAGATGCACTTGTTAGGATTCAATCGAATCTTGTATCATATACATCATTCAAGAATCATGTGGAGGTGCTTGGTGTGGTCCATTCTCTTGCGAGAATGGCCGGCAAAATCATCCAAGAAAACCTCCATAATCTTTTTAAGATCATGAAAGGCATAGGTCATGGCACGCTGAAATGTAGCTCCGGTGTTTTTAGGGTCGAAGGGAATTTTCTGATATGCAAATGTTCCCCAAGGACAAATAAAAGATATCTTATGTTGATCATTGGATTTGATCTGAATTTGGTTATACTCAAAAAATCCATCCATGAAGGAAAAAATCTCACTTCCGGCACAAGCATCCAAGATTTGATCTATGAATGGTGTGGGGAAGTTGTCTTTCGGACATGCATGGTTCAAATCTCTAAATTCGATGCATACACGGATCATTCCCTGCTTCTTATCCATAGGAACGGGGTTTGACACTCATTCGGTAAGGGGAATGGGGTAGATGAAACCAGCTTTGAGCAGTTTCTCCACCTCTGCCTCGATAGCAGCTGCTTTTCTAGGGTTCACAGCACATAAGCATTGGGATACGTTATAATCTCATGTTCAACAATGCGGGGGTCTATTCTTGGCATTTCCTCATATGACCAGGCGAAAGCTTCCCGAATTTCTGTGAACAATTCAGTGTAAATAGAAATCTCCTCATGAGTGCAATCATCACCGATGTAGACATTCTCAACTATTCCAGGAGTACGAGAGATATTGATCGACGTAGTTGGGGAAATGTTAGCCATATTCCCTTCCGCAAAAAAATCATGCGACTCCAAAAGAGCCACAGGGTGACCAACCATCTCTGCTAGAGTCGTCCTAAACTCTTCTCGTTTGGTGAGCTCGAGTTTGGGAACGAAATAAGAGCGATGGTGCATATCTTCCCAAGGTCTCTCACTACCACACATAGCCTCCATAACAGGTTCATCAGAAGGTAAAGTATCATTGAGGAAATCATGGGAACAAGACGAGTTAGCTGCCCAAACCGGTAGCGTAATGAGATCTTCCTTGATTGTCTGGGAAGAAGAGAGATCTGGTTCTACAATGGCTTGTTGAATATGCTTGTAAGCAATCTCAGCTACATACAATGGCATAGACATTCCGACATGCGAAATGTTTCCATACGTAGAACTCATAGACAGTAAAGTCCATGCATCATCGAAATAGGAAGTCTGGAATGACACATTATGCAAAGGAGGAGACGCATCGTCGTTAATAGTTCCAATAAAATTCACAGGTGCGGAAAAATCATAAATTCCTATCAATGAAGGGTACATGCCAACACCCATGTTCCCAGTTGCCAGCTGAGAATGAGTAACCTAGGGGACTATGGATCCTGTGAATGCTTTGGAAGAGGAGTTAACGTAATCCAGCTGATCGATGGTCACAATATTGCTTTCGTGAGGAAAGCAGATAACTCTGAATACAGTGGACGCGACAGCTTTCATGGCATACATCCAATTCCGACCCATCAAAAGGTTGTAGTCGATGGGTGCATCAACCACCTTGACTTCAACAGGAACAGACTTACCTCCCAAGGAGACAACAAGGGAAGGGATAATTCCATGTGGCTTAAATGAACGACCGTTGAATTCAATAAGTGTGGTTCTAGACACAAGTAGGGGAGGAGAGCCAAGATCTTTCCAACAAGCTAACGACATTACTGACGTAGAAGAACCTTCGTCAACCATAGTACGTTTGACAAAACTCTAAAGGCACACCACCTGGATTTGAAAAGCCACATGGTAGGGTAAGCGAGGTTGGACATCAGTAGTATCAAACTTGATAACAGTGGGACTTCCCCCATCCTAAACTCCTAACGCACTCAAAAGAGCATGCTTCTGAGAAGGACAGGCTTGCAAAACTTCAAGAGCCGACATGACACATGGAGTTTGGCCCAAATCTTCTACGATGGAGTAGTTGTGGGTGGCGCGAGCATTAGGATTATGCGTAGAGCACTTAAGAACACCTTTCGGTATCCACGGCATAATAGAGGGCTTCTCGATATGCAAGGAATTGTCAGGAGGAGGGGTATATATGCTAACTCCCCAAATTGGGTTGTGGTGCATCATAATCACGCTGACGAGTGGCAACACTAACCTCTGACTGAACCATGTTCACACATCCATAACCACTAGTATTGGAAGCAGATGTTGTCGTCTCAGTAGGTCCATAACCAGTGGTGGGAGCATGCGAAGCCATGTTTTGGTGATGAGGTAGGGGATCCTTCAACATAGCTGGGATCTATGCCAAGTGCTTTGATGCTTCTTCAATACGAGGACATAAGTGAGTAAGATGGTCTTCCCCACAGAGCTTGCAAGGAAACTTCACCTTATGCCTAGGTTTATGGTCCTCACCGGCATTTACGCCTTCCTAAGGAGGGTTGGCATTATCCTTACGGGGGGTATTGCGATTGCTATTGTTATTCCCATTGTTTCCACCCTTATGATTATTTCTCCCCTTTTTCTTACCACTAGGTTGCTAGTTACCTGACTAGTTCGTCGTTTGCACACTGTGTACATCGAACGATGGGGTGGAAGTGGACAAGGTGTGAACGTGTCCGGGAGTAGATTGGTTTAGTGACAAATTTTGCATTTGATTAGCTACCAAATCTATAGGGCGAGTGCTTGCAGATCCAACGATGCCATCGGCATACAGTCTAGGAACTGATGTGGGCTCATGACATGTACGCGGTGCATCAGGGATGATGTCATACAAAATGCCAGATTGAGAGTATAATAATTTTAACTGCTGGACTTTCAAGATAGCTTGTTCCTCAATCACAATGCCATGCATCGAAACATCCTTAGCAATGTATGGGAGTAGATACTTGAGGAACCATTCCAATAGAAAATCTGGAGGAATGTTGGCTTTCACTAACCTCTTCTGCTGACGCCACTCTTGAGCATGGTCAGAAATATGCATGGCCTTGTTCTGATGGAAGGCAGATAAAAGCTTAGTGCCAGTATCATAGTGAACTGACAACTGGAAATGATCTAAGAAAACCAAATCAATCTCGTTAAAACCCCTATAAGTGTTTCCAAGCAACTTGACGTACCACTTCCCAATTGCCCCCGTGAGGGTGCGTTGAAATAGTCACAATCTATTGGAATCATGATTCAATGAGTTGGAGGAGCACCAAAGGCGAAATGTCGTAACATGATCTCTCGGGTCCTCACCACCTTTCCCCTCAAACTTAGGAATATCTGAAGGGAGCTTGGTAGGGACCAGGGGCCAAGTAGGGTCATGACACACTGGATCATTCGTGAGCTTCGAAAGATCCGAAAGATTCAATCGTGCAAGGAACGGGAGCTGAGGCTAGAAAGCTTGATTATAAGCCCCCATAAAAGGTTGGTTAAATGGAACCGTGTTATACGACAGACCAAAAACTTGACCTTGAGGATTATACTGCTGATAATAAGGACCTGACGGACCATAAGCTTTCCCATGGCCATAGGATTGATAACCTCCTCCTGCCTGACCCATCTGAGAGTAAGTAGGTATATGCGTGTTTTGGGCACCATATTGGGGTGGTGGATGGTACTGGTGGCCAACACCGATTGTGTTGTAGTAAGGGTTTCCACCATGAGTATGGGGCATATATATACTATTCATATTTGGAACCGTGTTGTGATGACCATAATGGTATGGTATGTTCCCACCCCCATCATTAGGATTAGCTTGAGAAGTCGTGTGGTGACCAGAAGCATGAGAAGTATTCCTAGCCCCAATATTGGTGTGACTAGCAGGGATGGTGGTGTGATGTCCATGTGGATAGGAGATATTCCCACCACCTACATTAGCATTACTAGTGGCGGAAGTTGACGCAAAAGTATGCGGCATATGTCCACTCCCGTGGTTAGGAGGAGCATTAACATCCGTAAAAGTAGTCCTGGGTTAACGAGTAGCGGCATGTGTATTAGGTGGTGGATGGCGAGTCGTGTTTCTAACAACGTTCCTATTAGGCTGGGAAATCCTAGGAGGTGTTCTTCTTCCAACATTAGCATTGTTAGGAGGTACATGACCAGTCCCCATACTATGTGTGGGGGTGGAAAACGTAGTGCCCCCAGTGAGGGAAGTGCCCCCAGTGGGTATAGTATGGCTAACACCATGACTAGTGCCAGTGTGAATACCAAACGTAGTGGAAGGTTCAAATATACTATGACTAGGCATACCAAAAGAGAGTGTTGTCGGGTTGATTGTAGGGCCAGTGTCGTCATGCAACTCTGGCATCTGGTGTCTATAATTGCGTGGAAACGAGGGAACGAATGGATCGTCCTGTTCTTTGTCCTCGGGTAAGGTTGGCATCCCATAAATATAGTTATTTGGATTCGAAGGATCAAACAAATCTCATTCAAGTGGATTATGCCAAATAGAACCAGGTTAAGTCCCAGGTGGATCACTTCCCCACTCCTCACGAGAAGTATGGGGATCGGAAGTGTGGTCAAATCTACCCGATGGAGTCGAAGGTTTTTCCGCAGTATCGAAATGTGTAGCAGTCATGACGCCTTGGACATAAGCCTCGTAAGAATCTGAAGACTCAGAGAAAGCCCTCCGGCGTCGTCTACCAATACGGCATGAAACCTCGGCTGGCTTTAAACCAGCCAACCGATGGGATCGGCGGAGAGTAGGGCTCTGCGCCACGATATATCTGGGGAGAATATATAATCAAAATGTCCCCTAAAGGCCGACTATCGATCAAAAACAGTAAATCAAAAGCACACACCTAGAGAAACTACAACCAAGAGTAGACAAACAGAGTGGCTAAATGAGCTCCCGACACTAGAGTCGGTATGTCTCGCCTAGGAGAGGCTTGAGACTCCCAAACTATATATGGAAGTAACAAAATCAGTTATAGAGACACCCAGGCTTCACTGCGTGTACAGGGTCAAGTCCACTGCACAAACACAATTGTGTTGTCGAATCCCTATCTAACTCAGGACACAAACAGTATAACCACTGCAAGTACCCTGTGCGATACCTAGGTAACGAAACTATGGTCACCGCAATATAACCAATGTTTAGGGGGATAGTCACAGGTGGGATCCGTCGTATGGGAAGGGTAGCTAAGCCCAAAGCACAAGAGGACAAACCTCCAATACCCCAGATATGAACAAATCCTAGAAATATCTCCCACGTTCAGCTGGTATCAGAGGGATATCCCTTCAACCAACCTCCCGTGACCTCGTTCTTAACTCTGCCTTGAGTAGAGCTTCCTGAGAACACCGATCTATACCATGGATTCCTCCACTCCCTGGTCAGACACCTAATGTTTCATCTAGTAGTCTTGGATTGTTAACTCACAATGATCTATTCCAAGAATCTAAACCTATGCTAGTTGGTGTACCCTATAAATAAAATTGATCTAATCAATTTTAATATTAAGAGTTAATTTTAATGGTTGTGATTACTCAAGGAATATGATCATGAAACGAGTGATGTGTAAGACTCAATGGTATGCAAAATTGTCAAATCCTAGACTCATCTATCCAATGAAAACAATGCCCCTAATATGCACAATCAAAGCAACGATTCCGAAATAAATATGCAATCCTTTTATATTTTCTTTCAATGCACAATCAGAATCTAAATGAAGGTAGAAGGAACTCAATGCAAGATGCAATACATAAAAGCAAAAACAAAAAAATGTATTTTCTCTTATAAACAAAAGGAAAATGCAAAAACTATATGTAATTTTTTTTGTATTTTTCAATATATAGAAATGAAAAATGCAAGCAAAATCCTACTATCTAGTCACTGATATGCCAAGGAGATCACTAAGACAACCAGGCAGATACCAAACAGTAAGACTCAGCCAAAGGAATGAGCTCAAAAGGAAAAAACCAACAAGGCTAAATCCAAAGATGGGTAAAAAACCAACAAGGCTCAACGAAGAGAGACGAAGAGTTCTGGTCACAACCAAGGCATGGAACAGTCAAGAAACAGGCCAACAAAGACTCAGGATCAACCAAAACCAACCCAGCAACAACCAAAGGTCATAAACCAACCAAAGCCGGAGTTGTATGCTACTGTCAAAGGAATACCTACGGGTACCCGCAAGCAGTAGAGTAAACAGAGGCGGGTATACGCGGGCAGAGTTAAGCTAGCTCGCGAGTGAGGAAAGGTAAATTAGCAAAAAGAGACTCCAATGGTTCAGAAAAAGAAAGTTTACTATAGTGTATCTCAACGGAAAGTAAGTGACATAGAGCTTCGACAAATAGCAACTCTAATTATGGACTAATGCTAAAAAAATCCCCAAGATGGATGTTTTCCCCAGCGGAGTCGCCATTTCTGTGTTGGATAAAACTCACTATGGCTTGGGGTATACCACAACAGACAGATGACTACCAGAAATCAACTCAATTCTCAGAACTATGCTATATAAATGACAATGCTAAGATAATGAAGAAGATAACCAACCTCGATCCAAACATTTGATATAAATCCCAGTTCGAGCTTTTCAATCCATGCACTTGAATCTACAAATTAGTCTTGACAACCAATATAAAACAAGTACATATAATATATAAATGGCATTAACATCATCAATAGCAATGGTCCATGATATAACAAGTAAATGCAACCTAATGTAAGATAAACAACATTTACAACATTAATGGACGAGAATATGAGTATTTCTATTACTAAACAAGAAGAAGCACAACGTGAAACGACCTCTTGCCGACAACCAATCTGAACCAAGATCTGGATCAATCCACTTGTGCCTCCACCACTTCAATCCTCCATGAATGGAAAACTCAAACTAGATAGGAGTTTGGAAGGTGAACATAAAGGGTTCACAACTACAAGGATCAATGAGTGTAGACTCAAGATAGGGAAAAAATCCACTAGAGTTCTCATGCTCTTCTTTCTCCTCCCATCCATAAGCCATATGTGCTCAATATATAGTCCTCTAAAAGGTAATTGAAAGGACACATCGAGACATTACTTGGGAAGATGGAGATCCAAAGGTCACCCAATGACCGCTTTTGGGGAGTAAAAAGTAATAAACTAGTGATTTTTACCATTTTACTTGATACCCATGGGATATAGTGATGCAACTCGTGGGTACGTCTACTATAGTGATGCAACAAGAAGGTCAGAGGAAAAATGAGGAAAAAAATATATCTGAAGGATATAAAGTGAATATGAGTCAGTGAAATGGATCCTACAGGCCAAAGAATGCTGATGTTCACAAGGTGGAAGATTACGTTGTAACACCAGCATTGCCAAATTGCCTGTTTGTTCCATATTCGCCTCTTTATTATCTTGTTCAAATTTGAATAAATTTGCCATTTCTTTCAATCCTTCTACTGTTTGATGATCAAAAGCCTTGTTTCCATTTTGATGTCTCCTTTGCGATATAATTTGATGAGGATCATAATTAATCCTTTCATCTTCTTGGAAATCCATAATCTTCAGTAATTTTTCTACTACATAGAGGGCTTCCTAATTCTTAATGATGAATGGACCAACTTTAGGAGGGAATTTCACATCCGATGCTTTTTTGAAAGCACAGAAATGTTCTTCTTTTGAATGCAACCTTTGTCTAATAAATTCCAAGGCAAAAACCTTCACTGTTAAAAACGCTGGCAACAGATATGGTGCTCCAGTAAAACCATACACCCTAATTATAGTATGTTCTCTATACAAGAACCAATCACCTTTTTGGCCTTCTGGTGTAGGCTGCAAAGTTTCTTTCATTTCTTCTAACCCTCGGGGCATTTCCGTATTAAAAATAATTCTGTAAACTTCTGCCATGATTTTATGGGTGAAGTAAAAAATATTGACCTATTTAGGAAGGTCATGAGAAAAGATGGTACCAAGAAGCTTGGATTCTGAAATGTTTGAACACGCGAACAACTTCAGGAGATATGACTGATATCTGAAATGCTTCAACTAGTTGAAATTCACCAACTGGCCATGAATCGCTTCAGCTAGCAATTCATCAAAATTAGAACAACACAATGAACTCAACTGTGACTCAGCTGAAATTACTTGGAAAAGGAAACCTGACATAACTTTCGTGATTGACTTATCACTATATAGACCTAAAATTTGACTCAACAAGGAAAAAACTAACTGGGTATCTTGCTAAAAGGCATCAATACTCAAAGGGAACTATAGGTTTCCATGCGACTGACCATCTTTCAAGACTTGTAATAAAAACCTGTCTTTTTCTACAGGACTACAGTTTCTATAAAACTTTGCCAAATTTTCTTCGTTAAATGACTCAGGGCTTTTGGGAAATGTTTTAGGTAAACGTAGAACCTCACGGACAGTCTACGCATTTACTCGGCATAGAATTTTGGTCATTTTTACATTAATGATTACCCTTTGGCCCTGCGAATAATTCGCTACACACCAACAAACAAATTCAGGGAAGTGTAGGGTTTGGTCGACACAAAAATAGTACAGAAAAGAACCAAAAACATTAAATACATCCTTTTCTTGCGAATTAAACTCCATTAATTTCTCCTTAGACTACGAAATACTACACATAGACAAAACAGGGTTGAAAATACCCCTTTCCCTATCAAATACAAGCTTCTCATTTTCATCTAAACTTTCATTAAAGGGAAGAAGGTCTTGGGTTTTCTCCATTTGGGACACAAAATCAAAACACCGAGGATTTCGAGCTACCTGTGAAGTGAGCTTCTTGGGTGTTGTTCCAGTTGACGAAGACAACGACGTGTTTCCCACGAGTTCTTTTCCTCCATGCAATAATCGAAAAAAAACATTTTTTAAAACTTCGAACAAACCTTTTATAGAACATATGCTTAGGTGGTTTCGGAACTTGCGATGAGTGGTTTAAATTTAACTGCTTTTCATAGCGGACTCCACCAACACTTTCCATGTGGTAAGCGGTTTAATTTCCACTCCACCTTTTCCAAGGTTAACCACTGTGCACTTTCTAGTGCGAGAACCCATTTCCACTATTGAAATATTGTAACTTCTAAGAATATTATATTTGTACTTTATTATTCTGGAGATGTTTCATTCCTCCATGAAGACCTTATTGTATATCCAGAGATGTTTATTCCTCCGTCGAAATGTGGTAACTTGGGTTATTAGACTTCCCTAGTGGGGGTTGGCCCTGTATGTGTTATGTGGGTCAAAGGGTTATTATACCACCCTAGAGGGGTCGGCCTAGTCAGTTGTAATGGGGTGTTTAACCCAGTGGTTAAGTTGGGGCCAACCTAGTTAATATAAAATACAAGTCGGAGATGTGTATAAATAGAGGAGGTGTGTTCCTCATTTAACACACACTACACTCACTTGTGAATAGCGCATAGGTGAGGGAGAGGTCTACTATGGAGGAGAAGGAGCTCATGTCTATGGTTTACATCTTTGTATTTGCTAGTCATCTATATTGAGGAAGCTTTGTTGGGTTTTCTTTCCCATGAGGGTTTCCCAGGATAAATCTGTGTCTCTTGTATTTTTGTTGTGCTTGTTGTTCTTTCAGTGATCCTGTATATGCTATTATTGTGAAATGGAATGTAATGCTGATAATTTCTATCTTAGCATATTGAATCTTAAGGATTAGAGCTAACCTGAAGGAATGCAATGTATGGCACTTACGACACTTGCTTCACTTGCGACAATTTGAAGGTTAGAGTTTTGTATAGAAAAAAAAAGTCATCGTGGAACTTTCGCTATAAATCCATTTTGGAGACGTTTCAGGATCTGAAACATTTACAGGTCGTAGATAACATTTCCATGTACCTTGTGTCCAAAGGACACTCTCATATTCATTTTACTTTGTGAGTTATGATCAGTACAAGTTAAGGGTTTCTGCCTCTTCTAGATCTCAATCATAATCAGGTGACCTAGGTAAAAAGGTCATAACTTGGGCTAGGAAGCTCCAAATGAAATTTCATAAACATTGATAGGTAGTGCATGGACTGTACTATCTCAGGTAACTTTTTCAGAGGCCGAAGTTGAACCAGTGACACATGGCATGTCGTACAAGTTCGCTCTCTTGTTATATCCCATAAACAGGTCACATTGTGACACTTGGCATAACTCTCTCTCAGAGAATCCAATTGAGGTTAGACCTATCAAGATAGAAATATGATAGGTCAGGATACCACAAGAAAATGTTTCAGACCCTGTGGATCGAAAAGTTTGGAGTTACACTAGAAACAATCAGGTACATATTTCTGTCAAAACAAAATTATTTTTTAGCACCTTCATTCATGGCTTCGAGAATTTAGGGTTTCGGAGAA
The DNA here is from genome assembly GCA_027924585.1 of Larix kaempferi. Classification (NCBI taxonomy): domain Eukaryota; kingdom Viridiplantae; phylum Streptophyta; class Pinopsida; order Pinales; family Pinaceae; genus Larix; species Larix kaempferi. Next base: position 13,277,629 of record BSBM01000115.1, on the reverse strand, counting down.
AGTTGGAAATTTTGTAATCGGAGTCCACGGCTGAATACTCCTCATAAAAATAGAAATTTAGAGACCAATATCAAAACTTTTGGTTGGTCAGAAGAGTGGGCTTGATCAAACCCTAGTTCAGGATTTTGATCGGAAAGGTGAAAATTAGGGCTTCTACAAAAGTTGGAATTTTTGAAGTCTATGACCATGGCTGGAAGCTCCTCAGAAAAATAAAATTTTAGAGATTTGGATCGAACCTTTTGATTGGGAAGAAGGGTGGGATTCATCAAACCCTAGTTCGAGATCCTGTCTAGAAGATCCAAAAGTTTCAAACGCAATTTTGATGGGTCAAATTTTGGAGATTTCAAATTTGAAGTATGCTAGTTTGATCAGCTCAGCAAGACACATCTTTCCATACATTCAGAAGTGTGAAAGTCAAAGTTTGAATTTTTAGGGTTTCTCTGACAAACCCTAATCGAGCTCTAGATCTAGTTTCCGGGGGAGATGAGGCTAAGGCCTTACATAAGATGACTACAAGAAGTCTCGACAGGTATGACTTAAGGATATACAGGTATGTCTTTAAATCTGATTCTTGATTAAGTTCATAATATGTTTGTCTTCATATTATTTAGGTTAGTACAATGTTAGAATTGTCTTATCACCCTAATAAAAGTATGAATGCATGTGAATGATAGAAGGCATTCATTGATTAGGGTTATATGATTGTACTAATGCACTGTGGTGTTGTATGAGGTTCATGTTGTCTGCTAACAAGATACAGGTACATCAAGAAAGACAAATCAAGTTCCATGACCATGATGACATGAAGAAAAAGACTCATCCATAATCCTTGATCATATGGAAGTTCTACTTAAGAGGTATGTATGAATTTGTTCTTCTATGCTTAACCTATGAGATATGCAAGTGCTAGCACAGGATCTCTAAATCATTGAAGAGAACAAAAGAAGATATTGTTTGGGTATGTTAAGACATGACCAATCTTGATAATCCAGGTATGTTTTCCTATATCAAGTTAGAATCCTACTTTGTTAGGATCTTAGGTAAGTATACCTGTGGATGAAATAATCATGACCATACATACTTAAGATTATTTAGAATTATAATGTTTTGATAATATTGAGATTATACTAATAAATGTATGTTTGTGTATGAGATCATGAGGATGACACTAGTGCACACTTGAGCATGCATAGTGGTACAGGATGGATAGAAACTCATGACATGGAAGGGAAGTCGAGACCAAGAAGGATGCAACCTCACAAGACATAAAAAGATAAGTATTTGAATTGTTATTTGAATTACTGAATAGTCTATGATATTGCTCGTAATAGTTGTATGCATATTTGTATTCCTAGAATATATCATGCTAAGTGTAAGCATTCATATAGCATTGAACAGTATACTACTAATATGCATATGATTGGTAAGTTGGACAAACATTCCATTGTTGATTGTCTAGAATGAAACCTCTTTGCTGACATGCTGAGAGCTATGCACGCTCTCAATAGTATGTTCTAGTAGAGATGGAAGGCATCTAGATAGCCACTGTATGCATACAGGATATGGAAACGTGTTGTGCCAAAGTATTGGTCAAGATAGTTGCATAACTATGTGAATCATATCTGTACGCATAATAGGTTATCATGTCAACATGATTTGATGATTATGAAGTATTACTAATCATGTACTTAATTTTGATTTGTAGGAAAGATCATGAAGTATGATGAACAGCGAAGCGATGGATGTTCAACAAGAAGATTTACAAATCAAACATAATACAGAAGGCTCGTGGCTAGAAGATTCTCTTAGAAAGAGGAAGAGGATCATGACAAGATGTTTGCTCCAAGTGACTAGATAAGAGAATTATCATAATAGTGTAATTAGAGAAGAAGTGCGAATCGAGAAAACTCCCAGGATTCAATTAAAGAAAGCTTTGTATGGGTACCCAGGATCGATAATCATTTGATGAGCTTAATGATCACCATGGGTGATGCATATTTCAACCTTTTCCACAAGGGTGAAGATGGTATCTATATACAGAAGGAACTCACCATAGAGTTCGAATGATCTTGAGGCGCATATCAGTAGACCCATCTGACAAGAGATGGAACAGATAGATATGCAGAAGATCATTCAATGCAAAGTGTGAATGATGTTTAGTCACAGAGGAACAATTGATAGCTTCTTGACAAGCTTGGGCTTTACCAAGAGTAAAGTTGATCCTAACCCTTACCTTAAGGTTATGGATGATACTATGATTGTATGTGGATGATCTCTTTCTGACAGGGAATGAGAAACAAATCATGGAAAGCAAGAAGAAGCTAGCTACAGAGTTTGAGATGAATGATCTCGGATTGATGTATTACTTCCTAGGAGTGGAAGTATGAAAAGGATCAAGAGGAATCTTTCTCAACTAGGGAAAGTATGCTGAGAAATCTTGAAAATATTTGATGTGTTGGAATGGCCACTCTCATGGATTCCAACTTAAATCTCTTAGCGGATGACTCATCAGAGTTAGTGGATGTAACTCTGTACATACAAAATATTGGGTCATTGATGTATCTAACAAATACCAGGCCAAATATATGCTTTGCTGTGAACACCTTGAGTCAGTATCTAGTGGAAACTAGATGTATTCACTTGATAGTTGCAAAGCATGTGATGAGGTACCTAAAGGGTACGATAGACTTTGGTCTATGTTGTCTTGGAGATCATGACTTCATATTGTATGGCTACACAAGATGTTGATTGGGCAGGAAGTGTATTAGACAGGAAGAGCACATTGGGTGGATGTTATTGTCTGGGATCTGCCATGATCTCGTGGTTTAGCAGAAAGCAGTCAAGTGTGCCTCTCAGCACAGCTGAAGCAAAATATATAGCTTCCTGCTCTGCTAGTTGCGAAGTAGTATGGCTTCGAAAATCATTATCAGGATTGTTTGACTTAGAGATGGACCCCACTGTGATTCTATGTGACAACCAGAGTTGTATCAAGATGACAGAGAATCCAGTGTTTCATGATTAGTCAAAGCACATAGAGATCCTATATTTCTATATACGGGATATGGTACAGAAAGGAGCTATAAAGCTTGAGTATGAAGGCACTGATGAACAAGTTGCCGATGTATTGACCAAACCTCTGTCTTGAGTAAAGTTTGAGTATTTTCGAGACAAGCTTGGTGTAGTTCAAAAGGACCCTCCTTGAAAGTGGGAGTGATATGTTCTATAATGATATTTGGATACTGGTATCGATATGGATACCTGTATCGATGATGAGATTTCCCATGTGGATACTTGTATTGATGACGTGGATACATGTATTGGTATGGATACTTGTATTGGTATGGATACTTGTATTGATGATGTGGATACTTGTATTGATGATGTGGATACTCGTATTGATGTGGATACTTGTATTGATGATTTAGATACTGTATCGATGATGAGGATACTTGTATCAATGATGAGGCTACTTGTTCTGACGATGAGGTCAGTATATGGTACCTAGTTGATATGATAGGACTGTATCGTCCCTGAACCACTAGTTCAAAATGTACGTGATGGGGATTGCATCATCCCGGAACCACTAGTTCAAAATGTACGTGATGGGGATTGCATCATCCCGGAACCACTAGTTCAAAATGTACGTGATAGGAATTGCATCATCCCGGAACCACTAGTTCAAAATGTATGTGATGGGGATTGCATCATCCCGGAACCACTAGTTCAAAATGGATGAGAGAGGATTGTATCATCCATGGACTTCAGTCCTAAAGTGATCCGCAGACAGATGTCTCCGAGAGTGAGTGGATTGTATCATCCCTGGACCTCAGTCCTAAAGTGATCTGCAGACAGATGTCTCCAAGAGTGAGGGGATTGTATCGTCTCCGGACTTTGGTCCTTGAATTGATCCGTAGACATATGTCTCCGAGAAGTGGTCCTTATACTTTGTCTAAGTTGACGAGTGGACTGCATCGTCCCTAGACATGATATGGTGTCTTAAATAGATCATGTGTGTTGCAGGGTATGCTTCTATCATGCTGTTGATCGAGAGGATCCAATTGATGACGATGATGTTGATCGTGTGATGATGATGATGCTGATCGTGTGATGACGATGATGCTGATCGTGATGGTCTAGATGACGATGCTGTGATCATGATGGTCTAGATGATGATGCTGTGATCGTGATGATCTAGATGACGATGCTGCTGATCGTGATGGTCTAGATGACGATGCTTTGATCGTGAGGATCTAGATGATGATGTTGATGTTGTTGTAGTTGTTCGAGTGCTGCAGAATATGGAGACTCATTACTGAACATGTTGATGCTCCAGTATTGAAGATGTTCCAGTAATTGCTTGAGTTACTGATGATGTTGAGAAAGCTTCCAATGATTTATAGATGTATCATGTATGATGTAGTTGATGACTCCTTGCTCATGCAAATGTTGTTATAATATCCTTCTCTTTAAGGGGGAGTGTTGAAATATTGTAACTTCTAAGAATATTATATTGGTACTTTATTATTCTGGAGATGTTTCATTCCTCCGTGAAGACCTTATTGTATATCCGGAGATGTTTATTCCTCCTTCGGAATGTGGTAACTTAGGTTATTAGACTTCCCTAGTGGGTGTCAGCCCTGTATGTGTTATGTGGGTCAAAGGGTTATTAGACCACCCTAGAGGGGTTGGCCCAATCAGTTGTAATGGGGTGTTTAACCCAGTGGTTAAGTTGGGGCCGACCTAGTTAATATAAAATACAAGTCGGAGATGTGTATAAATAGAGGAGGTGTGTTCCTCATTTAACACACACTACACTCACTTGTGAATAGCGCATAGGTGAGGGAGAGGTATGCTATGGAGGAGAAGGAGCTCATGTCTATGGTTTACATCTTTGTATTTGCTGGTCATCTATATTGAGGAAGCTTTGCTGGGTTTTCTTCCCCATGAGGGTTTCCCAGGATAAATCTGTGTCTCTTGTATTTTTGTTGTGCTTGTTGTTCTTTCAGTGATCCTGTATATGCTATTATTGCGAAATGGAATGTAATGCTGATATTTTCTATCTTAGCATATTGAATCTTAACATGCACCGTCGATTTGCTTCTGGGTGGGTCTGCATCATAATTCCGCCACTTTGCTACATGTTTGCAACTTTTGGTGTGAGTCGTCCAAATTTTTAGTGCCTTTTCCACCTCCTCCCTTGGAGTGAGAGACCTTATGTAGAAACCTTAGAATAGTGACAATATTTGCATTGTTCCTCTCTATAAACATTAATAAGCAATGTTATATTAATTTTAAATAACCCAAGAATCCATATAGAATAAATTTAAAAAACATAAAGACAAAAATGCTAACAATATGAAGAAATCACTTGTTTGATCAATTATACCAATTCTAGACATTGTTTGTAGATGGGTTTGTAGAATATCTGGTGTAACATGGGAAGAAGTCGATGAAGAAGAGGGAGAGATGACCATAATATATAAGAGAAATCTAAACAACAAGATCAATATTCCAAGATGGCATTGAGATGAAACATTAAATTAGGAAAAGAAGGAGAGATCACATGTCGTAGCAATAACATCTAAGGTTGGTGTTTTTTTTTTACACAACCCATTTCATATTAGCTGCATAATTCTATTGTTCATGTAGTGTCCCTTTTTAATAAATTTGTTAAAATTGGAAAATTGCAATTTTTGGCCAATTCGACCCTTAGACTATTAATGACTCGAATGCTTCCAAATGGCTTCAAATGCTTCTGATTTGGGTCTAAAGGTGTTTGAAAGGTATTGGGACATAAAAAGTGACAAAATTTACATCATTCCTCTCTAAATATTTTAATAATCAATGTCTAACTGAGATAAACCAAGAACCCATATAGAGGAAATTTTAGAAACATAAAAAATACCTAACAATTTGAAAAAAAACATTTGAAAAATATTCATAACCGTTGAGGTGTAATATGACACATTTATGCAGCTATTATAGGCTTGGAAACTTCCAAAATACTTCATCCACTTTCATTTGCAATTAGAGAATGAAAGGCGGAATTACTAGGAAAATCTATGTTGAAGCCCCCAAGGGTAGATGGCTCCGAAAGACTCTTTAAAGGATTTTGAATTGGTTCTGAAGGTATATGAAGGGTATTAATACATAAAAAGGAACCTCATCGGTGATTGTATATTAATATCAGAATACTTCTGCAACATCCATTTAACTTCAAGAGAAGTTGGGGAATTTTACTAGTCAAATCGAGGTTCAAAACCCCCAAGGGTAGGGGACAAAGATGGATTCCCAAATGTTGTAATACCTTTCCAAATTTCAGAAAAGAGACATGGTATTGATAAGGACGTCAATGATCTCCCCAATGCATCATCAATTAGTTTCTATAGGCTTCTTCCATTACCATAAATCAGATGTTTGTATACATGTCTTCACATACTAGGGGGAAATGCTAGTAAAATTCACCACTGGTTATGAAATTCGAGATTTAGGTTCCAAGGACTTGTGCAATGTTAATTAAACTTATTAATAAAATTAATGACACTCCATACATCCACAAAATCATGAATATTGACTTATACAATTCGAAATAATGTCTCTTCAAGCTTCGGCAACAAGATATAGGGAAAATGGCACCATTTATGCATTGTTTGGTATTTTTACATAGTTTCACTTAGTATTTCGACCTAAGATTTTTTTGAGCATTAAATACTGAGTATATATATTAGAATAGAAATAAATGGATATTATTGGACCATCACAAAACCTACTCTCCTTCTTTGTTCTTACAACTTTTATAAACTTCTCAAGTCCTCCATGGGTACATCTCAGGACTGATTACATTGTCTCTAAAAAAACCTGTGTACCCTACTGTCACCCCATCATCTTTAGAGAGGAATCCATCCCTACGGATAGGCATCAGCGCATGAAATCTAGAACTATCAGTCAGCCAATACTGATCTACCCTCACCCTTGGAGAGGCATCCGTCCCTACGGACAGGCATCAGCTCATGAGAGCTGGAAATATCAGTCAGCTAGTATTAGTCTTTCATCCCTCCTAGATAGGCATCTATTCTTTCATATAGGATCTCTTGTTGTGTGCTATGAGATCCTGCTCTTCACTACCCATGTTTTCTTTTCGAGCTACAATTCAAGCTTCTTCCTGTGAGCATTCCACCCACATCCTACCGAATGTGATGAGCTTCTTCCTAACACAAATTCCTTGGATGAAGGAATCCCATGACCTAGGAGGACCATTCAAGGTGGTCATCGCTATTTCTCCATTCTCTATATCTTCTTCAATGGCTTCAAGTTGTTCTTTTATCTGAGAGACCCTTGTAAAGTGAGATTGCATGGTCTCTGCATTTTGTATCTTGACATTCTTTAATTGATTCCTTGAAGTCATCTTCTGATTTATGTTCTTTCCTTCAAACAGCTTGGTCAAGGAGTCAAACATCTCTTTGGGTGTCTTTAGGGATGACACATGTGTTATGAGATGGTCCTTGATAGAATCTGCAATGATCCTCTTGGCCTTGACCAAGTTCTTCTTATGTAAGGCAGTAGCCTCATCTCCCTCTAGGACTGGAACCTCTTCACTTATGTACATATCCAATTCATTCTCTTTTAGGATTAACCCAATCCTATACTTCCATGTTTGGAAGTTAGTAGCCCCTTCAAGTTGATCCTCAAGCTTGGTGTGGTGAGACATCTTAATGAGAAACTCAGATAGAAATAAAAGATTTAGATCTTACCATTGGATTTGGAGTTGGCTAGGGCTTGACAGAGAAACCCTAAAAATACAAAATTGGAATTTCAAACTTCTGACTTGACAGGAAGATGCAATTGACTGAGGTGAGCAATCTGGTTTTCTCAGATTTTGAAAACTCCAAAAATTTACCCCTCAAAAGTGACCTGCAAATTTCAGATCTGCAAATTGCAAAGATGCAAATAAAAATGATCAAAATCTACTCTCCTTCTTTGTTCTTGTGACTTTTATAAACTTCTCAAGTCCTCCATGGGTCGAATTCCTTCCAAAGGATTCATTCCAACTCAATTTGGGAAGAGATTCCAATGTGTGCCACTTGTCCAACAATTCCTAGTCTCCTTATTCCCTCATTTCGAATGGGTGTCACTTTGGATGCCCTAACTCCCTTTTGCACCTTCTTGGAGGCTATTTTTATCCCTAACATGTCATATAATTCATATGTCATCATTCAGGTCTGCTTTGTGTCATAGTTGTCATAGCATCTTCATCATTGTTGTCATACTAGAGGCTAGGGAATCTAGCCCAAGTGTCACAATTCTTCTAAGATGCCTCTTCCTCTTCCATGGGACTTATTCTTCCACTCCAATTCGATCTTACATGAATCATGCCATGAATAATACCTCTTAAACTACCCCAAGTATGTTACCCTTCATCTTGAACTCGAATTGGTGAGAGAATCATGCCAAGTGTAGTGGGGAATCTTGCCACAAATGGGTCCCACAACCTCTTAATATGTGTCATCATGGTCCAATGCACAATGGCCTCTCCAACTCCCAATTAGGATAGGAATCTTTCACCCTCGAAATTGGTACTAAGGAAAGTAGAGTAAACACTCCACAAGCATGGACAAGCTATGCTCTCCAATATGCAAAATGAGAAATGATCAAAAACCACTCTCCAATGGTATAGATATTATTGGTGATTGTATTGGAATATTCCATGGTAATGATATTGACATGAGATCCCTCTAAGCTTCTGGAATGTAGTATGAGGTCTATGATGTAAGGGTTTGAAGGTGAAAATAGATGAAGTCGATTGTTGATTATTTCTAGGATTTGATTACACTCTTTGGAGGCATCTTTATGGTCTTGCTATACATCTGAAGTATATCTTGGAAGAAGTTGTTGCCATTCTTGGACGACAGATTTGGGGCATGTACAAGTTGACATTGTGACATCGATATTTTTTGTGGCATTCTGACAGAGTCAATGATTGTATCCTTGTGACAAACATGGATTGTGATAGTGACATCTATACAATGATACATGGACAGTGATATAGGTACAAGGACATAGATACACATATAGGTTGATGGAAACCATGATACAATGGTAGTGGAATATTGTTCTTCTTATTCATATTAGGGTGGCAGGATCGAGCAAGGATAGGAGATTGAAGTCTCCTTTCGGTTGGTTCTTGTGATCTTAGGGAGTTGGGGATTCCATTCAGTTAGTGCTAGTAAAACTATTGAGTTGGACTTTCCTGAGGTCTGGAGTCCTATCTATAGGTTGAAAATTATGAAAACCAAGGGGTTGTAGCCTCGTTCTAGATGGAGCTAGTAAACCGAGGAGTTGGAGCTTCCTTAAGTTTCGATCCTCCTTCTAGTTGGTGTAGTTAAATCATGGAGTCAATTCCTTTGAGAGAGTTTGATAGTTGGACCGAATATCTCTAGAGCACATGGAATAACATGAAAGTATCTACTCCGCAAGTGGGGTTTGACTATTCTATGGATCAAATTTTGATCTGATTGGATTATAAGAATGAGAATCCATTTAAATGCACAAGGTTTTGATATCTGGAAATATATTCTAAATGCTTACATCGCTCTAAAAAGACTACAAAAAACTGCATCCATGAAGGAGCTAACAAATAATAATGCAATGGAAATGGATATCCTGTTGCATGGAATACATGATCATGTGAAAGATAAATTTGGAAGGTTTTCATCAGGTGGTACAAGGTACAAAATCTCTGCATAAAGGGACCCCATTCTTAGCCTTATTTTTGTCCCGAGTACCTAAAAAGATTGGGTAAATAATTCATGATCTTTGGAGTCCAAAGAAGGCTTAAAAATTATAAGGGAAGTAAGCTTACCTTAGGGGGCCTACAAACTTATGCCAATAGGCCCAAGCACTTAAAATATTAAGTAGAGGTGCTAGAGCATCAACTACACAACATGTTAGGCGATGATGAAGGTGCTATGCGGCAGGTGTTGGTTCATCCAACAATACTAAGAGGTGGGGAGGGGAATCAATATTTCCTTTTTCAACCCTTTTATATAAAATTAGTACTAAGCAAAATTTAAATAATCATTCCCAATGTGAATAGGACAATTAAAAATTTGAACACATCGTTACAAAATTGTTCTACAAGCACCAACTTGATGGAGAACTTAATCCCATGAATTCTTCTGCCACTACAGAAAGGATGCTCCTACACCCCTGGTCTTATACCTACTAAACAGACAATGATGCCCCACCACCCTAAATCTCTACCCACGACTGGAAGGAGGCAACAATTCCCTTAGAAGCCATGAACCTGCCCCAAGAACCACCCAACAACCCTCTAATTTATAATAGTTTTATCTTCGGTTTTTCACATCTTGCTTCTAATATGCAATTACCAAAACTTCACAGACACCTATGGTCCTCTTCATACATTTGACTTGTATGGTTATATTTATTTTCAAAGAACTTTATTATTTGAGAACTTTATTAAGGAAAATCATGCCTCTTCATAAAAAAATATTGGATCCTTATAATGGCATCGATTCATCATTAATCTTCATAGTCTTTCAATCTTGTTTTAATTAGTAAGGAATTACTATTTTGCAAAGATAACCAATTTTGGAAATTCTCCGAAGTTGGCAATTTGGCCAAATTGTTCTCCAAATATGCCATTTCCAAACGTCTCTTTAACAGAGTGGATGTCAAACTGACGGTCAACTAAGATTTACAAATATTTCGCATCCGATCCTTTAAATTAACCCTCCAGAATCTCTCAAAAGATAAATGATTCAAACCCGTTGGATCTTCATCAATCGACGGTGGAATTCAACATGCGCTTAGCTAGATTTCATAAAGAATCTGCACCGTATCCTGTGATTTAAACGCTGCACAACTTAACCTGGCGTAACTATCCTGTAGCGTTGGATTGCCCCATCCAAGATCGATAGTGGACTTCAAAAGTTTATGAGCCCAATTATGAACCTGTTAGCACTCAATTTTTCATCAAAATTTTTAAGTGTCTTTAACATCTTTGAGCTAGAAAATTTCAAATCTTTTTGCTCATTTGCCCTAATTCATAGCTTCCAATTCCCCATTAAGTTCCCATTGATCAGGTTCTCTTCAAACTCTTGTGATTCCATCTTTAACCTACATATTCACAAACACACAAAGAAATCCAAGTCATAAATTAAGCCAAACTCCAAGGCCGTGGGTCAGCAATAATTCGACACATCAAGTCATACCAAATCGCAAATCCATATAATTGCCAAATGCCCGATTTGAAGACAGAGAATGAGTATACATCCATCCTATGGTAAGAATAGTTGGGTTTTGAAGTGTTTGATAGGTTGAAGGAACCAGGTCGTGTTGCAGAGCCACGAGGAAAGGCCACAACAGATATCATTACTGCTCAAATATCAAAGGGAAGCCGTTGCAATTATTATAGCGACCATGGTCAGCCTATGCGTGCATGATTTAGGGAGTATAAGCTTGCAAATGTCGATAATGAACAATAGCTCCAGGACTTTGCATTTATAGTCAATTATTGGATGCAATCTTATGGATCCTAATTGCATGAAACCACCGATTATTTATGGTGATGCCATTTTCCCAAAGCTTGTAATTATGTTCTGATTTAAAATGGCCCAGAACATGACTGCTCGACTTATGAAAAGAAGGATTTCTTTTGACATCCACCTGGATCCATTCTACAGAATAGAGCAGATCATCTTAGCTACCATTCCTCTTTCAGAAGATAGTCAAAGTTCCAAGCATTATGACAGATAAGAACATCAAGTTATTATTTGAAACGCATAAAAAGGGTGACAGAATTCGTGGAAACTACTCTGGATCATTTGTATCTCTAAACATGAATTTTAGGTTTTGTTTGACAGGTGTCGAGATGATTCAGAAAGGTGCTAGAAGATTGCAGATCAGACTTCCGAAAAAACCAGAAGATAAAGATCAATAGTTTCAAGTTTCTAGTGGGATAGATCTTGCAAGAGACAGAGCATGGAAACTCCATAAAAACGAGAAGCCATAAATCTACAAGAAGGTAGTAAAAGTTTCTTGAAATTTATTGGCTGAAAGATGATAAAAGATGACTAAATATTACCTTTCATTGGAGATACTGCACAACTAGCATTTATTTTTATTTAAATCAACCAACAGTTCTTTCTGGTAGATTCACTTTTGGTTTAAAAGAAGCTTCAGATGTTACAACCCAGTCTTGGGTAATGCCATGGGTGTTTCAAAGCAAAAAGATTGCCGCTAGAGGAGTCTTAAAACAACAGACAGACCGAAGAACTTTCATTTCTACAATTTTTGGGAATAATTGCTAGACCTGCACTTTCGGCAGCTTAGCTAGGTCTCTAAGCCATTGAAAGCACAGGGAAGGGTAGAACATCATTCTTTTTCCACAGATCCAATTTTTGTTATTATATACTATGCGAGGATGGTTTCCAAATGAATTTTATAATTAGTAGGAGTTGTTCCACGGTGTTGTTCCAGATTCAAGGCGCTAGCAAGGTAAGAAGGGGAATATTCCTGTCTATTCTGGGAAAAAGACAACCTGCAGGTTCTCTAGGCAGCAGTTTAAACCTCACTCTTTAGCCTCTGGAGGCTCATTGCAACTGTCGAATATAGGTGCCTTAGCAAGATTTCAGTTACTCTTGAATGTAAGACACTGTCATATTTTCAGAAAGTTGTTTTTAATTAATTATTTTTAGCAGTTTCGATCCATCTTTTTAGGATCTTAAAAGTTTTGGCTATAAAGCCCACGACTGATGTAGAACAAGTGGATTTTTTTGGAGAGACTTTTCTTGATTTGTATTCTTAGACTGCTCGTTGCATATAATTTATACAAGCTTCTTTTGCCATATGTGTGCTCAGTTTTTCCTCTTTATTCTTTTCAGTACTTGTAGTGAAATGTCTATTTCATGATTTTTCCATTTTTATACACCAGGTAGCTGTCATCCTATCTGTGTTGGTGAATCGAATACCAAGTACCATTTTCATATTGTGATCAACCATTCATGTATGTTCTTTATATGAGTTTGATAGCGTAATATTTTCTGCACACATCTACTTTTATTAAACCTCCTGAGCAGTAGTGGTTAAAAGCCTTGTTTATCTGTGTGTATCTCTGTATGTTTTGAGCCTATGAGTTTTGATCTCAGTCATCCAACTTGATCCATTTTTACCCCATCTTTCAAGATAAGTTTAAGTTACCAGGCTCTTTCGAGCACAACCTAGGAAGACTTCTGGAGGGATAACAGAACACTTTCCGTCAATAGGTCCCATCAGTTAAATAAAAGGGTAACGTCTTTGACCCTTAATGTCCTATAACGTGCTATAACAGTCTTTCAATTGCTTTGATCTTTAATTCTGATGGCTCTATAGATCTACTGCGATCCATGTTTTGGTGTTGGGAGTTAAATAGGATATGCTCCTGTTTGCTATAGGTTGCCGAAAATGTTTTATAAATTAGGTCTTTGTTTGACTCTTTCTCCATCCACTGGAGCTCATCAACGTCAGGTTGTTAGAGTCGGATAAAAGGAAAGTCTGAGGATTCGGACCACTACTTTGCTCAGCAGCCACGAGAATCTTTCTTCCAGCTTCTCTTGCAGTAGTTCTTCAGGCCTGTCTCCTTGTTTAATGGCAGAAGGTAGTAGTCACAGAAGGACTAGCATCACTGATGCACACACCCATAGACATGTCGAGAAGTTGGACAAGGAAATGGCAGAGGTTCGGAAGAAGTTAGACTCGTTGGAGCAAACCATGGCAAGCGACAAAACCAAAATAATGCAAACCATGGAAAATGACAAAGCCGAAATAATGGACAGGATGGCGCAATACAAATCCGAAACGATGGACAGGATGGCGCAAGACAAAGCAGAAATGATGGAGAGGAATGCGTAAGACAAAGCCGAAATGATGATTCTAATGTGAGCCCTCCTCTATGAACGTGATGAAGCCATTCAAAATCAACCCAAGGGGAGCCCAGCTACTTTGATAGGTTCTGGATAGTCCCATCCATCCCGTCCAACTGTCGGAACTCCCTCGAATTTCTTAGAGACTCCCTTAGAGGCAAGATTGGAAAGATCTTCAGGAGGTGTTAAACCAATGGATATCGACCCCTGAGGGAACCACGCAGCCCACCCACCCACCCACGGTCACTTCTTATTTTAGGTTTAGTTTTCTGTTAGTTTAGGCCAGGGATTTTGTCCTCGACCCTTATGTTCAGTTTATATCAGCAGCTAGTTTAGGTTTACTTTTCTGTAAGTTTAGGGCAGGGCTTTTGTCCAATGCCCTACATTTTGAAAAATTATTTAAACTCTATGATGATGTCACTACTATTTGAATAATATATATCTAGTTTTTTAATATTAATTTTCTTAATTCTTTGTTCTTCTCTAAATTCTTAACCTCTCTTATTTATCGATTATGTTTGGATTTATGTATTCTCTTTCAGTTTAGATAAAGTTTTGAATTTCTTTTGCATGATATTTTAAATAATGGAATACAAAAAATCAAGGCGATCAATTCAACATAGTGATTATTTACTGGAGAAAAACTCTTTGAATGTAGAAAAACTCCATGAAACACATTAAGGAACCATATTTTATTTCATTTTTCAGATTGAGCGAGGAACCGTGTTTTTCTTGGAAGTGCATTTTAGCTAATTTGTATAATATTTGAAAATGGAGTTGTGTTGATTTTCAAAGTACTAATGTTTGTAAATTTCCTTACTTTACTTTGCAAAATATACATGGTTATCTAAATATGGCTTAAATTTCTAGTCTGAAAACAATAATTTCTAATAAAACATTATCAATAGGATTATTATAAAAAGAGTATTATCGAAGGTCATGTATTTCTTGGTTTCTCCCTCAATGTTTCTGCTCTTGCATTGGAATCACTATAAACTAAGATGATTCTACTCTTGCATTGGAATTACTATAACTTAAATCCATAGGTTTATATTGAAATGGTACCTTTAAGATCCGTACCATTTCTCTAAGTTATCTATTTTTACAAATCCCTCATAAAGGAAGGGGCATCCGACACTTCTTCTGCCCATAACTCTATTCATAATAGTTTTAAGAATGTAAGAAGGGCCATTCAATCCTTCTTGTGTTCGCCATTCTGGATATAGGTGAATTAATGGATATGGGTGTTCGCAATTATCTACTAATCGAAGGGGCGGATCCCTACTATTTACAGTGGAAGTTGAAAGTCTAGAATTCTCAGACTAGCCTTCGTAGATTAAATTTTTTTACAGTAATCTCGTAAATGAAGGGTCGGCCAAACCCTTGTGGTGGTAAGCATTCTGCCAGTGTTCACCGTTATAGATATAAATGAATTGGTGCTCTAGCCTTCGTAGGTTGAATAATTTTACATTGCTTCTCACAATTTGCGTGCAAGTGGAAGTATTCTCAAAGAAAGAGCGACCGCTCTTTCCTCAAGTTGTCTATTTTTACAAATCCCTCATAAAGGAAGGGGCGTACGCCCCTTGTTGTGGTAAGTATTCTTCCAGTATAAAGCGTTATGGATATAAATGAATTTTACCTTGCTTCGTACAATTTGCTTGCAAGTGGAAATATTCTCAGAAAAAGAGCGGTCGCTCTTTCTCCAAGTTGTCTATTTATACAAATACCTCATAAAGGAAGGGGCGGATGACCCTTCTTTTCCCCATAACTCTATTCATTCAATTTCTAGGATATAAGAAGGGTTGGTCGATCCTTCTTGTGTTCACCAATCTGGATATAGCTTAATTGCTGGATATGGGTGTTCACAATTATCTATTAAGGGAATGGGCGGATCCCTACTATTTACAGGAGAAGTTGGAAGTCTAGAATTTTGAGCCTGGCCTTTGTAGATTAAATATGTTTACACTTCACTCGTAAATTAAGGGTTCGCCGACCCTTGTTGTGGTAAGTATTTTGCTAGTGCTCACTGGTTTGGATATAAATGAATTGATGGTCTAGCCTTCATAGGTTGAACAAGTTTACATTGTTTTGCACAATTTGCTTGCAAGTGGAAATATTCTCAAAGAAAGAGCAGCCACTCTTTCTCCAAGTTGTCTATTTTTACAAATCCCTCATAACGGAAGGGGAAGCCAACCCTTATTTTTCCCATAGCTCTATTCATAATAGTTCTAGGATGCAAGAAGGGTTGGTTGATCCTTCATGTGTTGGCCAATCTGGATATAGGTGAATTGATGAATAAGGCTGTTAAAAACTATCCACTAAACGAATGGGCGGATCACAAATATTTACAGAGGGAGCTGGATATGAATTTATAGCGCGGGAATGAAATAATCAAAGATACCAAGCTTTAACATTGCTAATGGGGGAGAAAATCATGGAAAGAGGACTAGAGATACTCGGATTCATTAAGAGATTGTAATTTTTTGCAGCCTTGAAGAAATGCAGTTAGTTTTCTCTTGATATATGTTTTGTTAATTTATCAAATTTGTTTGATGGATGTTGAAATACATTGTTTTAGTTTGTAATCACAGTTAATACATTGATATGTAGTTTAGATATGTCTTGACTTATGATCTATGTTTTCATGTTTTAAATGAATTTGTTTATTTAAATCATTTATCTATTTTTGCAAATGATCAACATATGTTATTAAATTAATGCCAATTTTTCAATTAGAATTTTATAATAGGATAATCTTGTATGTGCTTCAATCCTTAAGCTACAATGATAATGTTGGCACCAGTTTTTCCCTAGAGGATTTGAGGGGTTTAGGTCCATGAAAGGAGGGGTAAGGCCTTGGTTGTCGAATCAGAAGACCTAAGGGATGTCTAATGGGATCTCTGGATATGAATTTGCAGCGCGCGAATAAAATAATCAAAGATCCTAAGCTTTAACATTGTTGATGGCGGATAATTTTTTTTTTTGTAAATATGCGAATTTATATTAAGCTAATAGAAATACAGTAGATATTACAGTCAAAGGTGGTCTTATCCAAAGGTGCCAGCCATAGATATCAGCAGAGTTGTGGTGATTCAAAATCAAACTATACAAAAAAACCCCGCCCATTGTAGGGAAACCAGGGTGAATATCAGGAGTAGTCATGGCCATAGAGGCATACAAAAAACTGGCAGTCATAGGCAGAACCAAAATAGACAAAAAGTAAGAGAGAGACATCAGAAGAACCTCCTCAACCAGTTGCAGTGGGGCCTTCTACATCAAAAGGTGTCTCCTCCAGAATTGTGCAGATGTAGTAATTTGTGTCCTTCCAATTGCTTGTAGGTGTTGGAGCAGCATTCCCAGGTGTCAAAGTAGCAATCCCAGGTGTTGACGTAGCTCTCACGGGAGGCAGAGTAGTATTAGTAGAAGGATGAGTGGCCTGAGAAGGGAGCTTGAGTGGCAAGGGCATGGTCTTCCAGGGCATGACAAGAACGAAACCAATCGGCTCGTTGTGTGTCCACTTGGCCAGGATCGGGCCCAAGGTGGAGGGGATGGGGAAGGAGGTGTGTGGTTGCTCCTTTCTCTTCATAGGGTCCATGCTATGTGTCAAAACCGACATGCTACCACTTGGGTTGGACTTATCCATGCCAAGAGGAGTGGCCAGAGTTCCAAGGGTGGCTTCAGGTCTGACAGCAGACGGTGGTGGTGCCAGGTGTATTGTTCCCAGGATGAATGTCACGGCTGAAGAAATGACTAGAGACATAAGTGTCCCAACTAAGCCTCCGAAGGGACGAGTGGCAGCATAAGTGTTCCAGGGTGCCAAGGGTGGCCGCCAAGTTTGGTAGAGTATCCCACAGGGTTTGGGTGGCGTGGCGAGCAGGGGTCCAATTAGTCTGCATGTCCTCCATAAGCTGGCCTAACGTGTTCTTTAGAAGCCAATAGGGGTCCTAGGTCTGCTCCTTATTCCTGTTAGCCAAAATGTCTGCAATTATCCTAGCCTCCCAGTTATCAATCAGTAAACAAACTGGAATGGAGACTTAAGCACCGTAGCCCTACCTAGTGTGACTCGTCTCCAGGGCTGCATCTTTCTGCTTTCTCTTGGTCTTGGTACCCTTTGGCCTACCCATGGGATCCAATGAGAAGATGTTACAAGTGCAGGTAAGCGAGAGCGTGAGGAGAACTGGATCACTAGGAGCCTGGAGCAGAACCAGGTGAGTGAAAATGCGCAGCGCAGAGGGCCATGACAAACATAGTAGCGTGAACCTAGCAGCCTTATCTTCGCACGCTAGAAATCCATGTGAATTGTTTCCAGCTTGATCTTCGCATGCCGGAGATCCATGTGAATTGTTTCTAGGCTAGATGAGGCGACGTCGAGGGCAGGAGAATTAAAGAACCCAGCAACTTGATGTTGCATGGCTGACCTCACAATTAATACATTGATCTGTGGAGGGGTAAGCCCTCAGTTATCAAATCAGAAGACCCAGGGGATGTCTAATGGGATCTTCAGATATGAATTTGCAGCGCATGAATGAAATAATCAAAGATCCTAAGCTTTAACATTAGTGATGAGGAAGAAATTATAAAGGCCCACTCAATGTTATATAGGGGAACAGACGAAGGGTGTAGATCTATGGCGACGAAAATCGAGGGCCATAGGTGCCTTACTATGAATATTGGTGTAAATGAGTATCTTCTTCACTAATATATAACATTTATCGGAAATAAAGTTAAGGATTGTGAATACCTTGTGTAATAGAATATATTCTTGAGTAAATATATACATGGTTCTCATTGAGTAAATGAATTTAATGTGTCAATGAAGTTAGTATTTAGATATCACATAGAGTGAAATAGGTGGAGATAGATCTAATTTTTATTAACCAAAAGTTATAATTAATTTGTTAAACAAATTAACCAAAAGTTAGAATTAATTTGTTATATGTTTAGAATTTATGTACATATAAAATAAGGTGATCTCATTTAGTTCTCAAGTTTTACATCCTTGGGAAAACATTAATTGGTTATGGAATTATTTTTGAAAATGATAACCCTAGAAATAAAGAAACTATACCACTTGCCAGTGGCTCTGGGGAAACCAACAAGTTGGAAAAGATTGAGTAGCTACCCTGCCTCTGTTCTGAATTATTTGACTGTAAATGAGTAGCTACCCTGCCTCTATTCTGAATTATTTGAAAAGCATTGCCACTCCTTTGTTATGAGTAGCTATCTCTTTTGTTTGATTTATCAAATTTCTTTGATAAATTTCTGATTTTTTTCACTTCGTGTATTGAAACAATTATGTGTTGTCTTTGCAATTTATGAATGCATCTGATTTGTTGGTTCATATTTTTCTTAACTTATTGCTTGGATGTTATTATGTATTAGGTCAATTTATTCTAATGTTTATGTATTGAGTCGTTGTAATTTTTTGCATAAATAATGAAATTCAGTCGGTTTCTCTTGGCCATCTTTTTTGGATAATTTGTCAAATTTCTATGAACTATGTTTTATGTTGCCAATTTAATGAATGCATCGATTTGTAGGTTGGATTTCTATTAATATACGATTCATGTGTTATTATGTGTTAAATGAATTTCTTCGTATAACTCATTTTATCTATTTTTGCAACTGATAAACAACCACACATTTATATTGATGCTAAGTGGAAAAGCACTCTTACACAACCAATTGCTTGGATTTGCATTGGATAAAGATAAGTAATCTTATGCATTTGATTCTGATGCATTTTTATTTCATTCTTGTATGTTGTGATTGTGTAATTGAAAGGTTTTTATTTCATTCTTGTATGTTGTGATTGTGTAATTGAAAGGTGTTTTCCACTATGCATGTGCAGGTTGACATGGAGAAGCCACGTGGGCAGGAAGTCTAGCGTGGAGGAGACACATGGGCAGGAGCCCCGATGTGGAGGAATTGCATGGGCATAAGGTGTGATGTGGACCGACCACATCACATCCACACGTGCCAGTGACCGTGAAGGATGGGAAAAGGTGGCTTCACAAATGGAGGAAGGCGGTTTTCCTTACCGCCCTTCCAACTTGCGAAATCATGTGGTGCTACCACGTGGAGAGCGGTTTCAGATTCTGAACCACCCATCCCTCCTTCCTAGCGCACATGTTGGGGATGCGGACCGGACATGGGACCCTTGATCTTTCGTCGCCCAATTGATCTTTTCCGCCATTTAAAATGGTTTGTACATTGGCATGGAGGTGATCCTAAGGATTATATCACTCGTGTGAATAATATCATCACATTTATGATGGATTGTGTTTATGTGTCACGACGTACAGATGATATCATGCCACATTGTGATAATTAATGTCACGTTTATGATGGATTGTTTTAGGCAACAAAACTTTTGTGATTCTAAATTTCCACTTGGTCAACAAAAAGTTGTATTTTTTCATTTTCACTAAAGTTTTATAAAAGGAAAGGCCATTGGGATTGATAATCGATGGTTATTTGTTAAAAAATTGGATTTCTGATAATTTTCGTTATTTGCACACTAACTATCGTTAAGTGTTGTAATTAACACCTTAATTACTAGTTATTTGTGCTTAAGAATAAATGGCCTTTAGAAGTGGTTTATCCACTGCACTTAAAATCAAGTAATTATCCTCAAAGTAACTACCTAAATATTAAAATATGATCCGCTATACTCAAAGTGCCAAATTCAGCGGTGCACATAGGAGAAAATATTCTATACGAAACAATATTATAATTAAACTATATTTCTAATAGTCAATATGCCAAATCAAATATTCCACATGTCACAATATGATCATTCCACGTGTCACCCTGGGATACTAGATATCAACATTTAAACAACAAAATTTATAAACATTTTGCTTCAAATACTTTGCTAGCAAGTGGAAATATTCTCAAAGAAAGTGTGGTCGCTCTTTCCCAAAAGTGTTCTATTGTTACGATTCCCTCGTAAATGAAGGGTCAGCCGACCCTTCTTATTCCCAATATTCTTTTCATAATAGTTTGACACTGCAAGAAGGGTCGGCCGATCCTTCTTGTGTTCTCTATTATCGATATAGCGAAATTATTGGATAAGGGTTTTCACAATTAACTACAAAAAGAAGGGGTGGCCGATCCTTCTTGTCGGAAAACAGAAGTTAGGAAAAACCATTTTTATATGTCAAAACTTCCAAGGTGTTCTATTTTTAAAATTGCCTTGAAATTGAAAGGTCGGCCAACCCTTCGTATTACCAATATTATTTTCATAATAGTTCAACACTGCAAGAAGGGTCGGTAGACCCTTCCTATTCCAAATATTATTTTCATAATAGTTCGACACTGCAAGAAGGGTCGGTTGATCCTTCTTGTGTTCTCCATTATGGATATAACTGAATTGCTGGATAAATGTTTTCACAATTAACTACGAAAAGAGGGGGTGGCCGATCCTTCTTGTTGAAAAACAGAAATCTGGACAAATGATTTTTATATGTTATAACTTAGCTGATTGACTGACTATTCACACAATGAGTCAATATTTTAGACATTGGACTTTTCACTTTAAAATTTTGAACATTTAAAAATGAAAATTGCACTTTTCAAATAAAAAATTGTATTTTTTATTTGAAATTCACACTTTTCAAATCAAAATTTGCATTTTTTTATTTGAAATTCACACTTTTCAAATCACAATTTGCATTTTTTATTTGAAATTCACACTTTTCAAATCAAAATTTGCATTTTTTTATTTGAAATTCACGCTTTTAAGGTTCATAAGTAGTCAAGAAACACAATATTTGAATAGAAAAAGACACTTTTCAAAGCCAATATTGCTACTTTCAAAACTTGATTTTGCACTTTAGAAAGGTTGATATTGACACTTTCAAAGTCAGGTTGATGTTGACACTTTCCTTTGAAATTTTCTTGGATTTTTGAGTGTTTTTCAGTTGCAGAAAGCACTGATTGTTTCCAAAAGTCAGGTTCTTTCAGCAACCTGCAATCTACAATCCACAATGCGGATTGAGGAATCTTGGTTTTTGGTTTTGAAACATTTTATTTCTGCAACTTGCAATCTGCAATGCGGATTGCGGATGCAGAAATATTATTCAATAATTGTGGTCTTCTGCATCTGGAACTCGCAACCCGCAATTGCGAGTTGCAGATGCAGAAGACCAACCCCATAACCCTTCTTTTCCTTCTTGCATGTTTACGTTTTAACCGTCGATTTGTCTCGATCCTACAGATGAGATTACACTGGGTGATTTAAATGAAGTTTATCATGTCGATGTTAGCACTAGCTTTGTCCTGGATGAATGTGGGAGGTTCAATTTCTAAAAAGAATGGAGAAAGCTTGATCAAATCCCAAGCCTGAAACTTGGCAAGGAGAATTAAATTGTAGAGGTCTGCCTCTAGTTACATATCTGCGCAAATAAACAGTCTAGCTCGGCGGTGGTGAAGATCTACAGTCATGAGCACGCTTCGCGGAAAAAGGGTGAGGTGTTTTAGATGGAGGAGGGAGGTTTATCCCATAAGCATCTTAAGGAGAAGATCAATGGCCAATGGAGCAAATCGACGGTCGGGAATAACTTCTCCGATACGACATGCGTGGATCAAACAAATTTTTGGATCCACGAAATTTTGGTAGAGGCCCACGGGTTTGGACGGCGCAGATCTGACAAGGCCGAGATCTATGGTCGAGGTTTTATTCGTGGATTTAACTTGCATGAAACATCAATGCAAGCCAAATCAACGAAGTTGGTAAAAGTCGCACCATTTGATGGCCAGGATTCATGCAAGATCCAGATCAACGATGGGCGACTTCCCATGGTTTTAATTGGCATAAAAGGAAACATGTGGCGGGATTCGAGGCCACCAGAGATCATAGAGTTAGAAAGCAGGGGCGGCTGATCCTTCATGTCGGAAAACGGAAATCGGGACAAACAATTGTTTTATGTTATAACTTGGCCGGTTGACTTGTTATTCAAACAATGACTGAATATTTTAGACATTATTCCTTAAACATGTAAGCTTTGCATCGGACTATTCCATCATTTTGTTGGAATATCAAGCACTACTAAGAGGGGGGGTGAATCAGTATTTTCACTATTCTTAAATTTTATCATAATTAAAACTGAAGGATGCACCAACACCCTGTTTTGTCAGCTACAACTGACTGGATGGACCAACACCATTAACAGGCTGCAACCTACCATGGCACCACCCTTCCACCCTTGTCTGTCTTCTTTAGATTTCCAAAATTTATTTCCTTCAATTCTGGCTAGTTATCTACTTACAGTCAGTTCATTACTATTGGGCATTGGTCATAAATGGATCCAATATCAATTTTAACAGAAAATTGGTGAATACTTAGATACTGTAAACCAGAGCAAAAACATATGAATTATGATTTAATATTACTTTCATCCAAGCATGAAGAATAACACATTGGAAAAGATTTACTAGAAATAAAAATTAACAAAGAAAGGAAGGAAATTTACAGACTGTCATTACTGAAAATAAAAATTAATAGAGAAAGGAAGGAAATTTACAGACTGTCATTACTAGAAATAACAATTTACAGAGAAAGGAAGGAATTTTACATACTGTCATTAATAGTTTTGTCATCATTGGTACAATTATATTCAACACATTCCATATATAATTTCAAAAACAAGCAACTCATGCAGGCCTTCCCAGGCACATTATATTAATGCTAATTAAAATTTAACAGTGATCGACACGATGGTTCGACATGTTCTCTGAAGTTGTCGAATGGAGGACCGACCTAAGCTCATCCAACATCTCCCTCACGAACAATACCTTTCTTCGTTTCGAAGAAATCAGAAAATAACTGGAGTTGAATGAACAGAACCTTGATGGGTATGAGCTAGTACCAGACACTCCCTTGGCTAGAATGGGTGTATCCGGAAGAAGAAGCTGACAACATGGTCTAGTACAATACAATATAATGTCTCAGTTCTGCCTGTATCCATCTCTCCAGCCTATATATATTTTACACACGATTACATAACGAATCATAGGTTCACTAACTTACGAGACTAACTAACTCAAAATGTGGTGATCGACACGACAGTTCAACTAGTTCTCTAAAGTGGTCGAACGGAGGACCTAGTTGGGTGGCCGACCTAAGCTCCTCCAACATCTCCCCCACGAACAATACCTTTCTTCATCTCGAAAAATGGTACCGGATACTCCCTTGGATGGAAATGGGTCATCATGTCGTCATCTCTGGAAAGCACAGTCCTTCTGCCTTCTACTTTTCACTGTCTGGAAACCACAGTACTTCTACCTTCTACTTGCCCCTATCTGGAAAGCACAGTCCTTATGCCTTCTACTTGCCACAATAACAAGAAGCTGACAGCATGTCTGGTACTAAAACAACATTCGACGACTGCTGCAAGCCTAATGTTGACGACCGCAACAGCCCATGTTATCTTCGAGAAGAAAGCTTCCAAGACTACTAATCTCCCTATGTCCCCTCCTCGTTGCATACCAATTAGTTATTGAAATAAGAGTGACAAAAAGAAGATGGACGAAAACATGATTGGTGCCAAGGAACATAATGACAAATCCATGTATTGGGACTTCGAGAGTGCTCGAAATGCCCATATATCATGGTGTACTGAGAATTTTCAAGGGAGCCGATTTTGAAATGCTCATATATCATGAGGAGAACTGGGGAGCGATCATAAGACTCAAACATTTCTCATAAAACAACAAAGGGTAGAGAATAGAAGAAGTAAAGAAAAATTCCATGGCTTCCCTGACGATTTCAGTTTGTTGTGATATAGGGCATGGTTATCCTATATATAGTGACTATCCAGTGTGTTGATGGATTGAATTCGATGGGTGTCTGGGATGGATGGGGAATGGTAATTATCATAGTATGGCAGGATCATGATGGTCATAGATATCATCTGTAGCGACTACATATTTTGCTGGAGTAATCATACACGTATCACTCCAATCGATTCCTTGAAAATCTAATGGCCAACATGCCTATTGCCAGTGCATTAAATGGCCTACAGCAGGCTAAATAATATTCGTCGTAAATGATGGATTGTATCACTCGTGTGAATAATATCATCATGCTTCAGTCCACATTATGTTTATGTCTTGTCACCAACAAAGTCTCAGAATGTTTTAGATTCTCCTTATCCTTGAATCATATCATCTCCTTTGCAGAAGTAATAAAAGACTAAACTTTTATTGGAGCTTCGACTTGTAAACATAGAAGCAGTAGACTCATCTCCTGCAACCACAAAAATAATCAGTCATTATTCCTCAAACATGTAATCTTTGCATCGGACTATTCCATCATTCTGTTGGAATATCAAGCAATACTGAGAATGGGGGTGAATCAGTATTTTCACTATTCTTAAATTTTATCACAATTAAAAACTGAATAAACAAAGAAAATGGAAGACACAATTTTGTCATGGAAGACCAATTGGGAAAACCACCAACTCTTTCTAATATTGAAAAATTATATTTACAATTAATTTGCAAGCTCCAACTTGTTAGATGCACCAACATCCAATTTTTCAGCTACAACTGAAACATTTTTTTATTTTTTTATTTTAAATAGAAACATTCTACTTTTTAAAGAAAAACATTCTTTATTTTTGTCTTTTTAAATAGAAACATTTTACTTTTTCTTGTTGTTTTTTTTAAATAGAAACATTTTACTTTTTCCTTTTTCTTTTTTTTAAATAGAAACATTTTACTTTTTATGGCAACAGCGTGGATAAAAAATCTTATAAAAAGAATGAAATCTCATAAAAAGAATGAACAGTATTATATAATATAGTAAATTTCCTTATCCTTCAAATGAAAAAATAGAAAATAACCATCCCTCCATACTGTGCTAATTACCGTTCCCCATCCCTCCCATCCCAACCAATTAACCAATTCACTATCCACTCACTATATATAGGCTAAACCATACCCCATATCGCTGCAAAACGAAATCTTCCTAAGTCATGGCACTCTTATTCATGACCTCTGTTCCATTTCTTTTGTAATTTTATCAGAAATACTTGAGTCTTGTGGTCACTCCCTAGTTCTCTTCGTGATATATGAGCATTTCAACATTAGTTCCCTGACAAATCCTCACCACACCATGATATATGGGCATTTCGAGCACTCTCGAAGCCCCAAGACCATGATTTGGCATTCTTTTCCTTGCCACCAATATTGATTGGTGGTTGCAGTAATTGTTTCGTGGGACACTCTTCTCTGAAACAACATGAACAACCATTGTTGTCAACATTAGGCTTCCAGCAGTCCTCTCGGAATAGTCTAATTGACAACGAAAATACCAATGTTGACAACAAGAAGAGCCATATTGAGAGCAAGAAGAAGAGCCATGTTGAAATCAATAATGGCCTTGTTGACAACTAGGATGGCCACGTTGACATCATGAATAGCCATGTTGATAGAAAAAATACCCATGTTGACAGCAACAGTCAACATGTTGACAGCAAGAACACCCATGTTGATCCAGCTCCAGGTGGCACTGAGACATTGAATTGTATTGTACTTGGTCGGCTCTGAGAGATTGTATTGTATTGTACTTGGTCCTCAGTAATAGAATACTCCTTTATTTCTTGACTATTATATTAATTATATATATCATGTATCATGTATCGTTGGTATCTATATATCATGTATAATAGCTTGTTTATTATATATCATGGATCGTTGGTATCTATATCATGTATCGCTGGTATCTAGATTCTCCTTATCCTTGAATCAGATCATCTCCTTTGCAGGAGTAATAAAATACTAAAATTTTATTGGAGCTTCGACTTGTAGACATCGAAGCAGTAGACTCATCCCCTGCAACCGCAAAAATAATGAGCCATTATTCCTCAAACTTGGATGAGTTTTTACATCAATTTTGGAATTTTTTTTGCATTAGCTTGTTAGATTTACAGAGCCATACTAGGAAAGCTATTTATGCTCCCATGCTCTCCTTTTTGCAATGAATGGTTGTGCACAGCATTTTGAATAAATCCATCTATATGCTTCAATATAATTATAGAGAAATATGGTCAAACGATGAATATATCTTTCTGAATATAACTCATTGTATTTTACATATTAAAAACAAAAGTATTTTACATATTAAGAACAAAAGTATTTTATATATAAAGAACAAAAATCTGGCTGAGTGTTGAACTCACATGGCTAAGTGATGAACTGGCTATCTATTTATGGGATCAGAGTTTCTTCTGGAGTTCACACATGTGAAATACAAGCTTGCCAAAATGAGAAAAAGGTTGTTATGTTTTGCATATTAAGAAAAAAATTTGGCTAAGTGTTGAAATTCACACTTTTTGAATTAAAATTCATAGTTTTATAACAAAAAAATGCAATTTTAAGGTTCATAAGTAGTAAAAAAACACACTTTTCAAAGCCAATATTGCCACTTTCAGAACCCGTTTTTGCACTTTAGAAAAGTTGATATTCACACTTTCAAAGTCTAAATTCACACTTTCAAAGTGTAAATCCCTTTGAAGGGCATTAAAATATTCAAATTTTATGTGGTCTTTCTTTTCAAACAGTTCTCAGAATTTTATGTGTTCTCTTTTCAAACATACATATTATAGAATTAAGTAACAGAGAAATCACAACATTACAATTAATAGAATATAAAATAATATTGCACTACATTTAAGAAACCAACATTAGTAACCTCGCTATACTCAATGTGCCAAATCAAATAAAAAATAGTAACCTCACTATACTCAATGTGCCAAATCAAATAAGCAATGTGTCACAATATGATCGTTCCACGTGTCACCCTAGGATACTAGATATCAACATTTTAATGAAAAAAATTATAAACGTTTTGCTTTAAAGACTTTGCTGGTAAGTGGAAATATTCTCAGAGAAAGAGCGGTCACTCTTTATCCAAGGTGTTCTATTGTTACTTCCCTCCTAAATGAAGGGTCGGATGGCACTTCTTATTCCCAATATTATTTTCATAATAGTTCGACACTACAAGAAGGGTCGGTCGATCCTTCTTGTATTATCCATTATGGCTATAGTTGAATTTATGGATAAAGGTTTTGATAATTAACTACGAAAAGAAGGGGTGGCAGATCTTTCTTGTCATAAAACGGAAGTCAGGACAAACCATTTTTATATGATATAACTTCCAAGGTGTTCTATTTTTACAATTCCCTCGTAATTGAAGGGTCGGTTGACCCTTCTTATTCCCCGTATTATTTTCATACTAGTTCGACACTGCAAGAAGGGTCGGTCGAACCTTCTTATTGCCAAAATTATTTTCATAATATTTTGACACTGCAAGAAGGTTCGGTTGATCCTTCTCGTGTTCTCCATTATAGATATAGTTGAATTGTTGGATAAAGGTTTTCACAGTTAACTACGAAAAGAAGGGGCGGCCGATCCTTCTTGTCAGAAAATGGAAGTCGGGAAAGACTATTTTTATATGTTATAACTTCCAAGGTGTTCTTTTTTATAATTCCCTCGAAATTGAAGGGTCAACCAACCCTGCTTATTCCCAGTATTATTTTCATAATAGTTGAACACTGCAAGAAGGGTCGCTCAATCCTTCTTGTGTTCTCCATTAATATTGGGCATTAGTCATAAATGAATCCAATATCTATTTTAGCATAAAATTGGTGAATATTTACATGCGGTAAACCAAAGCATAAACATATCAATTCTGATTTAATATTACTTTCATCCAAGCATGAATAATAACACAATGGAAAAGATTTACTGGAAATAACAATTAACAGAGAAATGAAGGAAATTAACAGAATGTCATTGCTGGAAATAACAATTAACATAGAAAGGAAGGAAATTTACAGAATGTCATTAATGAATAGTTTTTTCATCAATGGTACAATTATATTCAACACATTCCATGTATAATTTTAAAAATAAGCGACTCATGCATGCCTTCCCAGACATGACGGTTTGACATGTTCTCTAAAGTGGTCAAACGGATGACCTAGTCGGGTAGCCGACCTAATATCCTCCAACATCTCCCCCACGAACAATCCGTTTCTTCGTCCCGAAGAAATCAGAAAATAACTGGAGTTGAATGAACAGAACGCTGATGACTATGAAAGCACAATCCTCCTACCTTCTACTTGGCGCAGTAAGAAGAAGTTGATAGCATGGTCTAGTACTAAAACAACATTTGACAACTGCTTCAACTGTTGACGACCGCATGTGACCACGGCTCCATCCCATCCTTACATCCATCTATCGCATATTTATCTCTCTGGTCACGTTGTCAAGTCGAATTATTTCCTATTGTCACATGTATTGTTCCATAGTTGCATATTCTTGCTTGATCTCAGTGATTATAAGTTTTGTGGGCGAATTAATGTCCTCTGTCAGAAAACGACGGCTCCATTTCGTCCATATATCCATCAATGGTAGACCTACCTATCTCTTCTGGTCATGTTGTCAGATGTCTAACATTCCAAGATCAACAATTCTGTGTACAAATGATGGTTCCTAACAGAGATGTAATGGGTTGCTTCACAACTACGTTAAGCTTTTCATTTAATTATTGCTCGTAGTTGATTATAATTTTTTACCATGAACCTTACGGCTTCATCCCCTCCTCGTTGCATACTTGAGAACATAATGACAAATCCATGCATACCGAGGAACATAATGACAAATCCAGTTATTGAAAGAAGAGTGACAGAAAGAAGGTGGATGAAAACGTGATTGGTTCCAAGGAACATAATGACAAATCCATGTATTGAGACTTCGAGAGTGCTTGAAATGCCCATATATCATGGTGTACTAAGGATTTTCAATGGAGCCAATTTTGAAATGCTCATATATCATGAGGAGAACTGGGGAGCGATCATAAGACTCAAGCATTTCTCATAAAACAACAAAGGACAGAGAACAGAGGAAGTAAAGAAAAATTCCATGGCTTCCCGCACGATTTCAGTTTGATGTGATATGGGGCATGGTTAGGCTATATATAGTGAGTGGCCACTGTGTTGATGGATTGAATGGGATGGGAGTCTGGGACGGATGGGGAATGGTAATTATCACATTATGGCGGGATCATGGTGGTCATAGATATCATCTGTAGCGACTACATATTTTGCTAGAGTAATTGTACACATATCACTCCAATCGATTCCTTGAAAATCCAACTATCAACATGCCTGCTGCCAGCATATTAAATGGCCTACAGTAGGATGAATAATATTTGCCGTAAGTTTCAGCCTATGTGAATCAAGTATACCATATATGAAATTGTGCAATTACTTCCCATGATTGTTTTTAGGAAACAAAATTGTTCATGTGAATCAAGTATACCATATATTAACCCCGGATGCGGGCGTCACCATTATACAAGGGGCCACGTTCCAGACATGAGGAGGGCATGTGGGGGAGGATCCTCGACCCAGGCACACGTGCCCCATGCAATATACCACCTCCCTCACTTACACCTGCCTTCCCTCACATGTGCGGCTTTATGGATCCTTCTCAGATCTTTGCTCACAAGTCCCTTCACCAGCTAGGTGGCTACAACTCTAGTACCTCGGCCCTCTATGCATTCAAAGCAACCCTCACCTTGGGGTAGCTCCATGTCTACTTGGGAGCTGCCCCATTCTCTCTACTCCATCTACTAGGGAGCTACCCCATTATCGAGAAATAATTCCATGTCTATTGGGGAGCTGCCCCATTCTCTCTCGTTTTTTGTAATAGCTATCTAATGCACTTTTGTATGATCTCGATTAGATTTTTTTTTGGTCTTAGCCATGCCATTGGAGGCAGGTTTTTTGTATAACCCACAAGTTGTTTAGTAATACTCTTGCTAGTTCTAGTTTTTTCTCTTACTATAAGACATTCATGTGTTGATTATGAAATCTAACATGGAAACTTTGATTTGAGATCTCCTCCCGACTCGGTAGAAATGAGAAGTATAGCTTGCAGTTTGTGGATAAATGAGAAGTAGTTGGAGATGAAGATGGTGTAAGGCATTCATGGTTGAGGTTCTGAGTAGAAGTTCCTTAACAAAGCTTAAAACACACCTGAGAGCTCCTAACGAAATTTATATTTACCTCGTAATATAACGAAGTTTATATTTACCTGATTTGGAGTGTATCAGTTTTAAACTTCATTAAGGAACTTCTACTCAGCAAATCAACCATAAATTCCTTACACCATCTTCATCTCCAACTAATTCTCATTTCTCCACAAACTGTAAGCTATACTTGAATCTCATTTGGACCCCCGCTGATATAACATCCACGTTGTTGGTTCAGAAAACACAGGAACTTAAAATAGTCCCCAAACTTTAAATGGTACCATTAATATCCTTAATAATAGTTTAAACAATCTTTAATCTAATTTAAAAAATCAAATATGCCATGTGTCACAATATAAGCATTCCACGTGTTGCAAAATTTATAGAAGTTTTGCTTCAAAGACTTTGCTTGCAAGTAGAAATATTCTTAGAGAAAGAGTGTCCGCTCTTTCTCTAAGGTGTTCTATTTTTACCATTCCCTTGTAGATGAAAGGTTGACCAACCCTTCTTATTCCCAATATTCTTTTCATAATAGTTCGACACTACAAGAAGGGTTGGTCGATCCTTCTTGTGTTCTCTATTATGGATATAGTTGAATTTATGGATAAATGTTTTTACAATGAACTATGAAAAGAAGGGGCAGCCGATCCTTCTTGTCGAAAAACAAGGATCGAAGACAAAAGTCGTCAAAAACCATTTTTATATGTTATAACTTACAAGGCATTCGATTTTTACAATTCCCTCGTAATTGAAGGGTTGGTCGACCCATCTTATTCCCAATATTATTTTCATAATAGTTCGACACTACAAAAGGGTCGACCGACCCTTCTTATTCCCAATATTATTTTCATAATAGTTCGACACTCCAAGTATGTCTATCGACCTGGCTCGGTCTTTTCTGTGCTGACCGTTTTGTTGTCAAACAGTAAGGCTTTCTGTTCAGTCTCCAAGGTTGATAGTAGACATGGGAATTTCTCTATATGGCATTTTTTGTCTCAGAAGTGCAATGTGAAAAGAAGACGGATGTAATCTTTTCTACCAATATATAATACAAATTTTCTCTTTTTTTGCTTAAAAAAACAATCATTTCAATAAACATGAAAACTAGTGGCACTGTCAGGGATCAAATTTGAAGGGTTGAACTTAATTTCAAGTTGAAGGTTATATATTCATATCGCCCTTCTATCATGAAGGGATTTAATTAAAAAAATATAATAACTAAAACACTTTTCATTCTTTTTATGATACTTTATTCTATTTAAAAAAAAAAAAAATTGCTTCGATTTAAAAAAAACATAAGGAAAGAATGTTTCTATTTAAAAAAAACAAAAAGAAAGAATGTTTCTATTAAAAAAATAAGAATGATTCTATTTTTAAAAAAATAGAATAGTTTTTGTATAATGCTACTATAGTGATACTAATGTAAATATGTAAATTTACTTATTTACAATTACTTCCAAAAGTAAATTTCAGTACGATGAGCATTATGGACCACCAAGGAGCAAGAGGAGAATATAACTTGTGGTGTCATAGAGTCTCTCATGCTCATAAGCCGATTGGTGGATTAAACAATTGAAATTGTTAGCGGATCGAAGTTTTATTTCAAACTTTGAGTAGATCCCTCGATTCGGTCCCTTATCTAACCTCTTCTCTTAGTTCAATGGCAGGTCTTGCTGACGGAATGATGTTCCTAAGGTCCAGTGTGGAAGACTTCAAAAAACACCTGCTAAAAGTTTATGATGCAGTCTGCTTGGGCATTAAAGCGCACAAAGAATCAGCCGACCACATGAGTTATATCTCTTAGCAATTAACCTGTCACGACTCCAGAATTGATGATTTGGAACAAAATTTGTTTGAAATTATGGGGACAGTGGATTTTATAAAAGATGAAATTTTGAAGATGGCCAGGATGTCACAGTGCAGCCACTGCAAGGAATCCCCCTTTATGGACATGAGAATTGCTGAGGAAACCTCTATTCAGCGGCAGAATTTTTTGTAGAAGAGATCCCTACTTGGATGATTTTTTACATCAATTTTGGAATTTTTTTTGCATCAGCGTGTTAAATTTACAGAGCCATACTGAGAAAGCTATTTATGCTCCCAGGCTCTCCTTTTTGTAATGAATGGTTGTGCACAACCTTTTGAATAAATCAATCTATATGCTTCAATATAATTATAGAGAAGTATTTTATAGAGAAATATGGTCAAATGATGAATATATCTTTCTGAACATAACTCATTGTATTTTACATATTAAGAAAAAAAGTATTTTACATATTAAGAACAAAAGTATTTTATATATAAAGAACAAAAATCTGGCTAAGTGTTGAACTCACATGGCTAAGTGAAGAACTAGCTATCTATTTATAGGATCAGAGTTGCCTCTGGAGTTCACACGTGTGAAATACAAGCCTGCCAAAATGAGAAAAAGGTTGTTCTGTTTTGCATATTAAGAACAAAAATTTGGCTAAGTGTTAAAATTCACACTTTTTGAATTGAAATTCATAGTTTTATAACAAAAAACCACAATTTTAAGGTTCATACGTAGTAAAAAGACACACTATTCGAATAGAAAAACACACTTTTCAAAGCCAATATTGATACTTTCAGAACCCATTTTTGCACTTTAGAAAGGTTGATATTCACACTTTCAAAGTCTAAATTCACACTTACAAATTCTAAATCCCTTTGAGGGGCATTAAAATATTCAAATTTTATGTGTTCTTTCTTTTCAAACCGAGTTCTCAGAATTTTATGTGTTCTCTTTTCAAACATACATATTATAGAATTAAATAACAGAGAAATCACAACATTACAATTAACAGAATGTAAAAAAATATTGCACTACATTTAAGAAACCAATTCACAAGCTTAGTTAGAACATATAAAAAATGTTTGTCCCAATGGCGCTAATGGTAAATGATGGCGGTGATCTTGGTGTTTGTGACAAGACATAATTTCGTCTAAGGAATGATGAGATTATTTTCTTTACACATGTGATACAAGCCATCATTCACCATTAGCACCGCCAGGATAACTGCCATTTCAAAATTTCATCGTATAAACAATTGCCATGTCAGCATACATTCCTTTCTCAAGGCATCAATTGGGGTGATACATGTACAATTACTCCAGCAAAATCTACAGTTGGTACAGATGATATCTATGACCACCATCCCGCCATACTTTGATAATTATCTTTCCCCATCTGTAACAACCAAGTCAATTCACCAATTCACTATATAAAGACTAAAGCATACTCGATATCGCAACAAATTGAAATCTTCGGGAAGTCATGGCACTCTTCTTTATCGCCTTTGTTTCATTTCCTTTGTTGTTTTATCAAAAATACTTGAGTCTTATGGTCACTCCCCAGTTCTCTTCGTGATATATGAGTATTTCGACAATAATTCCTTGACAAATCCTCACCACACCATGATATATGGGCATTTCGAGCACTGTTCAAGCCCCAAGACCATGATTTGTCTCTAATGTGACTCATACCTTCTAGTTGAAGCAAAGATAATGTATAGCTTCTAGTTGAAGAAAAAATAAAGTCTGTGTAAATTCTCTAAAGTAGAAGAGTTTGTGTTTGTGAGCTCAAGCTCGTAGTACTGAAATGTATTAAGAGCCCAAGATATGTAAAAGGTGAAAGATCGAAGTAAATTTCATCTATGTGTACTGCGGTGAAGTTGCACTGTTTTAACCCGGAATAACTTCTACTGATTTTTATGTCTTAGTAAGAAATTTTTTAATATAAATCATGTAGTAGAAGAGTCTGTGTTTGTGAGATCAAGATCGTAGTCATGAAATTATTAAGAGCCCAAGCTCTGTAAAAGTTGAAAGATCGAAGTAAATTCAATTTCCAGGAATAACTTCTACTGATTTTCATTTCTTAATAATAAATCTATAACAGAACATTTCAATTGCCGGGTATTTATATTTTTATCTAAATCTGTAACAGAACATTTCAATTTTCGGGTGTTTATATTATTCAAACCATAAATCTAGTTTTTCAATTGCCAGGTATTTATATTTTTCAATATCTCATAAGATGGGTGCATGAAATCATTTGGGTTTGATGGTCGATTAGAACATGAAACATAGGCACAAAACATCAAAACACGGTCTTTGCCTTTGATACCTTCGTTTTTGGAGGATTTAGGTGTCAATATTTACAATCCATAGGTCTCAATGATTGCAATTATCTAGATCAACGTGAATGACCAAGATAATAGGGTGTATCGGTAGCTAGAGAGGTAGTGATAGTGTGAGAGCATAAATGCTACTATAATTATTCACTTCCTCTTGCAGTTCGCCCAAGCATATTTAAAACATAGTGTTTAATAGAGAATAAAACGTTGCATGGATTCAGTGGTGCTCAGAGGAGAAAATATTATATATGAGTCAATATTATAATTAAACTATATTTCTAATACTCAATGAGCCAAATCAAATATGCCACATGTCACAATATGATCATTCCACGTGTCACCTTGGGATACTAGATATCAACATTTAAACAACAAACTTTATAGACGTTTTGCTTCAAAGACTTTGTTGGCAAGTGGAAATATTCTAAGAGAAAGAGCGGCCGCTCTTTCTCCAAGGTGTTCTATTGTTACAATTCCCTTGTAAATGAAGGGTCAGCCGACCCTTCTTATTCCCAATATTCTTTTTATAATAGTTTGACACTACAAGAAGGGTCGGTCAATCCTTCTCGTGTTCTCTATTATGGATATAGCTGAATTGTTGGATAAAGGTTTTCACAATTAACTACGAAAAGAAGGGGCGGCCGATCCTTCTTGTTGGAAAACGGAAGTCAAGAGAAACCATTTTTATATGTTAAAACTTTCAAGGTGTTCTATTTTTAAAATTGACTCGTAATTGAAAGGTCAACCGACCCTTCTTATTCCCAATATTATTTTCATAATAGTTCGACACTGCAAGAAGGGTCGGTCGACCCTTCTTATTACCAATATTCTTTTCATAATATTTCGACACTGCAAGAAGGGTCGATCGATCTTTCTTGTGTTCTCCATTATGGATATAGCTGAATTGTTGGATAAAGGTTTTCACAATTAACTACGAAAAGAAGGGGTGATTGATCCTTCTTGTGGGAAAATAGAAGTCGGGACAAACTATTTTTATATGTTATAACTTCCAAGATGTTCTATTTTTATAATTCCCTCCAAATTGAAGGGTCGACCGACCCTTCTTATTCCCAATATTATTTTCATAATAGTCCAACACTGCAAGAAGGGTCTGTCGATCCTTCTTGTGTTCTCCATTATGGATATAGATGAATTGCTGGATAAATGTTTTCACATCTAACTACGAAAAGAAAGGGCAGCTGATCCTTCTTGTCGAAAAATGGAGTCGAAACAAACCATTTTTACTTAGCCGATTGAAGTGTTATTCAAACAATGATTGAATATTTTAGACACTAATTTTTTCACCTTAAAATTTTGAACATTTACAAATGAAAATTGCATTTTTTTATTTTAAATTCACGCTTTTCAAATGAAAATTTTCATTTTTTGATTTAAAATTCACACTTTTGAAATTGAAATTTGCATTTTTTTATTTGAAATTCACACTTTTGAAATCAAAATTTGAATTTTTTTATTTGAAATTCACACTTTTCAAATCAAAATTTGCATTTTTTTATTTGAAATTCACAAATTTTGAATTGAAATTCATAGTTTTATAACCAAAAAACTGCAATTTTAAGGTTCATAAGTACTCAAAAAACACACTATTCAAATAGAAAAATGCACTTTTCAAAGCCAATACTGCCACTTTCATAACCTATTTTTGCACTTTAGAAAGGTTGATATTGACACTTTCAAAGTCTAAATTCACACTTTCTTAGTCCAAAATTTGCCTAATATGTTCAAATTTAATGAAATTGTCGTTATATAGTCATCAAGAAACTAAGTACTATGCATAGATCCATTTCTTGATGTCACCATTACCATACTAGAGATCCATTCTCCTAAAAATGTCAAAACATATTCCACACAAGAAGTTTAAAGACAAGTAATATAGGAATAAGACAACCTTTGCAAACATGATGAATAAGAACAAAAAAACAAATGCAAAGAGATCAAGAAGCTCATGACAAGAATTTAAAGATAAGGGATGAATAAAAACTGAACTTTCTCACAAAAACAGAAGTCCAACAGCTACTAAAAGACAGATCTATAACTCTGCAGTAGAAAACTGAAAGCATAAAAATGAGAAATTTAAAATGACCATAACTTAGTCAATATTAGCCGGAATTTTTATTATAACCTATTTTCGAAACTAGAGAAGTCATTATGTATCCATTGTTTTAAACAGAACAAAAATCGAGGTACTCTGTCAAAAGATATATGCTATGCAGTCCACGTGGATGTCACAAAAAACTAGAAATTAGATGATTTTAAAATAACAATATCCCCACCATCCACACTCCAAATGAGATGAATGTTTTTTTGAAATTGAGTATTATTGCGAGAGAAACTCATATATTCAATTTGTTTATTTGAAATATACATAAAAATTGTCAAAAAATTATCTGAAATTTGATGCCCAATTTTACCTTAAACACTTCTCCACAAGGGTTAGGTTTTGATAGAAAATTTTCAAATATGTAGTATAAACCTTAGATCTAAAAAAATACCACTTAGGTATTGTATATTGGATCCCAAAACTACAAAATATGGAGTGCATAAGTGAAATCATGAGAAAATTTTGTTTAAAAAATAAAATCTAAGATTTTTACTGAAGAAGGTAGAATGCAACAACCTGCTCTAATACCATGTTAGAATATTGAGAATATGATAAAGTCATACAAAAATACAAACATTGCTTAGCATGAGATGATATATCCTTCTATCATAAGCATTGCTCAACATCTAAACCAAACATAACTTTGTTATGTTCACACATGAATTCGCCTTGAAAAGTCGATTCAACTCTAAAATTCAGAGGAATCTGTCTGGTGTGAACTTTAGAATCAATCCTATTGCTGGCTTGGTCCCTTTTGATAAACTTCTGAGTTGTGTACACAGTGTGCTCAAGTGGCGAATAACGGCCACCAAGGTGTCGTAACTTGAATTTGAACCATGTATGGTTCAAATCAACAACTTGCATATCAGCCTCGAGGTGAAGAATAAAGTTGGCTCTCCTTTGGATCCAATATTTCCTTGGGCAGAATTTATCTAAAAGGATTTCTGTCCATCCTGACCATGTAGTGTTGCGTAGATTAGATGGATCTGCACAGATAACAATCTCTCTTTCTTCTCTGCAAAATTGAAGAATAAGGTTGTATGTTGTCCAAGTAAGATCACCATGTCCAATGTCAACATACCAAACATCTCTTCCTTCTTCTTCATTACAATCCAGCCAGACTTCTCGACAACCAGTTAGTTTATCTTGTGCCTTTTCTAAGCCAAGAAAGGCGCCTTTCTCCCATTTCTCCAAAATTTGGAGTTTAAGTGGGGATTCTTGGATTTGTCTTATAAGCGTCAAAGAGAGGAACTTTTCAGCTTCTATTCTGCTTGCATATTCCAAAGATAACTTGCACTCTTCAGGTGTCACAGATTCATCCCAGGGTTTCAGGAACAACTCTGCCTGAGAATGGCTAAGAGGGTGTAACATCCCTCAAATTCGACCCTTATTGTTATTATTTTCGTAAACGTAATTATGAATTTTGTAAATGGCCATGGTGAGGAGCTCAAGGCCAAGGCCTCACCTGCAGCATTTGGAGTATAGTTAGGTCATCTTCCTAAAAAGATACTAATGACAGGGAAACTACTTAAACGATAAGTAACAAATTCACCCACAAGAAAAAGATAGGGAAGCGTGAGATTCATATTTAAGTCGAAAACATTGGGGGTGAAGAACTAGTGATGTTTTAAATTCTTAAAAGAATCCACCTAAATAGAATCTAACATTAGGTGAATA
Organism: Larix kaempferi; assembly: GCA_027924585.1. Taxonomy (NCBI): domain Eukaryota; kingdom Viridiplantae; phylum Streptophyta; class Pinopsida; order Pinales; family Pinaceae; genus Larix; species Larix kaempferi. The sequence continues at coordinate 13,238,707 of BSBM01000115.1, read as the reverse complement.
TTATAGATATAGATATATATAAATATACCTAGTGTATATATATATATATGAAAGGTTAATTAATAGTTGTGAGAAACTATTAAATAAATACTATATAAATTGTAAATGCATGAGGAATGTCATAACTAGGATGATATTTTGTAAAAATACATCATAAGATGAAGTGGTTAGCATAAACCCTTATATACTAAAATATTATATAGGATCCATTGCTTCAATAAACATTAATGGTATAACTATGTAATAAGGTATTAAAATAATAATACAAAGATAATATTTATATACTATATTTTCTTTAAAAATGAAATCATTGGAAAAGATTATAAATTAGCATACTACTTTAGTGGTCAATAAAACACACTTTAGAACTATATATATATATAATCATATAAATGTATTATTGCTTATATCAAACTAAAAAAAATTATTATAAGATCTTAAACAAAATGATAAAAGAACACATATACATTATTATGTGTTGGGATGATAACATATATAACTAGGTGCCATAATAAACAAAAGAATTACTATAAATAGTGGTAATATACAAACAACTTATATGTACAAATATATGTACATAGGTGCGTTATTAACAATTGCAGAAAAAGTATTGAAATATATATTTATGTTATAAATATTACTTGAATATAAATCGGAGTGGCATCTAAGTACTCATATGAATCCGATTCTATACTTACGAATGCAATAAGTGTTACAAATATATATGACACTACATATATATTAAACTATTGAAGTCTCATTTTTATTTATGAGAGTAATGTCATTCATATTTTTATGCGAATATTAGGGTAAAGAAAGTGTTCCAAAGTATGAAAATGAAGGTTAATGTTTATTAGGACTTAGAGGATTTTCCATCCTATTAATCTTTTAAGGGTTACGACTCTTATTGAGAACCTAAACCCATCTCTCCTACATTACATCGAGTTTAGCGCCAGCAGATCCTTCAACAAAAATCTTGTCGGCCTCTCTTTCCACTAAGGAGACAGACCAACGAAGTTTTCGCTTGGGTAAGGCATATGTCACCTAGGTCCTGCCATTTGTATTCTTTCTTATGACAAGTGTTGAGCTAAAGTAGTTATAAATTATTCTGTTGTATTCACAGTTATAAATTAAAGTTTTGAACAAAACATGATGCAGTTACTATTGGATCAAAGTCTTCTCTGCCAAGATTGCGGTTGGTACTGAATTTTAATCTCTGGCTAAACAATGACGTAGATAGTTCTATTTATCTATTTATCTATGTCTCAACCGTCGTAGCTGGGAATAACTCTTCCAAGTATTCTTAAATTAAAATATAGCGAGTTCGGTAGGTAGACTATAGCATGGTGTCTCTACCTCAACGATGAGATAATAATCTCTGTTTTTAATAATGTTAGAACTGATTTTGAAGTACGGTGAAGTTTTAGCCAACAAAGTTTGGCATAGGAGATAATTACTTATAAAATGAGAAACATTATGTATGATGTGGCATTTGTTAGCCAACAAAGTTTGGCGAAACACCATTCTTATCGTTATATATAAAGCATTCATGTGGTAAGCCAACATAATTATATATTTATGTCGTTATAAAACGATGTTTCAGGTTATGGTTATTTCCTTATTAATGTTGCGCACCATAGTTTTACTTGCTCAAGTAATAATTTAGTATAGGTATGAGTAAGTTTCTAATTTACTTATGTAGTACAATCTTTAGAAGGTTCACTATATCATATGGGATGATACGTAAAAACCATTGAAAATGATCTGGAGAGGAGACAATCTCTTAGGTGAATTAATATAACTTTAGGTGTGAGGATAGTTTATAGAGCAAGTCAAATAATACATGGTCTTTATGATCTATACGACGTCTCATCTATCATCTATCACTTATTTAAGTGAAAGATAATTGATTTAATTTTTTTAAATGGATAAATAAACCCAAATGGGAATTAGAATATATTCTATATAGTTACAATTTGAGAATCTTTCTAGATTCACTTTTTGTGTAAAAATTTATGTTACACATGGTAAAAATTACAATTAAGCTTTTTTGCATTATCTTAAGATAAATGCTTTTAGGATATAATGGATTATTAAAGGATAGAGTAATATTAAAGTAGGTATGGATTATTAAAGGATAGAGTAATATTAAAGTAGGTATGGAAAATAGATATGTGACATTAGTAATTTTTAAAGATGTATATTGTAATATGTTATAATATTATAATATATTTAGGTTTGAACTTATTTTTGGTATTATTACATTAACATGTGACATATGTCATGTATAAAATAATCATAATTGGATATAAAAGTTATAGAATAGAAGGGAGTTATTTTTTAGATCTAAAAGTTATAGAATAGAAGGGAGTTATTCTTTAGAATTTTGTAGAAAGGTTTTCATTTACATAAATCCTTGTGTTGTTATATGAAGAATATTCACCCTTTCAATTTTGGATATGCTATATTTTGGAGGATGTTTTTTGTAAGAAAGACTTGAAGAAAATAAGTCTAGCGATAATTGTATTGCAGTAGAATGTAACACTTCCTCTTGACTTAATAAAATAACACAACCTTTTGTGGACGTACCCAAGATGCGGGTGAACCACGTGAAAAAATCTCTTTCTGATGTGTTTTTCTCTATCCTTATGTTCTGTCGGATAGTGTTTGTATAAATCCACAGGATTGTAGAATGCAGGGTTATTCTCTTCTGATTGATTTTTTCTTTCTTTTAGTAATGACAATAATCTTTGCTTTTCTTCTCTTAATTCTCCTCTGAGAATATATTCAAAAACAGGAATTTCTGAGAGCTGGCGATCAATTGAAGCTATTTGCTATTGAGAAGATGGTTTAGCTGAAGCCGAAAACATAAAACAAGAAAAATCAAAATCTAGAGGTCCTTCACACCCCCCTAAATTTGCTTCCGAAGCACAATCGGAGTTGGAGGAGGAAGAATTCTAACTGAAGGGAGAAAATTTATTTAATTGGATGGAAGAATCTGAATCAGAAGAATTCTCCTCAGGGAGAAATATAATTTCACTCGAAGGATATTGGTCGGACGTACAGGAGCAGAGATCCCACCAGGATGGATCTAGTTGGGCGAAAAATGATGCAAGCTTAGGCTTGGATTTCTTTTGTGGGCATTTACTTGCCCAATGCCCTTTCTTACTGCAAATGAAACAATTTTCTTTGTCTGCTCGTTCAGACCTTTTACAGACAAAATCTTTCTAATAAAAAGGGCGGCGAGATTTCTTATGATAAGGCTTATTATCCTTGTGCTTATAAGCTTTGACAGGATGAAATCTAGGGGCGCTTGTATGGAATCCTTTCTTTTTTGGTTTACAATGGCAGGATTCTTTTCTGAAATGCCCTCGATTGTAAGCACCACATCCCCAATCTGGCATCTTTGCCCCATCTTTACAAAAAATAGGGGAATAAATGGATTGGTGCCTTTTAAAATCCCTACTGACTCTTTTTTCAAGGAAATGTTCTTGCCAGGTTTCCATGATAAAAGCATGGAGCTGGGCTAATGAAAGTCCCAAAAGAGTTATTTTCTTATCTTTCAAAAATTGTTCCACAGCATCTGGAACATGACCAGGGAAACTCCAGAGATAGTGCTTCAAATACGTTGGTTCACCAGATTTACTGGACGATATAAGGAGATTCTGCATATAGCAGAAGTATTTCTCACTTTGACTTAAGTCACATATTCTGGCAGACATAAATAAAGAATCTAAATGTTCGTAGTCTTCTTTATCATCAGGACCATAGAATTATTTTCACAAGGCTTGCAGTATCTGCTGGTCTGCATCTTCTGCATTCAGAATTTCATCTTTTGCTTCTTGAGGTAGCCATCGCCACTATTCATGGACTAGGCCAGACAATCCAGCAATTAACTATAAACTTAACTGTTGTCCAAAGATATTAGTGTCTTGGGTCTTTTTATACAAAACCCACTAACCAAGAAGCTGTATGGATGACTTAACTTCTGCCCTTGACTGACATTTAATATCCAGAACTGGTTGTTCAGGCATTTGTGACATAAGATTGTTCATTCCATATATTCCAAAATGGAATTTGTGAGAAGGTGCAGAGGAGGCATCTTGCATATGGGTATCAAAAGTAGGAAGAGGAGGACCTAGAAAAGAGGAAGACCCACTTTCCTAACTGATTCCGGAAGTGGTTTGGGTATTCTCTTGTCTAGTGGGAAAAGCCATCATAGCCAAATATTTCTGAGATAAAGCAGGAGGCATGCTATGAAATTGGGTGACTAGGCTATGAATTTCTTGGAATTCTTCCTCATCTTCACCAAAAGAAAAATCTGGTCTATCGTCCTCATCTTGGATACTCGACAACCTAAAAGAGTAACTTCTCGAGTGTTGTCTCTGGTGTCCTGTCATTGCAAGGGACATTGCTACCTGGACGACTAGAGCAGCTTTCTTTTTCAAATCTTGGGTTTTAGTTAACAATTTTCCCAAGACATCCAATCGTTTCTTAGTTTTAATATGAGTTGTTGAAATAGCAGACTTGATTTCTTCTGTATCATGCAACAGATGATCTAGAAGTTCAAGCTTAGTTTGGAGCAACGAAATCTTTTCATGCTCGTCTTTCATTATTTGCTTTAGTTGTATAATATCCATGGCTATATCATCCAAGTTATGTGCTATGAGATTATGTTGCAAATTTCCAAAATTTGCGAGTTTCATTTTATTAGAGACAGTCTCTGTTGTTGCAGAGGATTTATATGGCATAAATTCTTTCTTTATCATGCCATCTGAGGAGAACTGTCTAAAGGGAACATCTGGAAGATTCCTTCCAGGGATGAAAGATCTATCGCCCTTAGTAGAGATTACTTCCATTCCTATGCCACTTCGGGGTAGAGAAGAGAACATGAAAAGAGAAGGAGGTTCTCTAGACCGATGATGTTGTAATTTCTGGAGTATCTTTTTGCAGGCTGAACAATCTGAATGTTGGCTTTTATGTTCAGTATCATAAAATCCAACAAAGGAAGGCTGAACTAAGGAGGCACCGGGTTCAAACCTTGGTGACTGAGTGAAATTGTTTGCAGATGAGGTCCTGAGAAGAGGAGGAGTAAAATGAGGAGTAGGACGTCCTTCAAGGATTCAGAACGAGTGAGAGGACCTATCAAAAGTAATAGGGGTATTCACAAAAGATTCTATTTTTTATGCTTCATTTTCTTGGTTCCTTAGCTCTTTATATTTGACTTCCCATTGTCTAGGGTAATTTATGCCTGTCCAGTCAAAAGTAACTAGCGTTGAGTGTTTGGACTTATCTGTTTCCACCATGCTTTGCAGTTGCGAGCTCTGATGGACCTTAGACCGAAGGGGGAGAAGGGTATCATTGCCAAAGCAGACAAGAACACATGCTTTAAGATGGATCATTTTCGAGCCAGAATCCATTTTAAAACCATGGGGTAAAATATATGATTTAATGAGGTCATATATATATGGATAATCTAGACTAACAGAATATTTAGGAAAGATAGTGCCAAAACAATGGCCATTATGCAAAGGAGCAGTAAAACTGCTAATAATAGCATCGAGAAATCTATATGCTGGGTATCGATGGCAACACATAAAGAGGAAACAGGTAAATAAGGTCGAACTAAAGGACCAAGGCCTATGTTAGGAACCCACGTCAACCCTTCTCTTTACTATGTTAGTATATTTTTGTTGGACGCATATGCTTTATAAGTCATCCCGTAGTATTTGTTGACCCATATTTTATATTAGCCCATAGTATTGACCCATAGTATTGGACACATATGCTTTGTAAGTCGTCCCGCAGTATTATATGTCTCATGGTTTTGACCCATAGTATTGGACATAGACTTAATATATAAGTGTGTGTTGAGGTCATTGAAGGCACCGTGAAGTTAATTGTATTGAGCTTCCTCAAAGGAGGTTTCCCCCTTGAAGTGGCCCGTGATCAATATAAAAGTGATTTTGAGTTCTATTATTTCTGATATCTCCTATATTTACATTAATTAATTATTGCAGGTTCATCACATCTGGTATCAGAGCACTTTCTTGGGCTCGTTGGGTGGAATTTCTACCAATTTTTTTTCGCATTTGTTACAAGTTTGGATCTGGGGAAAACCCCTATCCGCTTAACTATGGGAAGTACTTGGGCTTAAGCCTTAAAACTCATTGTGAGAAGTACCATAGGAACCCCAAAGTAGCTGGCCCATTGAGAGGACCTGCCAGTGAAAAGGGCAACGACCCCTACCTGATTGACTAGTTCCCACTCGTGAGGTAAACCGAGAGCTGTCGTTTGTGGCAAAGCGGTTATCAGTTTTACCTGATCCATGGAATGAGGGGTACTGCCCCAATATGCAAGCCGTCAAACAACATTGGTGGCCGAGTGAATCCCCTGAACCGATAGGAAGCCGCACATACCTGGGGTCCATATCTATTTTCAACTGAACTGTTTCCGATCACTTCCGCTCCAGATCCAGCCATTTCAGATCTATTCTGAAAGTCGTTCCAGATCTAGTCATCGTTTCAGATCCAGCCTTTTTAATCCATATCTCCCTTGTTTTCACTCTGTTTCCCTTGAAACTTTCGAGGAACCCCTGTAATCCCATTCTGCATATTTCATTCCTGGGGACCCTATCCCTAATTCCACTTTCCAAATCCCAAAATCCCACATTTGTCTATTTTTAGGGTTTGCCACAACTTCCTCAGATTTCACCCAATCACCTTCAAATTTTACCACAAAGTTCCTTTCCGAATTCTGCTTCTTTGTCCCCCTCTGCCAAATTTTTCCATCCTTTCACCCTGCTTCTGAAATCCTCATTTTTTGCTTCCCTATCTATTCGACAGTGTCCAAAACCTAGTCATACCCCAATTACCCATCTGATTTTTTCCCAAATCCAAATCTTCCTTTACTAAATAAGCTTTTGTTTGTGTTTTTCTATCCATTTCCAAAACAAAACAAAAAAAAACTCTTGGTTGTGGTTGTTACCCGCGCAAGAGCACACGCCATGGAGGAAGCACTTGCAGCCATCCAAACCAAACTCCAAGATCTGGATGAAAAGTTTCTCATCCTCCATCTTCAGCATTCAGCCATGAACAATAACCGACAACCAGAATCTTTTGCAGCCACCGGGTTCTCTTCTTCCAGCAATTTTCGTGGGCCGATGCTTGATTTTCCTCGCTTCAATGGTACTGATCCGACTGGATGGATATACCGAGCAGAACAATATTTCAGTCTCCATAATACTTTTGATGTCCAGAAAGTTCCACTTGCATCCTTTCATTTGGAACAAGAAGCCCTTCAATGGTACCATTGGTACATCAAAGCTCATCCCGAGCCAAACTGGACAGATTTTTGCTAACTCCTTTTGCCACGATTTGGTCCTAGTGCTTTTGATGACTTCACAGGAGCACTCACTAAACTTCACCAAATTGGCACAGTGAGAGAGTATCAGACAGAATTTGATAAACTTGCCAATCACACAGAAGGATTGTCTAATGAATTCTACATGAGTTGTTTTATCAGTGGTCTCAAGGATGAAATCCGCTTAGAGGTCAAAATGTTTTATCCCAACACACTGATGGAAGTCCTAGGGTTTGCTAAGTTGGCAGAGGACAAGATCGCAACTCAACAACGCTCCAAACCCACCTTTGTTCCCTTCAGAAATATGGGTTCCCAACAACCTCCCATCATGCCTGCCCCGCAACCAACTCCTATCAAGCATTTGTCTAAAACAGAGATGCAGGCACGTCGAGAAAAAGGGCTTTCTTATGATTGTGATGAGAAATTCACTCAGGGACATAGATGTGTTCAACAAAAGCTCTATCTCTTGGATGTGGATTCTCCACCTGCCTCAGAACTTGATGAAGAAGCTCCAGATACAATAGATGATCAGGTCGACATTCAACACCCGCCTGTTGACACACCATCTCAGGATGACCCACCTGAGCTCTCTCTCCATGCTGCAACCAGCGTCACCACCCCACAAACAATGCGAGTTAGGGGATACTTCAAGAAGCTCCCTCTTACCATACTCATTGATTCTGGTAGCACTCATAACTTCATTGAACCTCGGATTGCCAAACAGGCTGATTGTTTTGTCCATCCTTTCTCCCACTTTGAATTCATGGTTGCCAATGGGGGCACCTTACCTTGCAAGGGGAAGTGTCACAATGTGCGTATCTCTATGGAATATTATAACCTGCGCTCTAACATGTTTTCCTTGTCCTTAGGAGGATTTGATGTGGTTTTGGGCATTCAATGGATACGCACACTTGGCCCCATCTTATGGGGATTTTCGAAACTTTGGATGCAGTTTTCAGTAAATGGGGCACAACACAAATTAATGGGCTTACAACCAGGGTCTCTCTGCATCATCAGTTCACATCGCCTGGAAAAAATCCTTAAGAAGAATTCACATGGTATCATTGCTCAACTCCATTCCCTTCAGATGCACCCATCAACGGTCTCCACTACTTCCTTGGATAGATATGCAGGTGTCTTTGCTGAACCAATGAGCTTGCTTCCTTCAAGAGACCTTTCCTGTAAGAATTTAGTTACATCTACCTCTCAACAGGAACTGATGGCTATTTTGCATGTAGTACAGAAGTGGCAGCCATACCTAGTAGGGAATTATTTCTGCATCAAGACTAATCTCCAGAGTCTGGAAAATTTTCTGGAACAATGGGTCTCCTACCCAACACACCTGAAATGGGTTATCCAACTCATGGGTTACCCCTATGCAATCACTTACAAGAAGGGTAAGGACAATATAGTGGCAGATGCTCCTTCTCGCACAATTGATGACCCAGTTTCTCTTACAGCTCTTTCTTTGCTTGTTCCAAATTGGTTGCAATATGTTCAACAGGGCTATCTCTTCTATGAACTCCATGCTTCTTCATCAATAGGGCACTCTGGGTTCTTCAAAATGTATGACCGAGAACAATGTAACTTCTTTTGGCAGGGACTGAAAATGACAATTCAACAGATGGTGGCTGACTGTGATACTTTCCAGGTCAACAAGGGTGAAACGACACTCCTTTCAGGATTGCTCAAACCCTTGCCCATCCCTACACAGCTTTGGCCAACTATTTCTATGGATTTCCTAGCAGCACTCTGGTGGTACAATACCACATCTCAAAGGACACCATATGAAGCAGTCTATGGACAGACACTGCCAGTTCTTCTTCCATACACCCTTAGCAGCTCCCTAGTTTAGGAAATTGACTCGGTTCTTCGCAACCGCGATCAGATTCTTCTCATTCTACAGGACAATCTTCACATGGCCAGAATTCGCCTGAAACAACAAGCCGATCAACACCATTCTAGGCACATTTTCCACGCAGCTGATAGGGTTCTTCTTCGTCTACATCCTTCCAAGCAATCCTCCCTGACACTCCAAAGGCGTCAGTGGCCTGAAATGCAACCCGAGGATGCTACCGGGGAACCACTCCTTTAGCTTCTGTAGCAATTTCTCCAACCAAAGCTTTGAAGACAAATCTTTTTCTAAGGGAGAGGGAATATTAGGAACCCATGTCAACCCTTCTCTTTACTATGTTAGTATATTGTTGTTGGACGCATATGCTTTGTAAGTCATCCCGTAGTATTTGTTGACCCATAGTTTATATTAGCCCATAGTATTGACCCATAGTATTGGACGCATATGCTTTGTAAGTCGTCCCGTAGTATTATATGTCCCATGGTTTTGACCCATAGTATTGGACATAGACTTAGTATATAAGTGTGTGTTGAGGTCATTGAAGGCACCGTGAAGTTAATTGTATTGAGCTTGCTCAAAGGAGGTTGCCCCCTCGAAGTGGCCCGTGATCAATATAAAAGTGATTCTGAGTTCTATTATTTCCGATATCTCATGTATTTGCATTAATTAATTATTGCAGGTTCATCACAGCCTAGCTTGATAGCATCAAGATGGGCATACTTATATCCTTGGGTTTTTGCCCAGTCTATCTAAGATTTATCTAACAAGTTAATATGCACAAGCTCATCTTTATTAGTAAAAGAAACATCTACGGAACTGACTTTGATTTGAGTGTGAGTACGGTATTGCCACCATGATAACTTGTAAACATCAGTGGGTAATATGGCAGGTAATTGTCAATTTACAGAGGGATTGAACATGAATAAAAATGGAGATAAGAGAATAGACAAGAGAACACCATATATATGTGGTAAAACCCCAAATGGAGAACATCCATGGAAAGGTTGAAATCTTCTTAATCATTAATAATCTCCAATATTACAATAGATATCCCATACATGAGAATCATATCCCACTCCATAATCATATTACATCACACATATTGTGTTCATATGTGAATTCTTGAATTCTTGATATATTTACAATGACTCCTCACCTCATTATATACAAAGAGACAATATCAGAATTAGATCCCATAATACATATGGGATAAATGTAATTTCACCACTTTATATAATAAAAGGTAATAAGAGTCAATTATTACATAATATGTGTGGGATAACTATTTTATATAAGATTGGACATTATTACCTTCCAAATACATTCAGTCATCATTACATATTTCAACATCATAACGGTTTCTGGACCAATGACTTGGCATTGGGACCACCTCTACCTACCTTACACTTATGAGAATAACATATTGAGGAGTATTATATCATTGTTGACATGTTCTATTGATATTTCATCATTTTTTAAGGGTTTTCTAACTCATGCATCCTTCCTAGAGAAAGGCACTTAGCCCATTATGGATTATTTTATTGTATATGGTTAGATCCACCACTTGGATAATGGATCGAACCCATTAATATATAACTTATCATCCATATTTCGATCATCACTTGTATATTTTTTATTACACCATGGATTTGGTCTTAAAACCCTAAGTGCATCGTCCTTGTGTTATAAAAGGAGAGGTCAATTTCACTTGAGAGTACTGGATATTTTTGGAATACTAGATATTTTGGGGATTTATTTGGAGATCAATTTGTTTCTATTGTCCTTCAAAATTTTCATGTGTGGATTATCAATAGGATATCCAAGTTTTATTTCCATGGTAATGTCATTGTTCTTCAACTAGCATTGAGGTAATATATTTAATATTTGTTTGGTAAATGGTAAACACAATATTTAATTTCTAACAACCTCATAGATTGATCAAGAATATGGTTGAGTGTTAGAGTTCTAACAACCTATTGCACTTTGTTTTATTTTTTATCTTTCCCTTTCCATTTGTATAACATTGTTGTATATCTACAAGGGTTTAGATTGTTTGCAGTGTTCTTGGTCTTGTAGGTACACATCAAGAAGTGGACAAAGGAATCAATCTCTAGCTAGTGAGAGGAGGAGATTCCCACCTTTTGGAGAACATTGAAGTTACTACTAGGAATGGTTCTAGACTCCATTGGAACACCATCAACAAAAAGAATAGGCACTTGGTCTATACTCTTCTCTTCTACTTGCATTCATTGTAGCAAGTCCTCTTTGAAGACTTGAGCTTCTTCTTGGGAGTATGTTATACTAAGCTTCCCATTGTACTTAAACAACACTCATAAGGAAGCATAAAACTTCACAACACACTAAGAATAGAACTCAATATAAACTAAAGTAAAACCCTTGGATGGATTATTTGATGAATTGGATGTTTAGCTAGTATATGTTTGAAAGTATGCTAGTTAATTTTTGTTTTCTCCCTTGTTTATAACAGCAGCAAAATCTTCCTGGTATGCAAGCTATTATGTGTTGAATGTTAACTAAATCATACTAGCAATGTGCAATATTAAGTTGGGTAACTCGTTTCAATGTTTGGGCATCTTAAATTATAATTTTCATCAAGTTATTTACTTCATGTTCCATGTTTAGTATTGCTGGTCATAAATATAAGTAAGCAAACACATAGAAATTTCTTCCCAAGGAAAAGAGGTTCTCAGTCTTGACCTTTAGAAAAGGACTCCATTGCTCAAGGCTAAAACTTACCTCTTTGCAAGAGAAGTCTTGAGAAGAGATCACTTAGGAAATCTCTTCATCTCAAATTAAGTGTCACTCATTAGTTATTTGGGCATAAGTAAAATCAACAAGTACCCTGGACACATCCTGAGGGAACACTCTTATCACAGTTGTCTTATTTTTGTTGTACTTGCTTTGGGTTATAGTTATCAACATCTTGAAATTTACACTTGGATAATCTAATCACATATCTAAAGTCCAATTGTATTTAATGATATATGTTGATCTATCTTCTACTCGTGACATGTTGTATGGTTTAGTTTGAGCACTCTTATTCCCCATACTTAGAGATTAAACCATATCATTGATTTAGCATGTTGTGATGTTTGGATTCGTGATGTGATCTAATAACTTAAGGTTTCAAGTACTGAAAAAATATTTTGGACACTTAGATTCTTGGTTTCATCTTAATCATTATTGAATTCACTTGGCCTTTGGTCATTTTTCCTTTCAAGACATTAACCATAAACCATAGGTTGGGATCTTAGATTTGACTTTTCACCTTTTACCTAAGTATCCATAGTGGTTAGATTGAGTGTACAAAATTTGATTCCACATAATTACCATAAGTACACTTAGTCTCGCAAAAAATAAACTTAATTAGTACTTGAGAAAGCTACCCCATCTTGTACTATCCTCTTTAGGCTTGCATGTGGAACTTCTAGTTAGTACTTTGGAAAATCTAGTTGGTACACCTCCTATGGCTAGTTTAGATTTCCTTGGAAGATTTAGGAGGACTAAAGGGAGAGAGAGTTATCCATGTGACACTTAAGGGTAGATCTATGTCGTTATGCAAGTCTAGTAGTCAATATTCGTTGCATCATAACACTGCTAAATTGTGCATCAACAAGCCTTAGAAAAAATTGGAGTATTTCTTGTGTTTTGGTGATAGAAGGGTTTTGGAGACTAGTGTCAATCCCCAAGGAAATGCAGTCAAGGGAACAAGACCAATGAAGGAATTATTCCTTGATTAGGTTAAGAATAATTATATCACATGTTGTACCAACCAATAAACCATAACATGTTACAACATGAACCATGGAAATCACTAGCAGCTCCCTTGTAGTGCCAACTCAAAACTATTCTAATTAGAGTGTGCCCTATATAATGAATTATCATAGGTTCTCACTCATTAAATATGCTCGGAACAATGTAACCTTCATGCATAAAAAAACAAGGGATAGAGGAGGATCTTCACTCACAATCCTTTCAATTTGACAACACTGCCCTTTTATGGACCTAATTAAAAAGTCTAGCTATTAGAGATATCATTAGCAACATTTAAGCTGAGAACCAAGAACCACTTACAAATGGAGAAGAAAACACTTATGCTTCAAATGCTCCAAAAATATATGTCATTTAGGATTCAAAGAGAAAGAGGTCTCACAATCCAACCATGAAAAATGAAAGAGAAGGCCAACCCTTATATAGGTTGTATCCAAATATCCTCTTACAATAAAAAAAAATTATTTTCCTAGATCTAACCTAGGGTGGAGTAAACAAAGACTAAACTCCACTGTAATTCCAACAAAATCCTAACCAATTCCCTACATAAAGGTGGTCAAATACCATAAATATTATGCATAAGTCTCAAATCCCCCTTTTTACTCTCATGAAAAATAAAAAAATAAAAAAAATTTTAAACCTCCCATAACAACTCTAAAGTGGTTGTATCCACCTTATTCTTTCAATAAAACATTAAATCCCCTAGCCATTTACAACAACATGGTCAAACAACCCAAAATATTAGTCTATGGGCTACCGAACCCCATCAATCTCCTTAATGAGGGCCCAAAAATAATGAAAGTAAGTGATCATCGGTGCAATGGAATATCCCAACTCGCTTGATGACAAGGGATGGTCCATTAAAATATCCCTTTGAATGACGACAAATGACCCAACACTTCCCCGACCCCACACAACATATATTAAGGGATGACCAAACAACAAACTCAGCGACAGAATAGGTCCATGTATATCTCAAAGACTTCACAAATAAATAGCATGTATGTTGTTGATCTGAATAACAGTAATATTAAGGAGAGTGCCATCCTTGAATCGTGATAGTCGGTATCAATTACAGTCTAGAGATGAATAGAAAACTCACGAGTAGATGAGTATTATTTTCCATAATTTTAGGCTATAGATATTTTGTAAAATATTTTCACTAATAAATGCACCCGACCAACCATCATCCACATCTTCAATATTAATTTCCTTAGAGTTCAAATAGGTTCTTCCTATATTCCTTATAGCAATATTTATGTTATATTATTTCCTTGAACCTTTCCATCCTTGGTAGCCTAGTCCCATTCATTCATTCATATCATTGTTGGAGGACAAAGGGGTGGTCAAAAAGTGATATATATTAGGGTGTGATATAGACAAGTAGATTGAAGGTGTATGCAAAGCTGCATTTCCTTGGTAAAATTATTAAGCCAAACCAATTTATTATACGAGGATTTTTCATCCTATTTTGCAGGGGTTCTCGTCAAGCATATATAAACAGAGCTCTAAAAGGGAGAGATATAGGACGCCATTAGCCCAAGGATCTAGAAGGAACTAGTCTTTTTTACCATCCTGCAACCAAACATATGAAAATTTCCTTTACTTTCTCTTCTTCTATTGTTAGTAACATAAAAAAGGTTTAGTTAAAAAATTATAAAACAAGGAGAAAATAAGATCAAAAGATCCAAAAAAAATGTTTTCTGATTTTCTAGATTAGTTTTAGTGTTGAGAAATATTTTCTTTGAATTTTTGAATTTTTCTTTTAAATTTTAGGTTAATTTTCTAATTTATTATAAGTTAACTTTTGGTTTCTACAATTTATACTTTTACATTCAACCCTTGAAATACTAAAAATTTTATCTTCTATAAGGGTTTGTCATGAAATTTTAGAAAATTTTGGGGAACTTTTGGCATATTTTTGTGATATTTTAGTTGATTTAAAGGTCACCTAGTTAATAAATTTAATTTCTGAAAACTAATTTCTACAAAATACTAATTCTGGAAAATTTTGTTCAATGTGATCTAACACATAAAAAGTTGGGTTTAATGCCATGCAAACTTTCTGAATTTTTTTCCTAACCTAAATCTTAGTTATATGGTGATTTATTTGTTGTGTCATTCCTCTGAAATGATTAGGACAACATAAATTTAATTATGGAATTTTTCTTGTGGCTAATAACCTCATGTTCAAGTGATAAATTCATAAACTTTTGTTAGTTTACATCAATGTTTTAAAACTCAAACTCGGACTCAAAATGGTCAAGAGTCAAGTCGTACTTGAACTCATAATCAATATTGACTCAGCCAATTTGAATTTAAAAAACATTATGCTCAGTGTCAAGCTATGGATTTCTTAGTAAAATGGATGTCACAATCTACACATTGGTCAATAATTGAAACCAAAACCATAGGTCTGAAACTAGATACATAGTTCACAAAAACATCTTTTAGATTCCTAAAATGATGGGTCATTTTCCCACAATGAATGAGGGAATGGTGGTGGATTGGGGTTCCTTTTACCGTTTCGTGTGGCTAGGAAACATACTTGATCTACAAGTTCATTCAAAGTGACAAGAACAATGATTGTCCTTTTGTTTGCAAAGTTTTTATGGACCTTCATAGGCACAAAACGGCCCCTCAATAAGAATATCCTACTTGCCTTACTTTTATACACTAATATAAAAAAAAATTAGGTATGATGTTGTATAATTTTTCAATGTCATCATTGAAAAATTACTACTATCAAATGCCTTGGTAAGTAGAAGACCTAGGTTGTATTATAAACCCCTGTTTGTGTTCTTAACGCTAGAAACCCTAGTTTGTAGCATAAACCATACTTAGTATTATAAACCTTATAAACCCTAATTTGTAGCTCCCAGTGCTATCATTGATGAATGACTAATATCAAGTGCAATGTATTTCCCAAGTTGACCCCTTAGTGTATAAATTGCATTGCCTGTCATTGACCAAAACTGTAGCTTTTGGAATCATCAAACAATCCTATGTCATATGTTGGGAAATGGAACCATAGGGGGAGGCGCTCCTAACACTATTACGATGTCACGAGTCCAATGGAGTTGATGGTTCACTGATCCAGACAACGGTCATCATTATATGGTCAGTTTCAAGTATAAGTAGCCTAAATCCTTTCAAGGACACATGGTGAATGCAAGCTCGGAGCATAGAATTTGAACTGGGCAGCAGAACTGAGTAGACATTGAGTATGGTCCGGATGGTAATGGTGATAATGAGCATGATGTTGCTGATGGTGATGGTGGCATGCATTTTACTAAGCAGTTCATAGCTAGAAGAGTATAAGTTGTTTCAAAAACTGCCATCCTCGTATATTTATTGCATGCAAATGATCCATCGTTTTAGGAATTCGAAAGAGGATTTTGTGCACAATGTATCTAGATTTAAGACTGTGGTTTTTCATTCAATTTTTATGAATGTGCTTCATGTGGCATGAATTTTACTAAGTAGTGCATAGCTTGAATCTTAACATAAGTTGTTTGAAAAACTGCCATCTTGTCAGATTCATTGTGGGCATATGACCCAACATTTTAGGAAACCGAAAGAGGTTTTTGTGCATAATGTATCTAGATTTACGACTATGGTTTTAATTTAAACTTCTGAATAATTTATAGCATGGGGAATTCATTTTACAAAGAATTGCATAGCTTGACTCTGAGCATAAGTTGTTTAAAAAATTGCCATCTTGGCAAATTCATTGCGGACAAATGACACATTATTTTGTTGAAATATTGTAACTTCTAAGAATATTGTATTTGTACTTTATTATTCCGGAGATGTTTCATTCCTCCGTAAAGACCTTATTGTATATCCGAAGATGTTTATTCCTCTGTCGGAATGTGGTAACTTGGGTTATTAGACTTCCCTAGTGGGGGTCAGACCTGTATGTGTTATGTGGGTCAAAGGGTTATTAGACCACCCTAGAGGGGTCAGCCCAGTCAGTTGTAATGGGGTGTTTAACCCAGTGGTTAAGTTGGGGCCAACCTAGTTAATATAAAATACAAGTTGGAGATGTGTATAAATAGAGGAGGTGTGTTCCTCATTTAACACACACTACACTCACTTGTAAATAGAGCATAGGTGAGGGAGAGGTCTGCTATGGAGGAGAAGGAGCTCATGGTTGTGGATTACATCTTTGTATTTGCTGGTCATTTATATTGAGGAAGCTTTGCTGGGTTTTCTTCCCCATGAGGGTTTCCCACGATAAATCTGTGTCTCTTGTGTTTATGTTGTGCTTGTTGTTCTTTCAGTGATCTTGTATATGCTATTATTGTGAAATGGAACGTAATGCTGATATTTTCTATCTTAGCATATTGAATCTTAACATGGTATCAAAGCTTACCTAAAGGAAGCCAATGTATGGCACTTACGACACTTGCTTCACTTACGACAATTTGAAGGTTAGGGTTTTATATAGCAAAAACCAGTCATTATGGAACTTTCAATATAAATCCATTTTGGCGAAGTTTCAAGATCTAAAAAGTTTACAGGTCATAGATGACATTCCCATGTATCTTTTATCCAAAGGACACTCTCATATTCATTGTACTTTGTGAGTTATGATTAGTACAAGTTAGGGTTTCTGCCTCTTCTAGATCTCAGTCATAATCAGGTGACCCAGGAAAAAAGGTCATAACTTAAGCTAGGAAGCTCCAAATGAAATGTTTTAAAAAGTGACAGGTAGTGCACCGACTGTACTATCTCAGGAAACATTTTCAGAGGCTGAAGTGGAACCATTGATACGTGGCACGCCGTACAAGTTCACTCTCCTTTTTTATCCCATAAACAGGTCACGTTGCGACACTTGGCATAAATATCTCTCAGAGAATCCAATTGAGGTCACACCTATCAATATGGAAATATGACAGGTCAGGATACCAAAGGAAAAAATTTCAGACCATGTGGATCGAAAAGTTCAGAGTTACACCAGAAACAATCAGGTACATATTTCTGTCAAAACAAAATTATTTTTGAGCACCTTCATTCATGGCTTCCAGAATTTAGGGTTTCGGAGAAAGTTGGAATTTTTGTAATCGGAGTCCACGGCTGAATACTCCTCATCAAAATCGAAATTTAGAGACCAATATCAAAACTTTTGGTTGGTCAGAAGAGTGGGCTTGATCAAACCCTAGTTCGGGATTTTGATCGGAAAGGTGAAAATTAGAGCTTCTTCAAAAGTTGAAATTTTTGAAGTCTGTGACCACGACTGGAAGCTCCTCAGAAAAATAAAAGTTTAGAGCTTTGGATCAAACCTTTTGATTGGGCAGAAGGGTGGGCTTCATCAAACCCTAGTTCGAGATCCTGTCCAGAAGATCCAAAAGTTTCAAAGGCAATTTTGAGGGGTCAAATTTTGGAGATTTCAAAATTGAAGTATGCTAGTTTGATCAACTCAGCAAGACACATCTTTCCATACATTCAGAAGTGTGAAAGTCAAAGTTTGAATTTTTAGGGTTTCTCTAACAAACCCTAATCGAGCTATAGATCCAGTTTCAAGGGGAGATGAGGCTAAGGCCTTACATAAGAAGACTACAAGAAGTATCGACAGGTATGACTTAAGGAGATACAGGTATGTCTTGAAATATGATTCTTGATTAAGTTCATAATATGTTTGTCTTCACATTATTTAGGTTAGTACAATGTTAGAATTGTCTTATCACCCTAATAAAAGTATGAATGCATGTGAAAGATAGAAGACATTCATTGATTAGGGTTATATGATTGTACTAATGCACTGTGGTGTTGTCTGAGGTTGATGTTGTCTACTAACAAGATACAAGTACATCAAGAAAGACAAATCAAGTTCCATGACCATGATGACATGAAGAAAAAGACTCATCCATAATCATTGATCATATGGAAGTTTTACTTACGAGGTATGTATGACTTTGTTCTACTATGCTTAACCTATGAGATATGCAGGTGTTAGCACAGGATCTCTCAATCATTGAAGAGAACAAAAGAAGATATTGTTTGGGTATGTTAAGACATGACCAAGCTTGATAATCCAGGTATGTTTTCCTATATCAAGTTAGAATCCTACTTTGTTAGGATCTTAGGTAAGTATACCTGTGTATGAAATAATCATGACCATACATACTTAAGATTATTTAGAATTATAATGTTTTGATAATATTTAGATTATACTAACAAATGTATGTTTGTGTATGAGATCATGAGGATGACACTAGTGCACACTTGAGCATGCATAGTGGTACAGGATGGATAGAAGCTCATGACATGGAAGGGAAGTCGAGACCAAGAAGGATGCAACCTCACAAGACATAAAAAGAGAAGCATTTGAATTGTTATTTGAATTACTGAATAGTCTATGATATTGCTAGTAATAGTTGTATGCATATTTGTATTCCTAGAATATATCATGCTAAGTGTAAGCATTCATATAGCATTGAACAGTGTACTACTAATATGCATATGATTGGTAAGTTGGACAAACATTCCATTGTTGATTGTCTATAATGAAACCTCTTTGCTAACATGTTGAGAGCTGTGCACGCTCTCGATAGTATGTTTTGGTAGAGATGGAAGGCATCTAGATCGCCACTGTATGCATACAGGATATGGAAAAGTGTTGTGCCAAAGTATTGGTCAAGATAGTTGCATAACTATGTGAATCATATTTGTATGCATAATAGGTTATCATGTCAACATGATTTGATCATTATAAACTATTACTAATCATCGGGGAAAATTATAGGGGCGAAATTTAGCCCATGGGCGAAATTAAAGAGGTTCAAAACAAAAGTTGGGCGAATTTTTAATATAGCAAATGTTTTTTAAATTATAATAAAATAGTCCAATATTTATTAAATGAAAAATAATGAGATATGAAATCGCCAACCTCGTAGAACCCGGGAAAAATGGTTTATCCCCCTCAACTATACCTCAAATCACGAGTTCGCCACCGGATTTACTGTAAAATCCGTGTTTGATCTTTCAATTGCCCCAGATTTATAGGAAAAATTGTGTTTAATCCTTTCATCACCCTGAATTTTTAGTAATGGAGGATGCCCATTAGTTATTTCACCCGTTCAAACAAGGATATGGTCGAATCGCCCCTCGATTTTCTTAAATAGGGTTTTTGTTTGCCGAATCGCCCTCGATTTTCATTCAGGGAAGTTATCTTTGCCTCTCCATTCCCAAGGCATTAACTGCCTCAACCAACTCTTGGAAGAATTAAATGATTGGGTGCATCAGTCAAAGTGGGTAGTTGGTGGTTTATGGGTTTTCTCATGAAATTTGGATTAACACTATTGGCTCAAGGGTTTGAATAATTTTCCTCCCTATTCCTTGTGAAATCATGCCCCCATCTCTTTGTTGCATTGCTTAGCTAGTTGTGGGTATTTCATTCAAATTTGTATTTACATGATGTATTAATTTACATTGTGCATGTCCAACACAAGAACCATAGGCATCTATTTTTAATTTCAGATACATACAAAGCTAAATCGATGGCGGGGCCTTGGCCTTGAGCTCCTCACCGTGATTAAATAACGATATTTACATCATTTACAATTTTAATGCAATAGGGTCAAAATCGGAATATTACAATCGGGGCTATGAGTTAGGATCCTATAGCTTCGACAAAACATCTTCATAGCGGATCTTTCTTGCTTCGACCAACTGCTGGGCTTCGTGCTTCTTCTAGCAAACAGTCTCAACTACTTCGGTAGTAATATGTGTTTGGATTACCTCGACAACCTTAGTGACTTCCCATTGGATGGAAGTATGTCGACTTCCAATGTCTTTTGTTATACATTGAGCATCAGACTGAAGTATCTTGACTCTCTTTGCACGTTGCCTATGTTGCAATCTCAACTAATTGACTTCTTGCTACATATTTTTACTTTCGGTAGCTCTTCTCATTCGATGTACTTGAGGCAGAGTCTTCAACTGCTCCCGTAGGGTGCTCATCTTTCCTTTAGCAACACCAAGCCATGCTTGTATATCCTGCAGCTCAGGGTCCTCAAATAAGTCATCCTAGGACTTCGACATAGCATCATACATCTGCATGGATTGAGCTTCAGTTGATTGAAGGTTCTTCACAGCCTCCTAAATTTCTTCTCATCGTTGCTCAATGACCTCAGGTGAGGTGTTGGGCACCAACTTTACTTCCAACTCTTGAACCTTCAGACAATATCTAGATATGACCATGTGATGAACCTGTAATAATTAATTAATGAAAACACATGAGATAGAAGAAATAATAGAACTCAGAATCACTTTTATATTGATCGCAGGCCGCTTCGAGGGGGTAACCTCCTTTGAGCAAGCTAAATACAAATAAATTCACGGTACCTTTATTGGTCTCAACGCAAACTTATGTACTAAGTCTAGGTGTCAATACCATGGGTCAATACCATGTGTCAATACAAACCATGGGCCAATACAAAATATGGATCAACAATTACTACAGGACGACTTACAAAGCATATGCGCCCAACAACAATAATACAAACTATGGATCAACAAATACTACGGGACGACTTACAAAGCATATGCGTCCAACAACAATATACTAACAAAGTAAATAGAAGGGTTGACATGGGTTCATAACATCCCTTCTCCCTTAGAAAAAGCTTTGTCCTCAATTCTTTAGATGTGGAAATTGATGCAGAATCTGAAGGAGTGGTTCCCTTGTAGCATCCTTGGGTTGCATTTCGTCCCACTAACGTCTTTTTAGTTTCAGGGAGGATGGCTTGGAAGGCTGTAGACAAAGAAGGACCATATCAACTGCGTGAAAAGTGCTCTCAGAATGGTGCTGATTGGCTTGTTGTTTCAGTTGAATTATTTCCATGTGAAGATTGTCCTGCAAAATGAGAAGAATCTGATCGCGGTTTCGAAGAACCAAGTCAATTTCCTGAACAGTGGAGCTGTTGAGCATGTATGGAAGAAGATTTGGGGGTTCCTGTTCATAAACTGCTTCATATGTTGTCCTTTTAGGTGTGGTATTGTACCACGGGAGCGCTTCTAGGAAATCCATAGAAATAGTTGTCAACATCTGTGTAGGGATGGGCAAGGGTTCAAGTAGTCCCAAAAGGAGTGTCGTTTCACCCTTGTTGACCTGGCAAGTATCACACTCAACCAGCATCTGGTGAATTTTCATTTTCAGTCCCTGCCAAAACAAGTTACATTGTTCCCGGCCATAGGTTTTGAGGAACCCAGAGTGCCCTGCTGATGAAGAAGCATGGAGTTCATAGAAGAGATAGCCCTATTGAACAGATTGCAACCAATTTGGAAAAAGCAAAGAAATAGCTGTAAGAGAAACTGGGTCATCAAAGTTGTGAGAAGGAGCATCTGCCACCATATTATCCTTACCCTTTTGGTAAGTGATCGCATAGTCATAACCCATGAGTTGGATAACCCATTTTCGGTGTGTTGGGGAGGAGACCCGTTGTTCCATAAAATGTTCTACACTCTAGAGATCAGTCTTGATGCAGAAATAATTCCCTAATAGGGATGGCTGCCACTTCTGTACTGCATTCAAAATAGCCATCATTTCCTATTGAGATGTAGATGTGACTAAATTCTTACTGGAAAGGTCTCTTGAAGGCGGCAAGCCCACTGGTGCAACAAAGACACCTGCATATCTATCCAAGGAAGTACTGGAGACCATTGGTGGGTGCATCTGAATGGAATGGAGATGAGCGATGAAACCATGTGAATTCTTCTTAAGGATTTTTTCCAGGCAATGTGAACTGATGATGCAGAGAGACCCTGGTTGTAATCCCATAAATTTGTGTTGTGTCCCATTGACTGACAAGTGCATCCAAATTTCAGCAAAATCCCATAAGATGGGGCTAAATGTGTGTAACCATTGAACCCCCAAAACCACATCACATCCGCCTAATGACAAGGCAAACATGTCAGAGTGCAGTTTATAATCTTCCAGATAGATATGCACATTATGACACTTTCCCTTGCAAGGTAAGGTGCCCCCACTAGCAACCATGACTTCAAAGTTGGAGAAAGGATGGAAAAAACAATCAGCCTATTTGGCGATCTGAGGGTCAATGAAGTTATGAGTGCTACCAGAATCGATGAGTATTGTAAGGAGAAGCTTCTTGAAGTAACCCCTAACCCGCATTGTTTGGGGGGTGGTGACGTCAAATAAAGCATGGAGAGATATCTTTGGGGGGTCTTCCTGAGATGGGGGGTCAATAGGAGGCTCTGGAATGTTAATCTGATCATCCAGGGCATTTGGAGCTTCTTCACCAACTTTAGAGGTGGGAGGAAAATCCACATCCAATAGATAGAACTTTTGTTGAACACATCTATGTCCTCGAGTGAATTTCTCATCACAATTATAACAAAGCCCTTTTTCTCTGCATGCCTGCATCTCTGTTTCGGACAAATGCTTGATAGGAGTTGTTCGTGGAGCTGGCGGGATGGGAGGTCGTTGAGAACCCATATTTCGGAAGGGAACAAAATTGGGTTTGGAGTGCTGTTGGGTGGCAATCTTGTCTTCTACCAACTTAGCCAACCCCAGGGATTTGATACCAGATGATACGAACTGTTACACCAAAACCTCAAGGTGTTAGTGAAGGCTGCCCACTAGGATCTTAACATCCCACCATGCTCCGCAGTCCAGACTCTGGGCTGGATGTGTGCCCATACGGTGGTGTCCCCTTTGAGCCGTACGAGCCCTGGGCAAACACTGTAATGCCGACATTGCCACCCGTTCTGTGACTCGAACCTGGGTGGAGGATCTGATACCAAATGTGATGAACCTGCAATAATTAATCAATGAAAACACACGAGATAGAAAAATAATAGAACTCAGAATCACTTTTCTATTGATCATAGGCCACTTCGAGGGGGCAACCTCCTTTGAGCAAGCTCAATACAAATAAATTCACAGTACCTTCATTGGTCTCAACACAAACTTATATACTAGGTCTAGGCGCCAATACCATGGGTCAATACCATGTGTCAATACAAACCATGGGCCAATACAAAACATGGATCAACAATTACTACGGGACGACTTACAAAGCATATGCGCCCAGCTACAATAATACAAACTATGGATCAACAAATACTATGGGACGACTTACAAAGAATATGCGTCCAACAACAATATACTAAAAAAGTAAATAGAAAAGTTGACATGGGTTCATAATAGACCGTCTCTAACCATTGGACCTTTTACTATGTTGTCATTTCCTGAATAACTTCTGCTTCAGGCAGTGCTTGACACACAACTTCGACAACTTGATGAACTTTATCCTTCTCTTGTCGCAACAGATCCTTGTCCTGTTGGATTTCTACATTTAAATCCTTGAGTGTTGCTTGATGATTCTTATATCTTCTCATATACACTAGGAGATATTTTTCCCTTGATTTAATTTCTCCTGCAACACTTTTTGGTAGTCGGTGCAACATGTAAAGGGGTAATGCATGTAACTTCAGGTCTACATACCCTGACTTGGGAAGATTGATACTAGTGCTTGGTTCATCAAATGTGATTGCTCGAGGAAAAATATTCACTACCCCTTCTGCAGAGGGAAGGGTTTCTCCTTATCCTGGTAGTTGGTCTTCTTGCTTAGCCTCGACCCGTGTAGATGTGCTCTGTAACAAAACCGAGATTCAAATATTATTTACCTTCTGAAACAAGGTACCTAGGACGTCGGTGATGCCGCTGAATAGTTGGAATGTCTTGTATTCCACACGCCTTCGGTTTTCCTCTCCCACTTTAGTCATCCTATCGAACAGGATGTTTATGTCGTCATTCGTTAAAACCTGGGAGGTATCATGGCGGTGTAATTTTTTCTTTTTTCTTGCGCATTTCCTTGCGGTTTCAACTTTCTATTTCTCACCTAATTCTGGATCAGTAGGGGTCTATCTAGACTACTGATATTTTGTTTCGTCACCTCTCCCTTCAGTTTTTTGTGTGTTCTGACTAGTTTTCTACTGCTGGACGGAACGAGATTTTAAATTTATCCCCGCATCGATCCATTTTTCATTCATGAGATGAGTTGATTATGTTAGAGCCTCCAATGATCAAAGTGGAAGCAACATATTTCTTCACACGCGCTAATCATTTCAGCATTTAATTTGAAAATCCCACTAATGCCGTCGTGGAACGCATCATAAAAGCAACAATACATGCATCCCAACTACAACTTCGACAAGTAAAGTCACTACAGAACTTCGACAAGTAAAACTACGACAAATATCCCACTCACCCAAATATATAACTTCGACATATCTAGCATGTTTTGGTTTCCAGGTGATAGAAATAACACTTCAACAAGATTCATTCGATAGATAACCATCTTCAACAGGACAAATTAGCTTCGACATACTGGGAAGTTGGGGTTTCCAACTCACATCTTTGGAACTTCGATCAGAAATATTCAAGATAAGCTTAACTTGGGGTTTTCGTAAAGCTGCAACATAACTGATCTATGAGAAAACAACTTCAACATAAATAAATATTGGGGTTTCTGTAAAGCTCCAACACAACTATTCATTGACACAACTAATCTATGACAAAATAACTTCGACATAAATAAAAATTGGGGTTTCCAATTTATTTATTTTTATTCTATACAAACTTGTAATCAATTCTTTTTAGTTTGACACACCACAACTATCCCTATAGGGATTCTATCGGGTCCCATTCACGAATCCTCAAAGGATTTGACCATCTAGTGTTTGTAACTATACTGCGTTGCCTTCTGTAAAAAAATTATAACATAGAGCCCTAGCCAAGGAATCCATAACTTACTAGTTTGTTTGAAGAATTTTTTGTCATAAAGAAGAACTAGGTCTCCTCACTGAAAGTGTTTCCTAGTGATGTGGCGATCATGCCACGCCTTTTCTCGATCTTTTTGCACCTGCTGATGAAAACCTGTGACAAATCGGTATTCATCCTATTGAAGTAACTCTCCTAGTCTTTCTTAAATGGAACCAATATCAGACATACCTGTAAAAGCCGCAATCCTTAAAATGGGGACAATATACTCCAAGGGAATCACAACCTCTTGTCCATACACCAATTTGAAAGGAATCTATCCTGTCAACCATTTACATGTCGTTCTATAAGTCCACAATACCGTTGGGATTCTTAAATACCAGTCGTAGTGATTCACATTACAAACTTTTGTAAGTGCATGTTCCAAAATTTTCTTGAATGCTTCTATAGTTCCATTTTCTCGTGGATGATATGGAGTAATATTCTGATGATAAACTTGTAATTCTTCAATAAGGACCTTTATAGTTTTATTAACAAAATGTGTTCCTTGATCATTTAGAAAAATACATGGGAATCCAAACCTGATAATGATATTCTGAAATAAAAACTTCGCAGTAGTACAATCTCAAACTGGCATTGCTTCATCCCATCGTGTTAGATATTTTGTCGATGTGATAATATATCTTGCTCCCATCCTTCTTCCTAGTGGGTTGATAGGTCCCACAAAGTAAACATCCCACTTTTCAAATGCTTGCAATGTAATCTGAGGTAGTAAAGGCATTTCGTCTCTCTTTGAGGGATTCCATATTCTCCGACATACGTCGCAACTCTTACAGTAGTCCTTAGCATCTTCATGAAGAGTTGGCCACCATAACCCTTCTGTAAAGATATTATGTGCAGTAGATTTCCCTGCATAATGGCCTCGTTCCACCCCATCATGCGCATCAGACAATATGATGGGTAGGTTGTGCTTTAAAATACATCGATGCAATACTTCATCCGGTCCTAGCTTATACAACCGACCAACGATCAACTGCTAATTTGCGGACTTGACTACTAATTGCTTCTTCTAGGTTGTTGTGTATCCTTTTGGTGGCACATACCCATGGAAAAAATGTCACAATATCCTGAAAGTAGTCATCAACCATTTTTATCGAAAAGAGCTGTGCATTTGGAAGATTGTGTTCTAAGCTAGTTGGCTCTTCTCCAATCTCTGTCCTCAACAAATGGTCGGGGCCTACATTCAACCTCCTTGGCTTAACTATAATCTCAAAATCGTATTCTTGAAACAACAACAACCATCGACAAATACGCCCCCCCCTCCCAACACTGGATTATTGACAAGGTACTTCAATGTAGAGTGGCCAGTAAACATCTTAAAATGTCCTCCCAGTAAACAATGTCTAAATTTTTGTAATGCATAAACCATAGCAAGTCCCTCTCTTTCATTCATAGTGTAATTTCATTTTGAAGTGGATAATTTTTTGTTGGAAAATGCAATAGGGTGGTCGATGGACCCCTCACCTGGTTGAGCAAGGACCACCCCTAAAGCGATAGATGATGCATCAACATGGACATGAAATTCTTTCTTCTAGTTAGGAAATACTAAAATAGGTGTTGTAACCATATTTTCCTTCAGTGTATCAAGACTTTGCTGGCATTCTTCATTCCACTTAAATTTTTCATTCTTTTTGAGCAACTTCTCCATCGATGCTATTATCTGGGCATATCCTTTAATAAACTTCTTGCAATATCCTGTATGACCCAGGGTTACTCTCAACTGTCGAATTGAAGTAGTCTGAGGTAAATCAACAATGATAGAAATCTTTTAGGGTCTACTAGCATTCCTTGCTTACAAACGACGTGTATCCACTTATACTATGAAACGAGAACTCGACACGGTTCTCATTTTTCTCTCTCCTAATTTTAGTAGCTATTTTTACCTCCGTTTCAAAGAGGGTTGATACCAGTATCACACATTTTTATTTTGAGGCATTTTTTGGGGCCTTTGAATTATCTTTGTCATAAAATATTTTTAATTTCTATTTTCAAGTGTGTTTTTAAAAATTTAACAAAATAACATACATTTTTAAGCAATTTATAATGAAAAACATATACATTTTCCAAAATTTTCTATAAAATAAGACATTTTTATGGACAAAATAAGGCACTTTAATTGACAAAATTGTAAACAATTCCATAAAATAAAGACATTTAAAACCATTTTCAATGAATTTTCGAAGATTTTTTGTATAAAACTAATGCTATTTCATATTATTTTCCAAAAAGTGACTATTCACATAAATTCAAGAAAAAGTATACAATTTAATTGCAAAAAACATATTAAAAAGATTATATGTAGAAATTTTATTTCTAAAATAAAGTATGAAAGTCAAAACATTACTAATATATCTTATCAAAAAATTGTCAAATTTAACATTTTCTTCAAAACATGAAACTAATCAACAATATCATGCAGGCCAAATTCTTCATCGACATTGGAATTTTCTAGAGCTTGGCTTTCCTAAGGGACATTCTATGTCCTCTTCCATTGGGCCTTCTATGTCTGCAAGATCCCCAAAGTGCTCATTTCCAAACACCCCTCCTAATGGGGGTTCAGGCTCTTTTGACATCTTTGCCACAAGTGTTCCACTAAACTCTCCTTTCTTCAAACCAACT
This sequence comes from Larix kaempferi, assembly GCA_027924585.1. NCBI lineage: Eukaryota > Viridiplantae > Streptophyta > Pinopsida > Pinales > Pinaceae > Larix > Larix kaempferi. The sequence goes on along the minus strand of BSBM01000115.1, from coordinate 13,210,265 downwards.
TCTTGCAGTTCATCTGGAAGAACCTGAATATCATTAATTCTTTGCTTTATGTAACTACATTGTAGTGGATCATTATCAATCGATATGCAATTTCTTCCTTTGTGTAAGGAGGATGCTATTGTTGTACCTAATCACCAAAAGCAAAAATAAAGTTAAGTCAAATAGCATAAAGAAGCATACTTTAAAACAATAAAATAATATAGAATAAAACATACAATAAAACTTGATATATGCTTTCATATGTAATATGAGAAAGTTTACCTGAACCCAAGAACAAATCTAAGACCAAATCTCCTTCTCTTGAAAATGTATCTATGAGATAATTAATCAATGCTTGTGGCTTTTGATAGATGTTTACAGTCACTCCTTTCAAATTCCTTTCTTCATATGTTAATTTTTTTACCACAATATTATAACTCAACATCTGACTATGTTTTCCTCCACTCTTTTCATTGACTAAAAGAGGTTCATAAGTCTCATCATTTATGTAATTTGCAAGATGTATGCTTTCAATATCACTTAGGAATGGATCGTTGCTAGAGTTCTGAACATTAAACTTTTTCTTGTAACAAAAATATAAAAAAATTAATTAACTTATCAATAAATATAATTGATTTATAAATTCAAAAACTTGATAATATAGTGCAAATATATTACCAATAAAGTTGCTTCCTTTTTTTTCCTTTACCCTTGAAGGATGTCAACAAACCCCCTATTTGTGTGTCTGAATGGTAAAAAACAAATCTCCATAGTGGTGATGTTGTGACATCTACAAATCCCGAAACCACTTTATTCAATGATTGGTAAGTATAAGGCTCACAATCATACGTAGTGTTTCGGATATTGTATCCATGAGGGATATCTGCAATCACTAGTGCATACTCTTTTTTAGGAACAAGATTTGCAATGTCTGCATAGTCACCTAAAATGACTTTATATTGCACAGTGTCAAGCCCATTCCAAATATAATGATCAAGTGTATCATCAAGTTCAATGTTTGCAAGATGTTGTCTCTTTGTCATTCTATTTTGGCTCTTTGGATATGAATTTTGAAGGACTATGGTACTCCATCTGTACCCCTCTTTGGCATCTTCAAATGAAAATTATCTCTATAAGTAATAATATAGAAATGAATTGAATTAGAAAATAAATAAAATAGGATGTATCATAGATCAACATACCTTCTTTAATGCAACAAAAAATGTTTTAAAGTTTCTATCGAGCTTGAGTCTCGATAGTTGCAGTTGACATCATCCCAACTCTTCTCATTCAACATTATAACCATCTCCTCTTGTATTTTCATGTAGACCTTGTGACTAGACGATGAAACAATAAATTATTGTTACAATCATATATACTAATATAACAAAATATTGAGAGCATAACAAAAATTTTAAACTCAAGAACAAAACATCGTACAAAAAAAAAAATCAACTTACTTATCAAATTCGCTGCACATTTCCTCCATGGATTATTCACCTAACTTTACCCGTGATAGTATTGTAGTGATTAATGTTTCATCCTTCAGCCCTTGTATTGTTCTCCAAGGTGTAATAGTCATGTCTTCTGGCAGGTTCTTAACGTCAGGACCTGCCTTACCACCGCTCCATGGAACAACTCTACCTTTTTTCACTTTCTGGTTTTTTTGCCAATATTCTCCCACGAGCTAAATATGCCATCAATCAAATCCCATGTTTTCCGAACTCTGAACCCCAACTGGAAATAGGAATCTACAACTCTGAATGCATCGCTTCCTTTGCCATTTTTTTGTTTCACATTATCCTCTTTAATAGGGAGACCTATTTCCAGACAACATTGTCTTTGAAAACTTGCATCAACTCTAGATTTTTCCCCATCACATATTTGATCAAATTCACTGTGGATAAATATCACTCTTTGAATAAATGTCATTGTCAACCTATATTCATTACCTGTGTTATGATCCCATGCCAACAACTTTGCTTCTACATCTGTTAAACCACATAAATTATGCATTTAACTGTTTAAAAAATAAGGTTATTGGGATATTCTTGCATCAACTCTCTTCTTTCCTCTGCATAATGATTCCCACCAAGAACATAATATTTGTAATGAAAACATCTTGTTTGATCAAATTCATTTCTAGTAGGAACATCTCTCGGGTCAACAAGGACTAGGTAGTCAACCACATGTGCATAGGGATTGTGCCTCATCAATTCTTTCAAGTTGTGAATATGCAAGTGATGTGGTTTTCTAATTCTAAATTGATCTTTCCCTTCTGTAGGTCTATAAAGTTTATTCACATTCAACTCAAATGTATGTCCATTTTTAACCAAATTATCCCTCCGCAATCGATCTCGAATGGAATTTTGTGTTGTCTTGATAATGCCATCCTCTAGATCAACACCTGGAGTAATGATTTCCCTACTGCCCCTATTATTTTCACTCTCAGATTCAGGAATAACATTGAATTCAGTAACAACAGATCTCCTCTTTTTCTGATTTGAAGGGGTTCCTTCTAAATCAACAATGCCTTCAACAAGAATCGAGGCACTCTCAACCATATTTATTTTACGAGATTGTTTGTTACTCTTACTAGCAGGAGGAGCAAGCTCATTTGCAATAATTTCAACATGTTCAGTTGGCCAAGATGAAGATTTAAATATAACACTTCTAGGTACTTGATTTGATTGTCGGATGCTCTTTCCTCTTTGTGTTTGTACTTCTTCAGTTTGAACATTTGACACTTGTTTCTTTTTCCTTGCTTCTAGTCCCTTTTGAATAGAGGCATTAACGACATCCATAGGATTATCCTCTGTATAATAAATTCCTTTCAACATGTTTGAAATCGAATGGGAAAAATCCTTCAAAATAAAAACACTATCATATTAAATATATTACATTGTGGTATCCAAGTTATAACAAAACCAATTTAAGAATAATATCAATATTCAAAATTACTCTCCCGCTGTCAATTTCATGCATGACCCCTTGACAAAAATCTGTGAAATTTTATTGAACATTATATTTTGAAATCTTCAAAGAATATCAGATTTTGGAAAAGATCCTGGCTTGTTTCACTTGTGCATAAACAATATATGTACCCGACATCACACATATATCTCTCAGCAATCCCAATGGATGGTAATCTGATTGAATATATGGAAATGCAAAAGAATATAAGTGAATACTTTCTAGTTTTCCTTGATATTTTTCCTTTAGATGCCAATGAAACTCTGTTCTGTCTTCTTCTGCTGCATATCTCCATTCTCTAGCATTCTTCATTTTTAAATCTTCAAAGCTAAGAAATTTGTCTTGAGGCTCAACATTCTCAAATGCCTCAACTATTTTTTTCAATGCAATCATCGCCGCTCTTGATCCAAAAACATTTACAAATATCTTTCTTGATGCCATTGTCCTTATATCCAAAATATAGAATTTTAAAATACAATCAACAAACATTCATAATCTAAACAAAATCAACATCAATATTAACTATAAATTGTATTTGAAAAATGTTTTAAAAAATTTAAAAATATCTTAACATTCATAATCGCCGCTTTTTACGTTTTGAAAAATATTTTAAAAATTATAAACCTACCCATAACCCCCCTATCCCCCCCCCCCTTAACAATATAATAACAAATTGGTTGAGTTTTGTAATCGCAAGCAGAAGGTCTCAGGGTCAAATCCTTGGGTGGCTATGCAAGGCCTCACTTGATGTCCCCTCCGGGTTAGGCCCCGTAATCAAGGTCGGTGGTTTACCTTGGGTACCATCCTCAAAATGAGGGGAAGTACCTAAGGGTTTCCCATGATGTGTTCCATTGAAAAAAATGTAAAATAGAAAATCCCGCACGGGTGTGGGTCATTGGAGATTCACTTGATATGAAGCCACATATTGTAAAAAAAAAGTTTAACAATGATTTTAGGGGCGCAACAAGATATGACTATTTTTTAGTCCTTTCATTTTATAAGAACACACTGTCAAACATTTTCCAAATCAACATATCAAATCTAAATAAAAAATATTTAAAAAATTATTAATAGAAAGCTAACATAATTCTCTAAAAGTTTTTTTTTTACTGAAAAGTGAAATTCTAAACAAAAATATCACTTTTGTTCGCCCAAAGTTGAAAAACATGAAAAAATCAGATTTATTTTCTCATAAGACCCCCCAAAATAGACACCCATCTTCATGGATACACCCATTTATATATATATAAACAATAGCATCAAAATGATGGTAAATCTGAGATATACATGTCTAGTCCACCCTCAGAACCATATCATCATCACTATCTGTTGACCCACTAGATGTATCGGCACCTCCAGCGATAGATCTACAGGCATGATCATTACCTCTGCTAGGAAATAATCTATCATGTAGATCAGTAGGAAAGACATCTCTAGGAATATGGATCATGCCACCTGATCTAACCATCATCTACAAAGATGAGGGGACCAGTGGATGAGGATCATGGGGAGATGATGGATCAATAGAGGTTGGTCAATCAAGTATGTATAAAGTATCAAGTGTTGGATTTGTCGAAAGAGGGGGAGGTGGAGGATATGATGAAGGAGTTGATGGAGGTGGAGGACATGCTATAGAAGGAGGTGGATGAGATGTTGAAGGTGGAGGAGTAGAAGGTGGAGGCCGAGGAGGAATGCAATGGTTGTGGAGGCAACCCCACCAGTCGAAGCAACTAATGGAGAAGGGGGTGGACTAGGAGGTTGAGGATCTCTTCTCTCATCAGACGATGAACTACCATGAATGATGGAATCTAAAAGAATGCAAGCACCAACAATGTGCTACATCAAGATCCTCATATCAAGAGGAAGAATCCTCCATAGCTCAACATATCGGCCCTACCTTTGAATATCCCTGACAAGAACAGGCCAAGCCCCTCGATCTGCTAATAATATAGAGAACCTATCTATAATATCTTGTCTGAACCTTTGCTCTGGCCTCCTTCGAAGGCCATGTATGGATAGATGAGGCACCTCCAACTGATACTACATCTCTATGTCCTCCTCCTCATCCTGCGGCAGAGGAGGCCCCACATCAGCATCAAATGTGCCAATATCTTTAAAATATATAGTACACAATAATAATTAGACAATTTCATTAAACATGAATTTAATATCACAATTTAAAACATATTTCATTTGCATTAAGTATAAAGAGAATAAAATGAAAATAGATTAAATTAAACAGAATGCTAAATTTACCTCTATGATTAGGTGGCTCATCCTGGGTAAAGAAGATGTTGGTACACACTCCCCAATCCAACCCCACATATGGATATGCAACCATATCTAATTGAGGTTGGTCCTCACCGCTTATAATGTCAAACACATCTGAAGTGATCCTCACATGAAAGTCTAGCTGACCCCTCTTAGGCATCATCTACCCCACATGTGCATATGCACATCTGTCATAAACCTAGGAGGGCGTTGGTCAAAAGATGGCCTAATCGCCAGAAATATCTCAAAAAATAGACAAAACAAATTTGAACCGAAGGGGATCTTCCCCCTCTTGCCAATACATGCATGACATCGACTGAGAGCATAACAAAACTATCATAAAAAATTAGCAGACCACCTAATGCATCTAGATTCCTGCACTAAAGAATCATCATAATACAATAAAGGGAAGCTAATGTGCTACCCATATGTGGTGTAATGCGTGATAGTCTTTACCAACACATACTCTCTACCCAAAGCAACAACGGAAAGCTGCCCACCGCTGACATGAAACTGAGAAGGCATGAGGATGTTGTGATTAACATATCGATGGACATATACCAGCTGAGTCGCTACTATAGCTCCATATGGAACCTTAGGGAACTGATGAAGGTCCTCACCTCTCCTAGAGAGCCCGATGATAAAGCAAATGTCCTCCTCAATGGGTTGGAACCACTCATTGGGACCAACTTGAAAGTCCTTCCTATGACTATTCTAGCATATGATCAACTAGGTTAGGAACATACTGTTCCCTTTGAGTGATGTCTCCTCCTCATGGAACTTGAAGAGGCCGACAACTCTCAACAGGTGTCTGGTCTGATGCGTAATGGGACGAGGGTATAAATATCTCTCCCTATCCCTTGCCTCCCACTCTCTGATGAAGTTATACCAATCTACTTGTGCCTCACGCCTCATGCCACTATTGCAACCAAAGACGATCACATCTTTGTTTCACATATAATATAAATTAGTCTCATAATCATACATATAAAAGAATTGTAACAAGATTATATCTACTAAAATAAAATATTAAATTTTTTCCAAAAAAATAAAATTGGTGGGCCATAAATATTAGAAAAGCATCGCTAGTGGTGCTCTTATAAACCAATGGCACCGAAAAGTAGTGCGCTACAATATTTATGTTTCACTACTGCTTATATATCAAAAAATTTAAATTTGAATTGTACGGTGCACATAAATCTTATTAGCGCACCATTATTCAAATGCACCAAATTTTAAAAAAATATTAATTTATTTGAAATATATTCATGGTGTGCCTGTGTCACGTCAGTGCACCGTACACCGAGGCCTTGACGTAACATAGGAGCACCGTTAGTTGTGTGTTCACGGGTTTATATAAAGTGTCAATGGTGCGCCTATGTTACGTAATTACATCGATACCAGTTCGATGACATGACATAATAACACCATATAAACTATTACAACTTTTAATATAAAAATACCAGTGTGTTTACAAAATTTAATGGCACCGGCAATCTGGTGCTCATTAACTTATAATGCACTGGTAATTATTTGAAACCTTTTAAAAAGCATCGGTGTTTATGATTTTTTTTTTTTAAATGTGAGTACAATGTGCTTAATGCATGCCATTGCACCGACAAATGGTGCTCTGACGTGACATAAGCGCACCGTATAAATTATTGTGATTTTTATTGTACTAATACCGGTGTGCTAGACAATAACAAGAACTGGGATTCTGGTGCCCTTGATTGTACTAAACGCACCGGTGTCTATGAGAATTCAATATTTTATGAGGTGTATCAACGGTGTGCTTGCATAATGTCATTACACTGATATCCAGTGAGCATGAGTGACATGAGCACACTGTTACACGATTATTATTATACTTAGATTGTATGTGTAACAACTCTAAAAATCCATAAATAAAAAAACAATTGTTACGAGGGTTTGAAATGATTTAAGACCTACCACGTATTCAACATCAAACTTTCAAGGATAGTATCAACCCTAAAACTTAGTTATAATTCTTGTATCTTAGCCTAATGTAGCTAGTATGAGTTCTATGTAACATGATACTAATATTTTGATTAAGATACCTCCATTAATGATTTGTATACTATTACTCTAGCATGATTGTTTTAAGCCATATGAAAACTTACTTGATTTAAGTTTTGATGTGTTGTGCTAGCCTTGTTACAAGTTATTGTTTGTATGTTGGACTTGTGTAACCACAATGATGTCTTAGTCATGCTAGCATTTAAAATATCTACTTACAATCCCCTTGCTTTCCAAACCAATTCTAAGCAATCCAACAACATAAACACAAGGTAAAATTTATGTGGTGCTTGTAAATAAACAAGTTTCACTCTCTGACTATAGAGATTGGGTAAAGTTCCGGCCTAAAGTGGAGGTATAATTAAATTTAATACACCCATGTGGAGTCTCGTGAATGCTCTCCAGCCTGGCTAAGGGTTAAAACCTAGTGCATTCGCCATACTAAGGTTATTCTTCGTTGGTCATTTTGGATGTGAAGAGCCGAGGGCTCTCAACCATTTACAGCATTGGGGAGGTACTACACCTGAGCAAGCATGGGATCCCTTATGGAAGTCTTGAAGCTTATAAGGTAAGTCGTATACATTCATGGCGCTTTGGATGTAAGTTTGCAGAGGTTATTTCATTTTACTATCTTCCATTTTTAACCTCTGTTTCGCTATTGTATGTCAGGGGGGTTCGCTAGAATGATAACATTGGGGCTTGGATCGAGTTTGAAAGGACTTGGGACATGGAATCTCTGGCACCATTGGTCCTGGTAAGACATGGGCACCCTGGAACTCTATAGTCCCTTGCCATTTCTGTGGTGTGGAAGTTTGAAAAGTTGGAACAAAGTTTGGATTGGATTCATTGGGAGTTACAAGGGTTTTACAAGCCAACCTCTGTTAAATGGTAAACACTTTCATGTTCTATTCTTCCAGCGTTGATGGTTGAGATGTTTAATTCTTTTGTACGCCTTCGGGAAAAGATATTCGATTATACAGAGTTACTGGCTATTTTGGAACCCCTTTGTTCCCATACCTTGGAGTCTGTAGGAATGGATAAATTATGGCCTCTACGCTATTGATTTTTTTATTTGGATGAATTGAATGTCATTTGCTATTGTCACAAAAATATATTTGTTCTATGTGAAATTTTGTACCCAGCTTGGCCGTGACTACCACATATGTGTTCTTAATTTGATATTTGCTATTCTAGTTTTTAAATGGAGTTATGGCATTTTCTCTTTGACGTCATTCTAGGCCTAGGGTTTCATCATTGTTAAAAAGATTTTGAATTCTAGGTTTATAGCTTTTATGCATCTCAACTGTTTGTATTCCATAAACTAAGTTTGTCTTCTATTTAGAAAGGCTACATGACAAACATAAATTATTTTAAGGGCGTCGTTGCTATAGGATAAGTAATTTTTGGTTTTATTGTAAATTATATTTTATATAAAGAGTCTGAGGTTAAGCCTTGTTTTAGGCTATTTGGACTAAGGGCTTCGATCCCATCCTATACCTTGTATTTTCCATAATTCCTTTCATACTTAGAAGGATGTGCAGGCTTTGTTGTTTTGCTTTTGTTGGATAAATGAGATCTCTGTTTGACCTGAATCGCTTTGTTTTATTGGATTTTTTATCTGAGTGTCATTATGGGATATGAGAGTCATTGTCTGCCTATTGTATTAAGCTTGCAAATATTTGATTAATGATAAAATGTTCTAGCGGATTTTTCAATTGTAGCGATTTATGTGAGACCAATATAATTTTAGAATTTGCCTATAACTTATAAAACCTGGGTATGTTCTAATTCTCCAAATGATGAGTGTTATTTTCCTTTATGAAGACGCTATCTATTCTGTAATTGATTTCTGAAAGTAAATAATAGCAAATTGGGAAGTATTTCTATCTTTCGACCTATAATGTGAATTTACTTTAGATTTCTTTTAAAACTGTCTGTTTATAATATATATATATGAGTTTTAGTTATTTACTCAGTAATTCTTATTTCGATACTTTAATATATTATTACTGAATTAAATGAGACTATTCTATATATTGTAATTAAAAGGAGATTTACTCTTACTCTGTATGGTAATAACATTGTTGAACCATACTACTATCATATTATACTTAACCATGTGAATGATACTCCATAAACAACTACTACATTTTTAATTCGTAAGGAAATGAACACTATAATTAAACACATATTTATAAATTATAATCATTATTCTTTCTACATCATAATTATCTAATATAGACTCTTGTATGGAATATAATTTATAGTTCTGTACTCGAATAAATTAAACAGTTAAGTAAATAAACTGATACAAGAAACATTAAGAACCTGGTAAACTTGAAGATGAAACCAAAATACAAAGAAGACCGTTCCTCCCAACTGTTTCCTAAAACATCCAAGTTTGCTTGATTCAGAACCCCTGAGCTTGTTCACTGAACCACCAGGACGAATACTTAGTGTAGAATCTTGTTTGGTTCTCTCTGTTAGACTCAGTAGTCAAACTTACAGTCAATCTCCTACAAATATTACTTTAGATTTCCCCTCATCGAATACCTTCTTGTGTGCCTAAGGTTTTAGTGTGCAGCAAATAAGCAAGGTTCTAACTGATCCTCCTGCCCATTCGATGGATAGATATATGCCTAGGTCTTTGGGTCAACAAAAAATGAGCCACCTGCTCAGCTCCTCTTTTATTGGGAACATGACCACAATTTAGGGAAGATGCCTTCTGCATCATCTAGAAAGTAAATGCCGTTGCTGCCACTTGTCATTTTATCCTTCTACACCTGATCATACCTCCTAGTGGGTCAGTGAACACTCTCCAACAGTCCTCTTTGGATAGGTGACTCTTATTTTATTTATTTAATAATAAAAAAATTCAATTACAGTCATATTTGACCATCCTTGGTCAACAACATAAAACTTTACAATAACTTTTAAAATAATGTTTTTCCACAACATAAAATGCTTTTAGTTCTAGGTGGGTTACAAATACCCCCTCTTAAGTTCAACATCGTCCTCAAGGTTGCTTAAGTATATTCTGAGTCTTCCTGAAACAAAATTAGATATGCTTCCTGCATATGACTCTCCAATTCCCAAGTGGCTTCATCTGGACTAAGGTGCTTCCATTGCACCTTTACTTGTCCAATGGTACGATTCCAGAGAAAAATTTCTCTCCTGTCAAGGATACAGTCCAGTTCCACCTAAAAATATCCTTCTGGTTCTACCTGGATAACATTCCAATCAATTACATGAGTAGCATCATGTACATATTTTTTTAATATAGAAATACTATATACGATATGTACTTTGAGATCAGGTGTCAAAGCTAACTAGTAAGCCACTGGTCCAACTCTTGATGATATCTCAAATGGTCCACAATACCTGGGTGCTAATTTAGCACAACTCCCCAACTTAAAAGAGCTTTTTATGGGTTTTACCTTGACAAAGACATGCTCACCTACTTGGAATTCTTTCTGAGTTCTTTTAAGTTCTGCATGACTCTTATGTCTGTCTTATGCAATTTTCAGGTTGCTTTGTACCTGTTTCACCATTATTTCCATTTCTTTCAACAATTCAGGTCCTAACATTAATCTATCGACCAGATTACTCCATGAAATGAAAGTATTAGACTTCCTACCATACATTATTTCAAAAGGACTAAGTTTAGTCGAAGCTTGATAATGATTGTTATAAGCAAAATCGACCAAGTGCAAATATTCTTCCCATTTGTTTGGTTGATCCCTAACATACATCCTGAGCATATATTCTAAAACTTGATTTACTCTTTTAGTTTGTCCATCCGTTTGCGGATGATGATCTGTACTAAAATTTAATTTAGTGTCCAATCCTTTAAACAACGACTTCCAAAAATTACCAGTAAACTTAGAATCTCTATCAGAAATTATTTTCTTAGGAATTCCATGCAAATGAAAAACTTCTTTCATAAAGACATCAGAAATATTAACAGCCTTATAAGTAGATTTAACAGGTATAAAGTGAGTTGTCTTGCTAATGTTTTCTACTACTACCATCACAGAATCATTTTGGTTTTTATTTTTAGGTAGTCCTGTTATAAAATCTATACTGGTAACTTCCCATTTCCAATCTGGAATTGGAAATGGTTGCAATAGACATGCTGGCTGTGGATGCTCAGCTTTAATCAGCTGACATTCAATACGCCTAGCTATATATTCATCCAATTCCTTCTTCATGTTAGACCAAAGATAATATTTTCTTAGCATTGTTGTCATTTTTTGGTAACCATGATGTCCTGATTAAGGACACTTATGCACTTCGTTCAAGATCAACAATTTAATTTCTTGTACATTAGGTACATATACTCTATTTTCATTATAATTGAAATCTGTTTTTATATTTTCATATTCGTTTTCTAACACTTTTTCTCTTGATTTTTATCCATTTTTATTCCATCTTCAAACTTATTTCACAATTCTATTTTATAGCTGCTAACAACGGCTATAAAATTCAGTTTTGCATTTTTCCTTAAAGCATCATCCACCTTATTCTCCTTCCCTTTTATATGTTTGATTTCAAATTCATACTCGCTAAGGAAAGCTAACTATCTTGCTTACCTGCCGTTTAGATTTTGTTGATCAAAGAAATATTTTGAACTTATGTTATCGGTCATTAATAGAAATCTTCTACCGATTAGATGATGGCGCCACATTTTCAAGGCATGAATTAAGAAAGCCAAGTCTAAATCATAAGTAGCATAATTATTTTCATGTATTTTTAATTTTCTTGATTCATACGCTATTACATGACCTTCTTGTGTTAAGACTTCACCTAGTCCCTCATTGCATGCGTCAGTGCATACAAAAAATTCCTTGTATCGGTCTGTTATTTTTAAGATAGGTGCAGTAGTTAATAATTCTTTGAACTTTTTAAAGCTTTCTTCACATTTTAAATCCCATACACATCTCTTTCCCTTTTTCTGTAAGGATGTTATAGGATTCACAATTCTCGAAAATCCTTCTATGAATTTTTGGTAATAACCTGTAATTCCCATGAATGATTGCACATTTGATACATCCTTAGGCACATGCCATTCAATTATCACTCTTATTTTATCAGGGTCAACTGATATTCCTTCTTTGCATATCACATGACCTAAATATTGTATCTTATCTTTGAAGAATTCACATTTACTGAATTTAGCGTATAATTTATGTTCTCTTAGGACTTGTAATATTATCTGCAAATATTCATCATGTTCTTCATTTGTTTTTGAATAAATCAGTATGTCATCGATGAATACAATTATGAATTTATCCAAATATTTACTGAAGACATTGTTCATTAAACACAAAAAAGCTGTTGGAGCATTCATTAGCCCAAAATGCATAAGTACAAATTCATAATGCTTGTAATGAGTTCTAAATGTAGTTTTAAATATATCTTCATCTTTAATTCTGACTTGATGATATCCAGATCTCAATTCTATATTTGAGAATATCTTTGCTCCGTGTACTTGATCAATCTGATCATCTATGCGGGGAAATGGATATCTGTTTTTAATGGTCATCTTGTTTAACAGACAATAATCTATACACAGGCGTAAGGTACTGTCCTTCTTTTTAACAAATATGACAGGTGCTCTCCAAGGAGATACACTTGGTCTTATATAATTTTTATCTATTAACTCCTTCAATTTTAATTTTAATTCATTAAGTTCTAGGATATTCATACGGTAAGGAGCCATTGAATTTGGTACAACTCTAGGTACCAACTCAATAGTGAAATCCAATTCTCTTTTCGGATGTAATCCTGGAATCTCTTCTGGGAATACATCTGAATATTCTCTTAAGATTGGTATGTCTGCAAATTTTAATTTATCTTCTTTATTCATGTGTTCATCATTCATTACATGTACAACAAAAACTTTACAACCTTTACATACAGACTTTTTCATTTGTAAGGCTGAAATCTGTCTAGCAGAAACCTTCCTAGGAATTCCTTTCACTATGGCAGTTTCTCCTTTTTCATTTAAGCATGTAAATGTTTTCTCAAAACAATTTAAAACAACTATGTGTTTTTCCAACCAATCCATACCTATTAAAACCTCATATGATCCTAGAGGTAACACATTCAATTTCACTTGAATTTTGAATTAAATCATAAATATTTCACAATCTGTAACATAGCTAACTACTTTTCTCTTAGTTCTTATAGCTAACTATACCAACTAAGACTTTTCAAAATTATTCAAATGCAAATTACAAATTTTTGCTATACTAGGTGACACATAGCTTAAACTAGCACCTGGATCTATCAAAATAGAAATTAGTTTGTTCTTTATCATACCTTCTATTTCAACCATAGATGTCCTATGATCAGCCTATCGATTCTCCAATGTTGCATTAATTCCGGGCATCTCGTTTGCTATGTCACCAATAGTTGATTCTTCCTGTAATGTATGCACATTCCTGAAATTTCTTTTTTTATTAGAACAATCGTTTGCATAATGAGGTCCTTGACAATCCAAACATTTTACAGATTCTCTTTGTTCAGTATTTTTAACATATGTATTAGGTATGTCTTTGTTCTTTACCGCTGAAAAATTCTGTTGTGTATTACCCTTAAAGTTCGTCCCTTGATAATTATGTTTAGGATAATTCTGGGAACCATTTCCAAGATTTCTGTTGAACTTAAAACTCTTTCTTCTTTGTTCAAAGTTGTTTGATCTTGTAACCTTCCAATTAGGTACACCTTCTCTTTTATTTTTGCTTTTTTCAAAACATAAATTAGCCATCCTCATTGCTTCCTCAAGGGTTTTTGGATTATCATATTCAATTTTGTCCTTAAAGCTACGATGTAAACAACTTAGAAGCCTTTGTATATTGGGATTTTCATAAATGATATAAGGTACATATCATAGTAAACTTCAAAATTTACTACTTAGTTCCTTCATAGTCATTGAACCTAGCTTTAGATCATCAAATTCCTTAGCCTTTTCTTCATAATATTGTTCAGACAAAAACTTTCTCTTAAAGTGTTTTTTAAAGGTCCTCCAAGTTACATACTTTTTCTTAATATTTTTCACTCTTTTTATGTCTTGACACCAAATATCAGCTTTTCCAGTTAAGTTGTAAATAACCATTTTTGCTTTTAGTCTGTCTAAATAATTATAAATTTGAAAACACTTTTTCATTCCAGACAACCATGCCTCCACTTCTTCTCATTTTTCCACCTCACCGCTAAACATCGGGTGTTGTATCTTTTTAAATTCTCCTGAGATTTCTTCATAAGGTTTATATTCTCTCTTTTAAGGGCTACTGTCACTGCTTTCATTAGAATAATTATATTTCTCTCTATGTGACTTAACAATATTTTCTATAAAGGAATTACTTTCATTATCAGAAAATTTTAACTTTTTTCCTTTACGCTTGTAAGATATAGTTCCAGATTCATATTCTGGTTCATTCCTTTCATCCTTATCTTCATTATGTAATTTACTCAACAATACATTATTTAATTCTTCGTGTGCCCTCGAGATTCTTTCGTTATCTTCTTTAACATTTTGTATTTCAGATTTTAAGTCTCTCACAGTTTGGAGTAATTCTGTTGAGTTATTATTTCTATCCTTATTTAGTTCCACCCATATATTATCACTATTAGCATTTTCTTGTTTGTGACTGTGATGTGTTCCATCTTCGGCAGATGCCTCTACTCCTTCCATTTCCTGCAAAATAGAAATTTATATTTATGTATAGAAACAATTTAAACATAAGTTAGTGATTTTGTTTTCCAGTTTTATATTGAACACGCGAGTTGAGCCAATTTTCAAGCCTAGTGTTTGTAACCATGCTCTGATACCATATGTAACAACTCTAAAAATCCATCAATAAAAAAAAAATTGTGACGAGGGTTTGAAATGATTTAAGACCTACCACGTCTACAACATACAACTTTCAAGGATAGTATCAACCCTAAAACTCAGCTATAATGCTTGTATATTATCCTAATGTAGCTAGTATGAGTTCTATGTAACATGATACTAATATTTTGATTAAGATACCTCCATTAATGATTTGTATACTATTACTTTAGAATAATTGTTTTAAGCCATATGAAAAATTACTTGCTTTAATTTTTGATGTGTTTTGCTAGCCTTGTTGCAAGTTATTGTTTGTATGTTGGACTTGTGTTACCACAATGATGTGTTTTTCATGCTAGCATTTAAAATATCTGCTTACAATCCCCATTACTGATGTTAGGGTTAAAGAGTTGTGGCTCTTACTTAGCTTATGTGAGCTAAGGAATGCCTGACTTCCATGGTTGCAGGTGCCCTAAGGAAAAGCTAGCCCCTTGGTTTCCAAAACAATCCTAAGCAAGCCAACAACACAAAACCAAGGTAAAATTTATGTGGCACTTGGAAATAACCAAGTTTCACTCTTCGACTATAGAGAGTGGGTAAATATCTGGCCTAAAGTGGAGGTAGAGTTGAATTTAATACACCCATGTGGAGTCTTGTGAATGCTCTCTATCCTTGCTAAGCATTAAACCCTAGTGCATTCTCCATACTAAGGTTACTCTGCATTGGTAATTTTGGATGTGAAGAGCTGATGGCTCTCGGCCATTTATAGCATTGGGGAGGTACCACACCTGAGTAAGCACGGGCTCCCTTATGGCAGTGTTGAAGCTTATAAGGTAAGTCGTATACATTCATGGTACTTTGGATGTAATTTTGCAGAGGTTATTTCATTTTACTATCTTCCATTTTTAACCTTTGTTTCTCTATTGTATTCCAGGGGGGTTCGCTAGAATGATAACGTTGGGGCTTGGTGTTAAGTTTTGAGCATTAATTCACAATACTCTAGGATCTTTACTAAGAGAATGACATATACAGAATATCAATGCATGACAATCATAATAAGCATCACAAGCATCACAAGAATCAAAAGCATAAGAGACAAGAGACACAGAGTTTCCGTGGGGAAAACCCTAAGGTGAAAAACCCCACAACTTCCTCAGAGATAGAGAGAGAAATGGCTCAACCAAAGTACAACCAAAATACACTTGAGATAGTCTCCTAGAGAAGATGATCCTCCTCCCCACTAGTGTGCCACTTTATGAGTGAGAGACATGTACTTTTCCAAAAAATGATCTAAATAGAGATCATCTGATCTCTATTTATACTAACCCATTTGCCCAGTGACCTTATGGGGCCGACTTGTCTAGCTAGGTACATTCACAATATAATATATATATTTCAGGGCCGACCCCACATGGTGGTCTAATAACCCATCGGCAAGTACACACACTTGCGACACTTGTCAATCCACATGATGACACTTCCTTATAGAGGAATAACACATCTCTAATAAGGGTACAATAAATATATATGAAATACATAGATGAAATACATTCCAAAGTTACATATACATCAACACTCCCTCCCTCTTAACTAGGAAGGTATTTCTTGACACAGATCTGCTAGACAAGTCTTCTTCTCGGGATCATCGTCATCATCATCGTCACTGCTGTTGCTATCTCAACCAATCTCTGACTCTACTCATCATAGGAAGTTCTATAGAGCCAGTCCTTTTTCATACTGGATGTAGGCCCACCACGTGCAGGTCTTCATCATCATTGGCCATACTGTGGAATCCTCAGGACTTATTACGTGTGTCACAAAACCTGGCTGCAGCATCCCAGGCTATTACGAGCACACAGCTCTACCTATCGGATCTTCCAGGAGCACATTACATGTGACCCATCACAAAACCTGGCTGAAGCATCCCAGGCTGTTACGAGCACACAACTCTACCTGTCGGATCTCCCAGGAGCACATTACATGTGATCTCACCACAAAACCTGGCTAAAGCATCCCAGGCTGTTACAAGCACACAGCTCTACCTGTCGGATCTCCTAGGAGCACATTACATGTGGTCCACCACAAAACCTGGCTAAAGCATCCCAGGCTGTTACGAGCACACAGCTCTACCTATCGGATCTCCCAGGAGCACATTACATGTGGTCCACCACAAAACCTGGCTGAAGCATCTGAGGCCTTTTTCATCCTGTCCAAATCTCTCATGAGCAAATTACATGTGGTCATGGCAAAACCTGGCTGAAGCATCTAAGGCCTTTTTCATCCTATCCATATCTCCCAGGAGCAAATTACATGCCATAGGACAAAACCTCGAAAGAGCATCTGTCAGATATCCCAGGGCACAAATTACATGTCATAGGAAAAACCTCGAAAGACTATCTGCAGATCTCCCACGGCACAAATTATATGTCCTCCCAAGCAAAACCTCAAAAGAGCATTTG
The DNA here is from genome assembly GCA_027924585.1 of Larix kaempferi. Taxonomy (NCBI): domain Eukaryota; kingdom Viridiplantae; phylum Streptophyta; class Pinopsida; order Pinales; family Pinaceae; genus Larix; species Larix kaempferi. The sequence continues at coordinate 13,192,709 of BSBM01000115.1, read as the reverse complement.
CCAGATATCCCAGGGTACAAATTACATGCCGTAGGCAAAACTTTGAAAGACTATCTACAAATATCCCAGGGCATAAATTACATGCTTATCTGCGCAACCTATTCCACGGCCATAGAGTATCAACCTGATACTCACCATACATCATCCTGATGTACACATGATCATCTTGATCATCATCACTGCAACATCCTGCTGCATGTCATCTGGAGAAGCTCGTCATCCACGATCATCCTGATCATACAATGCATCCACCTAGTGCATACCAAGTATCTACCTGATACATATCACCATACACAGTGTATCCACCTGATACATAGATACATGATCCACACAATGTATCCATCAACCTACATGATCTACCTGAACATACCTGATACATATCAATATACATGATCTACCTGATCATATAATGTATCCACCTGATACATATACAGATACATGGTCCAAGCATCCAACATGATGCATATACAAAATACATACAAATGATCCAGCCGATCATATCCAGCATCCAACATGATGCGTACATACATATAAATGATCCAATTGATCATACAAAGCAGAAACTAGAACATCATCCTGATGCTCATCATCCAGTGCTTACATCCATAGCCATGTGAAGGATCCTCCTTCCAACATACTTGGAATGACTTCAGCAAATGTGTCCATCACTTCTTCCTCGAAGTGTCCTCAATCTGAAGAACACCAAGCCTCTCCCTGAAGTACTCGAACTTCACCCTGGCTAGTGGCTTCGTCAGCACATCTGCAATCTGCTCGTCCATCGCAACATACAAGAGTTTCACAGCTCCTCTCTACACCATATCCCTGATATAGTGATATTTGATCTCTATGTGTTCCGACCTGTCATGAAACACTGCGTTCTCAGATAGCTTCACACAACTCTAGTTATAACAGAAGATACCAGTAGAATCCAACAGGAGATCAAATAATTCAGACAGTAGCTTCCTTAGCCATACTGCCTCACAACTAGCTAAACAGGCTACAACATACTCTGCCTCAGCTGTACTCAATGCTACGCAAGACTGCTTCCTGCTAAACCAAGATATCACACCTAATCCCATACTGAAGTAGCACCCAGATGTGCTCTTCCTATTTGCAACACTGCCAGCCCAATCTGAATCAACATAACCCTATAGGTTAAACTTTTGATTCGCTTCATACTTGAGCCCAAAATCCACTGTACCCTTTAGGTACCTCAGAATATGCTTTACAGCAATTAGGTGAAGACTCCTTGGATCTGTCAGGAACTGGCTCAATGTGTTCACCGCAAAGCAAATATCTGGTCTCATGTTCGTCAGGTACATCAAGGACCCAATCATCTGACGATACATAGTGACATTAACTGGTTCAGATGAAGCATCACACAAAAGCTTTAGATTCGATGCCATAGGCGTGGCCATGGCCTTGCAATCCATCATCCCGAATCTCTTCAGGATATCTACTGTGTACTTCCCTTGACCAAGGAAGATCCCACCTGCACTCTGCCACACCTCCATACCTAGAAAATAATGCATCATTCCCAAATCTTTCATATCGAATTCAGCAGCGAGCTTCCTCTTTGTATCACACCAAGTTTTGGGAGCTTGCTACAAGCCATACAAGGATTTCTTCAATCTGCACACATGTGACTCCCTGTCAGGTCTTGGGACTGCATCCCAAACATCTTCTTCATGATCGACGGATCATGGCATTCCATTTCTTCATCCCAGATCCTAGGAACTTCAATATTTTCAATATCTTCAATAGATATCTTTTTTGTTGGAACAAATGTTGTAGTCCTTTTGTAGGTGAAGATATATGGTCTTTCCTACAAAACAAGTTAAATTGCATGATTAGAAACATCTCATAATTTTCAGAACAAATTCTTTACACATAAAGAAATATGTCATGCATTCATGCAGTTATCTTAGCCAATGCTTCAATACAACATTTATCCATGTTCCACAACTTTCTAGATGCCTTCCAGTCTCTACCAGAACATTGTTAAGAGTTTGCACTACTCCCAACATGTTAGCAAAGAGGTTTCATTCTAGATAAGTAGCACTGAAATGTTGTACAGTGCCATAGGCCACTTAACCATCACATGCATATTAGTAGTATCCTATTCATTTATGCAATCATTCTAATATGCACAATACATCTCCTAAGCATAATATTATTTAAACAAAAATAGGCAAGAAATGATAATTGAAATACTTATCTTTGTTTGTTTGTTGGGTGGACTCCCTCTGAGTCTTTGCTTCCTAGTAGGAGCTGCTGAAGTAGCTTCTTGTTCTTTCTGTTGCGGAATGTAGGAAGATGGTCAACTCCCTCTGAAAATCTACATCCTTGCAAGAGCTGCTGGAGTGTGCTCCCTCTTGATCTTTGCTTCCTAGATTACCTATCCTTGAACTTATATTCATCCTTGCTGACATCAATCTTCTTGAACCCTGGAAAGTATAATCTGTAAGCCTTCGAGCTTTGACTGTAACCCACAAAGATACCCTTCTTTCCTGAAGGATCTAGTTCAGTCCTCTTTTCCTTTGGGACATGAGTGTATACTGGACAACCAAATATTCTGAGATGGCTGACTTTAGGTTTCCTACCAGAAAGACCTCTTCTGGTGTCTTGTTGTCCAATATCTTGTGGGGTGTTCTGTTCTGCACATATACAGTTGTTCTAGCTGCTTCTGCCCATAGATGCATAGGTAGATCCTGGTCATGCAACATTGCCCTTGCTGCTTCCATGATTGTTCTGTTCTTCCTTTCTGCAACTCCATTCTGTTGAGGATTATAAGGAGCAGTCAACTCCCTCTTAATCCCTGAATCACTACAAAGCTTCTTGAAGTTACCTGAGGTGAATTCTCCACCATTGTCGGATCTGAATGTTTTGATCTTCTTGTTAGTTTGATTCTCCATCAAGGTTTTGAACTCCTTGAACTTATCAAGCACCTCATCTTTATTATTCAAGAAGTATACCCAAGTCTTCCTGGAGAATTCATCAATAAATGAGACATAATAAACATACCCACTTAGAGAACTGGATGACATAGGACCACATACATCTGAGTGGATGATTTCCAGGATGTCTTTTGCCTTTCTTTCACTGCTTGGGAAAGCCTTCTTAATGTTCTTACCTTTTGCACATCCTTTGCAAACACCTTCATGTTTGGTCTTGATTTCAGGAAGACCCTCTACAGCCTTGCTTGCAATTGGAAGTGCCCTATAGTGCATATGAGCAAGTCTTCTATGCCAAAGTTCACTTGGCTCCATGGATTCATGTACCATGGCATGTTCAGGTTGTCCCTTCAATTTATACAAACCTCCCTCTTACTCTCCAATCACTACTGCATCATCTATGTTCTTTCCCTTTGGCCACATTAGGACTTGGCCATCCACAAATGCAACCCTCATACCTTTTGCATCCAATGCAGAGATGGAGAGTAAGTTCTTCTTGAGCCTAGGTACATAAAGGACTTATTTCATCTTCAAATATTTTCTAGAATCTAGGTTGTAGGAGGCTTCACCACTTCCTTTGATTGGGTATTGATAATCATCCCCAAGTTTCACCTTATGGGGTGATTCATGTTCAGATAGATTCCCAGTCATGTGTTTGGAAGCCCCACTATCAATCAACCAATCATTACAACCATGGGAGATGGTACCTGTGAGAGTAGAGATTAGAACATACTCTTCTTCACTTGATGAGTTATCATCACCTTCTGCCCTAGCCTTCTTCTTGGGTGGTTCATCATCCTCGGCAGCATGAGCATGAAACCTTCTTTTGCTTCCCTTCTTCTTCTTGTTGAAGTCATTGTTGTCCTTCTTGTTCTTGGGACAATTTATGGCAATATGTCATTTCTCATTACAAGTGAAGCATATTCTTCTTTCTTTGAAGTGATGTGAATATTTCTTGGAGTGAGATGGCTCTCTCTTGGACTTCCCTTTCTTGGTGTGAGCTGTGAGAGCTTGATCTTCATTCCCCATCTTTTCTTCTCATGCCACAAGCCTTACTTCTTCTTGTGAGCATTCTTCCCATAGTCTACTGAAGGAAATCAACTTCTTTCTTGCACATATTCCTTGAATGAAGCAGTCCCATGACCTAGGTAAGCCATTCAGAGTGGTCATGACAACTTCACCATTCTCCACAATTTCATCCATTGCTTCTAGTTGTTCCTTGATCTGGGAGACCTTGAAAAATAAGATTGAACGGTTTCTCCATTCTGAAACTTTACTCGTTTTAATTGGTTCCGCAGGGCCATCTTCTGATTTATGTTCTTCCCTTCAAATAGCTTGGTCAAAGAGTCAAACATCTCTTTGGGTGTCTTTAGAGAAGACACATGGGGTATGAGATGGTATTTAATAGAATCAACAATGATTCTCTTTGCCTTGACCAAGTTCTTCTTATGCAATACTTTAGCCTCTTCATCCTCTGGGATAGGGATGTCTTCTTTTATATATGAGTCCAACTCATTCTCTTCTAGGATTAACCCAATCCTATACTTCCAAGCTCAGAAGTTATCAACCCCTTCAAGCTTATCCTCAAGCTTGGTGTGGTGAGACATTTTAAAGAGTACTTCAAATGGAAATAGAAAAGATTTAGGTCTTACCACTTGAAATGCTGAAAACTGGATCTGGTCCCAGATTAGGGTTTGTCGAAAAAACCCTAAAAAATCAAAATGTGAATTTCAACTTTCTGAAAGGATAGAAAGATGTGCCTTGATGAGATGATCAGCCTGGTGTATTCAGAATTTGAGATCAGCAAAGCTTTACCCTTCAAATTTGCCTTTTTTTCCTCCCGGGTTCACTAAGGAGAGCCTTGAATTAGGGTTTGAGTTTCTCGAAGATCTACCCAGATAAAAATCTCGATCCAAAGCTCTAAACTTCGATTTTTGCAAGGAGCTTCAAGCTATATCTTCAGATTTCAGAAATTCCTATTTTTGTGGAAACCCTAATTTTTAGGGCCAAATCTGAAAATGCTCAGAATTGAATTCTTATTGGACAGATAGATGTGCCTTGATGAGTAGAGTCAATCTACTATACTGCTTTTCCAAAATCTGTGGAGAGAAACCAAATAAACAAGAAACTCAAGTTTTCGTCACTGCAAAATGTCTTCTTCTCAGGTTAGCTTTGATACCATGTTAAATTTTGAGCATTAATTCACAATACTCTAGGATCTTTACTGAGAGAATAGCATATACAAAATATCAATGCATGACAATCATAATAAGCATGAAAAGCATAACAAGAATCAAAAGCATAAGAGACAATAGACACAGAGTTTTCGTGGGGAAAACCCTAAGGTGAAAAACCCCACAACTTCCTCAGAGATAGAGAGAGCAATGGCTCAACCAAAGTACAACCAAAATACACTTGAGATAGTCTCCTAAAGCAGATGATCCTCCTCCTCACTAGGGTGCCACTTTCTGAGTGAGAGAGATGTACTTTTCCAAAAAATGATCTAAATAGAGATCACCTGATCTCTATTTATACTAACCTGTTTTCCCAGTGACCTTATGGGGCCGACTTGTCTAGCTAGGTACATTCACAATATAATATATATATTTCAGGGCCAACCCCACATGGTGGTCTAATAACCCATCGGCAAGTACACACACTTGCGACACTTTTCAATCCACATGACGACACTTCCTTATAGAGGAATAACACATCTCTAATAAGGGTACAATAAATATATATGAAATACATAGATGAAATACATTCCAAAGTTACATATACATCAACATTTGGCTCAAGTTTGAAAGGACTTGGGTCGCGGAATCTCCGGCACAATTGGTCCTGGTAAGACCTAGGCACCCTAGAACTCTATAGTCCCTTGCCATTTTTGTGGTGTGAAAGTTTGAAAATCCAGAATAGAGTTTGGATTGGCTTCATTGGGAGTTACAAGGGTTTTACGAGCCAAGCTCTATTAAATGGTAAACACTTTCATGTTATGTTCTTCCAACGTTGATGGCTAAGATGTTTAATGCTTTTGTAAGACTTCAGGAAAAGATATTCAATTATACAGAGTTAATGTTTATTTTGGAAGCCCATTGTTCCCAGACCTTGGAGTTTGTATGAATGGATAAATTATGGCCTCTGTGCTATTGATTTTTTTGTTTGGATGATTTGAATGTCATTTGCTACTGTAACAAAAATATCTCTGCTTTGTATGAAATTTTGTACCCAGCTTGGCCGAGACTACCACATCTGCGTTTTTAATTTGATATTTTCTATTCTAGTTTTTAAATGAAGTTATGGCATTTTCTCTTTGACGTCAATTTGGACCTAGGGTTTTAGCATTGCTAAAAAGATGTTGAATTCTAGGTTTATAGATTTTATGCATCTCGACTCTTTGTATTCCATAAATTGAGTCTGTCTCTGGTTTAGAAAGGCTACATGACAAACATAAATCATTTTAAGGGTGTCGTTTCTACATGAATATAACTAATTTTTGGTTTTATTGTAAATTATATTTTATATAAAGAGTCTAAGGTTAAGCCTAGTTTTAGGTTGTTTGGACTAAGGGCTTCAATCCCATCCTATACTCTTTATTTTCCATAATTCCTTTTATACTTAGAAGGATATGCACGCTTTTTTGTTTCACTTTGGTTGGATAAATGAGATATTTGTTTGACATGATTCGTTTTGTTTTATTGGAGTTGTTGATCTGAGTGTCATTATGGGCTATGAGAGTATTGGTCTTCCTATTGTATTAAGCCTGCATATATTTGATTGATGATAAAACATTATGGCGGATGTTTCAAATGTAGCGATTTATGTGAGACCAATATAATTTTAGAATTTGCCTATAACTTATAAATCCTGGGTATGTTCTAATTCTCCAAATAATGAGTGATATTTTCCTTTATGAAGACGCTATCTATCGTGTAATTGATTTATGTAAGTAAATAATAGCAAATCGGGAAGTATTTCGATCTTTCGTCCTATAATGTGAATTTACTTTAGCTTTCTTTTCAAACTGTCTGTTTATAATATATACATGATTTTTAGTTATTTACTCAGTAATTCTTATTTCGATACTTTAATATACTATTACTGAATTAAACAGGAATATTGTATATATTGTAATTAACAAGAGATTTACTCTTACTCTGTATGGTAATAACATTGTTGAACCATACTACTATCATACTATACTTAACTCTGTGAATGATACTCCATAAAAAACTACTGCATTTCTAATTCATAAGGAAATGAACCTTATAATTAAACACAGATTTATAAATTATAATCATTATTCTTTCTACATCATAATTATTTAAAAATATAGACTCTTGTACATAATATAATTTCTAGTTCTGTACTCGAATAAATTAAACAATTAAGTAAATAAACTGATACAAGGAACATTAAAAACCTGGTAAAATTGTTCCTCCCAACCGTGTCCTGAAACAACCAAGTTTACTTGCTTCAGGACCCTCGAGCATGTTCACTGAACCACCAGGACAAAGACTTAGTGTAGATGCTTGTTTGGTTCTCTCTGTTAGACTCAACAGTCAAACTTGTAGTCAATCTCCTAGCGATATTACTTTATCTTTCCCCTCATCGAATACCTTCTTGTGTGCCTAACTTTTCAGTGTGCCGCAAATGCACAAGGTTCTAACTGATCCTCTTGCCCATTCGATGGATAGATATATGCCTAGGTTGTTGGGTCAGAAATAAATGAACCACCTGCTCAGTTCCTCTTTTCTTGGGAACATGACCACAATTTAGGGAAGATGCCTCCTGCATCAGCTAGAAAGTAAATGTTGTTGATGCCACTTGTCATGCTTTCCTTCTACACCTGATCACTACTCCTAGTGGGTCAGTGAACACTCTTCAACAGTCCTCTTTGGATAGGTGTCTCTTATTTTATTTATTTAATAATAAAATATTCAATTGCAGTCATCTTTGACCATCCTTGGTCAACAACATAAAACTTTACAATAACTTTTAATATAATGTTTTTCCACAACATCAAATGTTTTTAGTTCTAGGTGGGTTACAATATGGTTACCAGTGCATGTATTACACTTAAGGTCACCGGAATGTCGGTACTCTTAAATGTGTAACGCATCGGTAAGTATTTGTGGGTTTTAATTTATTTTTTAGCGTGGGTCGGTGCATTCGATTCATTCAGCTCGTACCGCTAGTGGTGTGCCCTGTAAAATTTTACGGGGTGCACTGTATAACTGTACGAGCCGAACGAATCGAATGCATCGTGCAAATTTTTTTATTTTTTATTTTTAATAAGTGCATTTCAAGTTGAATTTTAAAAAATAAACCGCTAAAAAATTAAATTGTGAACAAAGAAACATTTTAACTGTTGAATGGCACATCAGGGAGGCATATTGGCGATGTATGGGAAATTTGAATTTTTTCAAAACAGTTTGGAAAAATTCAAATGAACCAAAATAGCCAATAGAAGACACAGATGCATCCACGTGGGCCATGGATGTCAGGGTGTCCAAGTGTGTGAAGGGCAGCACCAATGCAGAAGGGCTTCGATGCACTGAAGTGCGTAAAAGTGAATTTTAAACCGCGGTAATTTTTTTATTATTAAACCTTTTACTAGTGTGCTTGACATAAGGATGCACCAGTGCATTCCACAATTGAGAGCACCATAATGAGTCGATGTTAAAATAAAATGTTTTTTTTTAAATAACAAAATATTTTTATTTTTAATAAAATACTTTCAGGTGTGTTTGGTTTATGATACTGCACTGGTGTGTCTACATTATTTAGCGCACTGGGAATGGTTTTAAAATATTTTGTTGATTATAAAATTATAATTTTTTTTATTTTCAATAAATGGAATGGCTGTGAGTTATGGTCTTCAGAATGCAACGGGGCGTTTAAGAAGGAGCGCACCATTGTTAGACTTTTGAGATTTTTTTTAAGAAAATAGATTATTGTGTTTCATAAAATAATGTTCGGTGCATTAGGTTTGATACGACGCATCGGAGGAGTTATTGTTAATGAACACACCGAGTTTAGGTTTCTACTTAAATATTTTTTTTAAATAAAAGAGTATGCAGTGCGGTGGTTTCTACTAAACGCATTGGTGTGGTTGTATGTGGTGGAACACACCGTTATGGTTATTTGGAAATTATTTTGTTTTGATAATGTTGTTTTTTGGTCGCAGTGCGACAAATTAGGACGGCCATGCGAATGCACCGGTGCGATTAGCTTAAAAACACATCGGTGCGATTTGGTAATAAACGCACCAAAATAAAACTTATGTTAAAACCTCTGGTCGCTCGCCTTTGCTACTAACCTCTGCTCGAAACGGATATTTGGGATCTTTTGGGAGGAGCATATGCTATAAACTATGCTAAAGGGCCTTTTCCTTGTAGTGATGTCAACTAAATAGGAAGTTGTCAAGAAATAACAAGACTAGATGCAAGCCTATATATAGGATCAAATGAGTTAAATGTGGTCCAGGGAAAAATTTAAGAACCCCTCCTCAACTATGTATAATAAATGGACAAATCCCTATGAGATAAAAGAGAATATGAAGGCTATTTTATCAATATTATATTATGTATATATAATTTTTTTGTGAATCTCTCATTGAATTATATAATCTTGTAAAATATTAGAAAATATTTCACTAAATTATAAAACCTTGGAAAATCAATAGCCCTACTCATGTGGACATTAAGAAACTTGCAAAGTGAGATTCAACCCATAAAATATGGATGAATGTAATTCTGACTCCAATTTTCATGATTCATATAAGGTGAAAGAGCCCCTATTAACTCTAATAACTTGTAGTAGGATCTGATAGCTGTAACAAGCCTCACACAAAAATCACTCAAGAAGTGTAGAGAAGAAGAGAAGAATGCAGTCAATAATCACTCATGAACACATAAAATGGAGAATAACTATTGTATCATACATTAGTTGTAAGCCGGCACTATGAAAACTGAATACAATACAATAACTGTCAATAGAATTTGAATAGAGCTAAGGTAATTGGAATTCATCCTCAGTGTCTAGCTTCGATAACATTGAAGACATCATCCAATCAGTAGTATTAGTCATAAATGGTCAATAGTCAGTCAAATGAGTCTAACTGAATCTAACAGAACCATCTAGGTACAAATCATGGGATGGAGACTCCAAGGAGGGCGCATGAGGCTGTTAGAAGGTCAAGTGGCACTCCGAAACTAGGTAACTAGGAGCTACAGGAAGTTAGGATGAGCAATCAATGGAAGAACTGTTCAATCAATGCTCCAACTGACCATTAACTGCTGGTAGGTGAGAAAAGGCACACTTATTATGCAGGTGACTAAAACAAGGCACATCAGGTAGGTAGGAGGGCTACTGGGGGCTGAAGACAGGCTCTAAGGAGCTGAAATTAGGCTCTAGGTGCTGGGAAGACCACCAAAATGATGACTAGATGCATGCAGTTGCATGAAAATGCATGCATGATGAATGGATGCATGCACAACTGCCAATAGGTCAGCAAAAAGGTTTCATTCTAGACAAGTAGCAATGGAATGTTGTACAGTTCCATAGGCCACTTACCCATTACTTGTATATTAGTAGTATCTTGTTCATTAATGCAACTTTTCTAATATGCATAATATACATCCTAAATCTAGGAACATAAGTATGTACATGACTGAAAAACATTAGATGAGTAATCATATATACAAGAAATGACAATTCAAATACTTATCTTTGTTTGGTTGTTGGGTGGACTCCCTCTCAATCTTTGCTTCCTTACAAGAATTAACGGAGTGTCCTTACAAGAATTAATGGAGTGTGCTCCCTCTTGATCTTTGCTTCCTGGATTATATGTCTTTGAACTTATATCCATCCTGGACCACCATGCATACTTAAGTGTGCACTAGTGTCATCATTGTCTCATCCTCAAGATCTCATACATTATCATACATGCATTAGTATAATCTCAATACTATCAAAACATTATGATTCTAAATATGTATGGTCATGATCATTTCATACACAGGTAATTTATCACAAGCATTAGTATTCAAGGTTTCAGGGAGTACTTCTTTTACTCAAGCATATTCTTATTTGACCATAGGACTCTTCTAGTTTGTCATATCATTAATCAAACTAAGAAGCATAATATGCATAAACCCATGATTACTCAAACTTATAACTTCATGAATAATCATTATCAATCATACAAAAGTATACTTATCTAAGATCCTAACACAAGGTAGGATTCTAAATTGATACAGGAAAGACATACCTAGATTATCATGTTTGCTAGTTATGTCTAACATACCCAAACAATGTCTTCTTTGTTCTCTTCAATGATTTAGAGACCTTGTGCTAGTAACCTGCATATCTCATAAGTTAAGCATTGTAGAACCAAATTATACATACCTCGTAAGTAGAGCTTCCATGTGATCAATGGATATGGATAATTCTTTGTCTTCATGTCACCATGGTCATATGTTTTTGATCTATAACTGTATTTGTCTTTCTTGATGCACCTTTCATGTTAGCGGACAACATCATCCATACATACCTCGTAAGTAGAGCTTCCATGTGATCAATGGCTATGGATAATTATTTGTCTTCATGTCACCATGGTCATATGTTTTTGATCTATAACTTGATTTGTCTTTCTTGATGCACCTTTCATATTAGCGGACAACAATCATAAGTGTCATAACCCTAATCAATGAATGTCTTATATCATTCACATGCATCCATACTTTTACTAAGGTGATAAGACAAGTCTAAAATTAATCAAGATTGTACTAACCTCAATAATATGAAGACAAACTTAATCATGAACAGATTTCAAAACATACCTATATCTCCTCAAGTCATACCTATCGGGATTGCTTGAAGTCTTCTTTTGTAAGGCCTTAGCCTCATATCCCTCTGGAACTAGAACTTCTTCACTTATGTAGGTGTTTAAGTCATTCTCTTCTAGGATTAACCCAATCCACTTTGAATTGTTGAATCTGGATCTGGAGCTGGCTAGGGTTTGGAAGAGAAACCCTAAAATTCCAAACATGGAATCTCAAACATCTGTTTGGACAGGGAGATGCATTTGATTGAGGCGAGCAAGTTGGTGTGCTAATATTTTGAAAACTCCAAAAAATGACTCCTCAAAATTGACTGCGAGTTTCGAATTTGCAACTTCTGTCAAAATCTTGTTTTCTGGTTTTCTAGTCAAAATCGCGAACTAGGGTTTGATAGAGCCCGAGGTTCTGCCCAACCAAAAGCTTCGATATTGGTCTCTAAATTTTGATTTTTATGAGGAGCATCTAGCCGTGGTCTCAGATTCCAAAAATTCCAACTTGTACAGAAACCCTAATTTCCCGCAGCAATGACACACCAAAAATGAAAGTGCTCAGAATCCAATTCTATTTGGACAGAAATATATGCCATATTGTTTATGATGTGTCTCTAAAATTTTGGATCCTCAGGATTTGAAACTTTGGCCTGTGGTAGAATGACCTGTTATCTTTCCAACCCCACAATTCTGAGCTCCAATGGATTCTCCATGAGAGAGATATGTTAAGTGTTGCAACATGACCTATTTATGGGATGAAACAACGTAGAAAACTTGTACGGAGTGCCACGTGTCACTATTTCAACATCAGCCGCTAAAACCCAAACCTGTGAAACTACTGTCCATTCCATAAATTCCACTTTTTATGGAATTCCATTTGGGTCTTCCTATCCCGAGATATGACGTTTGTTCCTAGGTCACCTGTTTAGGGCTGCATTCTGGAAGGCGCATAAGCCCTAACTTGTACAGATCATATCTCACAAAGTAAAATGTATATGAGGCTGATCTTTAGACATAACGTACATGAACATTTCATCTTCGTCCTGTAAAATTTTCAGATCCTGAACCTTCTCCAAAAATGATTTATAGCGAAAGTGCCACGATGACTAGTTTTTACTATACCAAGCCCTAGCTTCTGATTTGTCGCAAGTGCAACAAGTGTAGTAAATGCCATACAATGCCTTCCTTCAGGATAGCTCTGATACCATGTTATTTTTTCATCATTTAATTCAATATGATCTAGTATCTTAACTGAGATAACAACATGTACAACATATCAAACACAAGAGACAAGAGACACAAAGCATTTCATCGGGGAAAACCAAGAAGGTGAAAAACCCCACAACTTCCTGAGAGATAGAATGAGAACCAATACAAAGATAACAAAGATGAATCCCCAAAACATAGGTGTCTGCAGCAGCTACTCCTCATCCACTTGTGCACACTCCTCCTCTCTCTCACTAATGCGAAGTGAGTGAGTGAATGAATAAAATGAGAGAGACACACTCTCTATTTATACCACAACTTAACCTTCCTTTAACCCTAACTTGGCCGAATTCCTAAGGAAGACTAATAACGCATCCATGTGACTCAGAGAGGGTCGACCCCACACAGGTGGTCTAATAACCCATCAAATATAAGTTACGACACTTACAATGTAACTTGCGACACTTGCAAATACAAATGATGACACTTCCAATCGAAGGAATAATACATCTCCGTTGGGGATACAATAAAATACAAATGTGATATACAAGTGAATATGTTCCGAAGTTACAAATACATCAACATATTTGTTGCAGCCATATTTTGTATAACTTGTGTTTTTGGTTGAGTATTATTCTCAAGTTTAAAAATATTGTAAGTGTTTCTTCCCATGGTCTCACCTCATTTCAATATATTCTTATGCTCAAATGGATTGGAAATTGTTGCATAGTTTCCCTTTTTATGAATAATTTCTATGGATGGTTTATTTCTAGATCAAAATTTGATGATTCTTATGCATTACATCCTACATAAAGGCACCTTGAGGTCCTTTTTCACCTAGTAAGATAAACCAGTTAAGGCCATACCAAGAAGCATGTACAAAACAAAGACAGGCATCATTGGGATATCTCATCTCTTAATCTTATCAGTCACCTTGTCCATTCCATATTTTGATGATATATCGAGGAGGCTATCAATATTCCAATGAAAGGTGAGTATCACATATTCAATGCACCATACACATTACGTAGCATTGGGATTAGGTTCTTTCTAGCTAAAAATGAAGTCCCCAAATGCCTATCTAAAAAGAATCCCTAAACGTTTCTCACCTGTTATATGGTACAAATGTGGTATATGTAGAAGTCGGCCATGAATAAATTTTCATGGTATGTGCATTTCAATAATGCATTAAATAAATGAATAAGATAGGACCTTAAATAGACATCAATTGCATAGGATAATGCTTGCAATATTCCACATAAAGAAATTTCAATAAAGAGAACATGTATTTCCTTGGAACTTCTCTATATAGTTGTGGTATAGGGTAGTTTTCCTTATGAAACATGTCTCCTTTTAACACTCTTGAGACATCATCAGTTTCTCTTTGCAATCTATCAAGGTCTTGTTTCGAACAAGGCCAACCAACCCTCCATTTGATTGAGACTTCAGATTCAAGTTTAATAAGCATAGTTCCGTATAATTATCCTTTATCAGCAACTAATACTCTCATTTGTAACTAATTCAAATATATTGTATTGTTAACAAGGTCATATCCCATTTGAATACTTTAATGCCCCACAAATCAATTGTATTGTTAATCATATCATTTGTCATCTGATCTGGTAGCCAGGGTAGGGTTTGGCAAAAGGAGTAGTATATTTGAATGCTTTAAAGCCACAACAGATTTCATTCATTGTGTATGAACTCCCAAATATTTCACTTTCCCTCTAAATGAAAATCAAAGTTGAACTTGAGACCATGCACATTTAAATAGGGGATACATCCATACAAATTTATCTAAATGATAAGGCATGCTAGTAACAAAATTTCAATTATGAAGATGATATTTGTAGAATCCATTCATATGAGCCTAATGGGTTAGCTTGAGTGGTGAGTGCTATGAATTGAAAGAAGGAAGTCATGTGGTCAAGTCCCTGGGTTGGACACCTCTGTGAATATGGTGGGCCTCACTTGATGTACCCATTGGTTTAGCTTATGAAAACTACAACTAAACAATTTACCCCGGGTACCATCCTTGAAATGAGGGGGCTATTACTGGAAGCCTGAAGGAATGTGACTTCCCTTCGTAGAGTATGTTAAAAGGTAGTCTTCATGCAAACAATAAGTTTTCATAGTCTGCTTTTGAAGGCCACCTTTTAGGTGCCTAGGAATAATGTACTATGTAGTGAAAAGTTAGAAGCATACTTTCAGCAAGATAGCCATAGGACTTCAAATGAGCTGAGCGTTGAGTAGTTATAGAATCTAGGACCAAGAACTTGTTTATTTTAGTGTATTCTATCTTTGGAAAATATTCAGATTTTCTGGTCCATCTTTCTCGCCTTAGGAAGAGTAAGGTGACCACTTTGATAACCAACTAGAAACTCCAAATAAGTTTCTGACAACACCAAGGATCCCTAACTCAGATTGTGAATGTAAAATTACCCTAGATCGGTCTCTTGGCACAGAGAGAAATTTAACATAGCATGAGAATGCTGAGTGTGAGTAGGGATTTAACCATTCCCCATTGGAGAAAAAAACAACCAATGCCGAACTAGGCATAAAAGGATCTGTATGTGTATATATAAACTCTCTGGAAAGGGGAGGGAAACAATAATACTTATTCATTCGAGAAGATCCATAAAGGAGTTTAGGGGACCAACATGCACATAAGTGGGAAGGATGTAATGCATCTTATTCCAATTAGAATCAAAATCAATCAATACTTTGAACAATTCATGCTTGTATGCTATGAAACAAAAATGCCTACAATAGCAATTGTTGACAAGCCACAACACAATGGCATTGATAAAATTCCAATACAAGAAGCAGAAGAAGTGGACGTTTATAGATCAAATTACGTGTGGTTTTCACTGGAAGAGTGTGATGTTTGGGAGGACGAAAAGCAACTGGAATTATGTCCATAATGATTGTGATGCCATCTATTTTATCGAATTCCTGCATCAACCTCATTCTATACCCAATATATGTTTATATCTCTCCCTAACTTCTCAATGCCAATATTGCAATATTGAACCAAGTATAGCACCAGATTCAAACCCCAAAGTCTGTACACAGACAGACATCTGCTCAGCTTTGATTTACCACCAAATGTACCCAATACGTGTGTATATCTCTCCCTAATTTCTCAATGCTAATCTTTCAATATTGAACCAAGTATAGCACCAGATTCAAACTCCGCAATCTGTACATAGACAAACATCTTCTCTGCTTTGATTTACCGGCTTGAGTCTGTAGTGGCCTCTGGAAAGATGCAAACATTAAAAAGAGGGAGGATTTTGAAGCTCATAATGATTGAATTGTTGGTGGAGAAAGGGATGGAAGAGAGGGTAATTCATTTGTTTTGATTCTTTGTATAGCTAGATATGACCTAAGTAGAAAATAGTAGTGCCAAAGAAACTTAGGATGGGGGCGTTGAAAAGCTAAGATATAATATGTGACGAATGTATAGTTCTCCTTTCTCTTTATTTTGTTTTGAAGTTCTCATCATGGGACTTTTGGCATGTTCTCTCCCAGAAGGGTTATATGATTTTATTCAAAGGAATAATGGTTTTTTACATTTATATGTAAAAGGCAATGGCATCTTGGTTGCATGATACACATTAAGAATTTGAATATGAGAAACATTTTCATTGTATTACTTGGGTTGATTACTCATAATAATGATGATGATGTTTGGTTATGGTTGTTGGTTACATTTAGGTATTGTTGTTTTTAATGTACATTAATTTCATATCATTTTTATAGAGAGGTAGGATAGACATGTATATTTTATAATTGGATGAGAATATGATCTAATAATAAAGTGTTTGAAATCATTAACCGTTGTATATATGGCCACACTTATAAAGTTCATTTTCTAATAGTGTGGAATGTTAGTTCAACAATCATTTGGATCGTGTGCTTATGGGTAATAGTTAATATCAAACTCCTTTATTATTTGGATATCATTTTATATATGTGTGTGTGTGTGTGTGAACAATTATTGAATAAAATCAAACTCTATGAGCAATTGTCGAAGATACACCACATACTTCTTTATAAGTTTGAATATCTTAAGTATTAATGTGCTAGACCATAAGAGTCAAACCAATTGAGTGAAACTAAGAGCGAGTCCAAATCATTAAATGAATTAATAATAGTTTCCCTTGTTTTTTGAACCCATTTTGAAAGTGGAGTAGTTGAAGGTGTAAGAACATCAAATTCAACTTAAGGAGTGGGCGCTAGAGGCTATGTTGTATGTTGATCATCTAAAGAAGAAGGATTGTCATAAAAAAAGATACAAGTCTTGGAGAAGTAGAAGAAGAAGAGAGAGGTGGAAAAGAATAAAACCCAAGCACACAAGACAAGGAATGCTCATTAAATTGAACATCTCTCCAATATACAACCTCTTAACTGTGAGGTACAAAGATCCTATAGAATTTAACATCTTCATTGCAACCAACAAATATATTGCATAGCTCACTTAGGTGACATTGCTTTATGCTTTTCATCTAGAACATAATCCCATGCTTCATATCTAAACACATTAAAAATGACTTACATTAGGATTGATATTAGACCAAGCTTCCTAAGGAGTTACATTCATTACTACTTTAGTAGGAGTACAAGTCAATATATAATTAGCACAATTGATTGCTTATGCCAAAAACTAGAGCTAAATTCTTTGACTGACCATAGAATTAGTCATTTCTTTAAGTGTTTAATTGTTCCATTATACTAGGAGCGTAGGGAACAATATGTTGCATTTGAATTTTATTTTTTTATCAAAATTTAATTAAATGTTTATTAACCTATTCTCCACCATTGTCATTGTGAATGATCTTGATTATATTTCGTGGCTAATTTTCAACCAATGATTTGAGAGCAACAAAAACATTGAAAACTTTACTTTTGAGTTTAATGAAGTAAACCCATAATTTTAAGAATTGGAAAGATTTGCCAAGGTCATTGGCATCTTGAGATAATATAAGGTAATTTTTTTAATGTCGACATATGGCTGAATGGGTAGGTAAATGGGACTCAAGCATACAAACTATAGTGTGAAATTGCATGAGTCCCATAACAACTCCTATACATGAGCTTGGATGTTTCCACAGTGTTTGCATTGTGTGGAGAGTTAAATATGATTGACATGTTTTGTGTGGGATGTTCCACTCGAAAAACATCGATCATCTTTAACTCCCCACACTGTGCATATCCAGAATATCTTCATCTTATTTCAATTAGACATGAATATGTGATGTTGAGGCTTCAGGGGTTTATGAAGGAATGGAAATACTCTACAAATGGTAGTAAGAGAGATATCAAAATAAATCATGAGCACATGGTCACTCATATTCCATTAGGGGTAGTAAGAGAGATATCAAAGGAAATCATCGTTGGGGTCACTCGTATTCCATTAGGGTTCATTATCAGTCTTTGTCATTTGGATACATGCCATCTTTTAGAGTCACTCAAATTCCATTAAGGTCACTCAAATTTTGTCGAGGACAATTGAATACCATCATCAAATACGCCATATGGTGCATCAACATCATCGTCATACTCATCCTTATTGTCATCATCATCATCATCATTATCAATAAGTACATCATCAACAACATCATTGTTATCATCGCAGTTATGGTCACTCATATGCCATTAGGGTTCATCGTCACTCATCTCCATTTGGATTCATGTCATGTTTTTAGAGTCACTCAAATTCCATTAATGTCACTCAAATGTTGTCGAGGACAAGTGAATGTCATCTTCAAGTATGTCATACATTGCATCAACATCATCATCATCATCATTGTTGCCATCATCATCATCATCAACATCAACATCAACAAGGACATCATCAGCAACATCATGTTCATCGTCTTCCTCATCAATTAGTACATCATCAACCACATCATTGTCATCATCATTGATAGGATCAGACATATGCCACTATGGTTCATCATCAGTCATCACCATTTGAATTCATGTCACGTTGTTACAATCACTCAAATTCCATTAAGGTCACTCAAATGTCGTCGACAACAATTGAATGTCATTAGAGTCATTTAGGTGATATTAGTATGTCACTCATATGTGATTACATAAATTTAGGTTCCATTAGCATCAATCAGTGTCTGGAAGTATTATCACATGCATCATCATCATGGGCATCAACATTGTTGTCATCATCATCATCAATGTCATATGGTACATCAACATCATCTTCATCATCATCCTCGTTGTCATCGTCATCGTCACCATCAAGTACATCATCAACAAAATCATCGTCAACATTGTCATTATGGTAAGTCATATGCCATTGGTGTTCATAATCACTCATCACCATTAGAATTCATGTCATGTAATTGTTAGGGTCGTTTAGATGCCATTACAGTAATTTCGGTGACAATAGTGTCATTTAGATGTTGTTACAGACATTTAGGTGCCATTAGGATCAATCGGGATTTAGAAGTGCTACCACAAGTATAATAATCGTTGACATCGGCATCATCATCATCATCATCATCGTCATAGTCATCAAGTATATCATCGTCATCATCAATATAACTGTGATAATAATGAGCAAGGAACCCTACTTCCTTGCAAGAATGGATGATATAGTCTTATAATTATCAAATCATATCCATAATCTCCATCATAATTATCATAATTCATCATCATCATGTTGTTAGGGTCAATTATATGCCATTAGGGTCTATCAAATGTTGTTGGTGAAAATCAAATGCCATTAGAGCAATCTAGGTGACATTAAGGTAATTTACCCCACATTAAGATCAATTGAGATCCAAAAGTGCCATGATTATGGTAATTTAGGTGCCACTACGATAAATAAAGATCCATAAGTACTATCACATGAATCATGATCATTGACATTGATATCATCGCCATCATAAACATCATCATCAACACCATGCATGAGTACATAAACATCATCATCATCATCATTGGATTTATGCTTAAAGCATCAACCACCTTATTCTCCTTCGCTTTTATATGCTTGATTTCAAAATCATACTCACTAAGGAAAGCTAACCATCTTGCTTTCTTAGCGTTTAGATTTTGTTGATCAAAGAAATATTTTAAACTTATGTTATCGGTCATTAATAGAAATATTCTACCAATTAGATGATGGCGCCACATTTTTAAGGCGTGAATTACAAAATCCAACTCTAAATTGTAAGTAGCATAATTATTTTCATGTATTTTTAACTTTCTTGATTCATACGCTATTACATGACCTTATTGTGTTAAGAATCCACCTAGTCCCTCATTGCATGCGTTAGTGCATACAACAAAGTCCTTGTATGGATCTGTTATTTTTAAGATAGGTGTGGTAGTTAATAACTCTTCAACTACAGTGATGGCAAAAAATTATTTACTTGAAATCTACATGAATCAACCCTACTGGTAAATGTAGATGTATAGCCAGCTTTGAACGTTTTTTCTTTTCATCTCAATGTTGTTTGTAGAGGGAGTGGAGAAGGTTTTAAGGTGAAAAGAGCATGTACTATCATGGCGTCCAATGGCTCAAGCGGGCTTCACGAGCTACTGCATCACTTCATCGCCATATTTCGACACCCTTTCAGATTTCTTCTCTTACTCCTCGGGTTTTGGGTTTTTGCTTGTCCTAGACTACATGGCCAATTTTAAAACTACCTCAATTGCAATTTCAACAACAAGTGTTCTGCCGGATTACGGTGAGTCCAAGGTGTTGTTCTGCCGGATTACCGTGAGTCCGGGGCGTTTTGGTTAGCCCTTACAGGGTAGGAATTTGGAAAAATTCCACCCATCAAAACTGACTGTCTTTACAGAATATACAAATGTTTTTACAATTTTTTTGTTTTTTATGACGGGAAATATGAAATTTAGACTGTATTTGACGGGAAAAATGGCCCATGACGGACATTTTGTCCGTCAAAATCCAACCCTGAGCGCTTATACTGCCACTTTATAGAATATGTTATAGCAACACATGAAATTGTTACTAGTTTCCTGTTTATATGTTCTATTGCTTATGTGCTAGATTGCTAACACTTTTGCTTTAGAATGTAATTGGTAAATTTTGAAATAATTTATTAGTTTCCTGTTTATATGTTTTATTGCTTATGTGCTAGATTGCTAAGACTTTTGCTTTAGAATGTAATTGGTAAATTTTGAAATAATTTATTAATCCATCATGGATTATGGTTTTTATTATTAATTCAAAGTTTTTTTATTTAACATTAGTTCAATTTCATGTTAAAAATTTTTACAATTTTTTTAATGTTTATAAAATACAATTTATTAAATGATTTTTTAATCAAAATTAAATTTCAAAATTTCCATTTTTATTGATAAAAAAGGTTATCAATGAGACTTGATTTATAAAAAGCTAAAAAGAATTCTAAAAACATTTAATATGAAACTTTCTAAGAGCCCCATGTAGCAACTTTCACATACTATTAACTTTTGTTTACTAAAAGGAAAAACAAAAATTCTTGTTAATTACCATATAATGTATTTTCTAAGTGTTATTCGTGACCAAATAGGTAAGTCAAAGACTTCCATTTCAAGGATGGGCAAGAAGGAAAAATATTTTAGTAATGTTATGAATCTTCCCATATCATTCATTGGAATGTTGACTCATGGGAGCAAGACTAGGTGTTTTGGCCATTTCAACCTCTCAATTTTAGAGATGGAATCGAATTTCACTGTGACATCCCTGGCTAAATCCCCGAAGAGTCTTCAAGAACCAGTGGTTAATAAATATGGTGATTTTCTCTTCAAAGGCGGAACATCTAACACCAATTGCATGATGCTCTATTACAATCAGAGTCATATGAAAAGTGTGTGATATAAAGACAAGATGTAATGCAACATGATATATTGTGTGTTGACGGTACTAATCAATGCATGTCAAATAGAAAACTACCACCCATATTTTTGTTGCAAATGGATAATTGTTCAGGTGATAGCAAAAACCGCTTTGTAATTGCATTTGTATCTCTTTTAACAGTAAGGAGAGTGTTCGAGATAGTTGAAGTTGGACTCCTCCCAGTTGGACACACCCATGAAGACATAGATGGAACTTATAGAAGGTTATCAATAAAGCTAATGCGCAAGGATATATTTTCACTCTCGGAAATTATGGATACGTATAAGAAATGTGAAGATCAAAATTTCTATGTCCCTTATCTAATTGATGAACTTTATGATTTTAAGAGTTTTGTTAAACCCCACCTTTTGGATGGAAATGCCAAAATCATCGGTATCAAAAAATGCCAGTTTTTAAAATTTCAGCCCATAGATAACATTCTAGTCACGCAATGGAGGGCATCACTTTGGGATGAAGCTTGGTCGTCTCCTATTCATCTCTGGCAGTCATTTACAGATGGTAGCGCAGACTTGCCAGTGGGGCAACCTAGGTTATTAAATATGGAATAAAAAATACCTTCAGACATTGATGAAATAAATTAAAGGAATATAAACATATATTTCATTATGGAATCGAGGGATTGAGAAGGGAGGTGAACAATTTGGCATCCCAAGTTAAATTATTGTGAGGCTGTATATAAATATTTGGAAAGTCCCTTTGAGATTGTTGATCAGTTAGCAATTAACTTTTGGCCATAAAAAATCCATGATATTAATAGCAGTGAACCTACAAGATATGAACATGAAATTATGGATTTCTATTTGAAGGAAAATGTTCCTGCTTTGCAGGATTGCTATGTTGGACCAGTATGCAACAAGCCTAGAGATGAATTCATTCCAAGATTGGATGTTGTAAAGGGCCAAATGGTCATTGTGCAATCACTAGAGCCATATTGTGCAATATGGTTGGGTAGGGCACTTGGTAATATTTATTAGGATTCATATGCTAATACTCTTGGGTCTTACAAAGTAGAGGTGCAATGGTGGAAGCCAACAGGAGCATCGAAGGATCTGAAGGTCTTATACAAAAACTGTTTAAATACAAAGCAACAATGGGTTGTTGGTGCAGAAGAAAATATGATAATCGATGTAAATAGAATCATATGGGCATGGTCACCAAGGCTAGGATGGACATGAGAAAAAATTAGAATAAATGAGAAGGTCCTTGCAGTAGTTAAGGCACAATGAGAACAGATGGGGCATATTGTTGAGAGTGGGATGGATGGAGTCCCAACAAATTTTTATTTTGTTACAATCCTTCTGGTCTGTCTATCAACTTGGGTGGGTGAGAAAATGACGAGCGTCTGGAACGTCCACGAGCCTCTAGGAATTTGAAGAAAATTACAATTGTGATGCAAAATACACCGTTTACTGGTTACTACTATGTAAGTAAGTTGTGTTTATACAAATTACACAGAGAATTCCTGCCTCATTTGGAAACTAGTAAAATTATATATGTAAAAAGTTAGATATTCTTGATACTGTATAGAAAAAGAAACAAGAACTGATAAACTTGCCATTCAAACAATGATCGAATATTATAGACATTGCACTTTTCAACTTAAAAGATTGCACATTTACAAATGAAAATTGCACTTTTCAAATCAAAATTTGCATTTTTTTATTTGAAATTCACAGTTTTTGAATTGAAATTCATAGTTTCATAATAAGAAACTGCAATTTTAGGGTTCATAAGTAGTCAAAAAGTACACTATTCGAATAGAAAAACACACTTTTCAAAGCCAATATTGCCACTTTCAGAACCTAATTTTTCACTTTAGAAAGGTTGATATTAAAACTTTCAAAGTCTAAATTCACACGTTTTTAGTCCAAATTTTTCCTAATAAATCCAAATATAATGGGATAGGCATTTACCACGCAACCATAGGCTTAACAATTAACACTATATGTATAAAATATAACATGTGTGATGTAATGCTCCTACATTGGAATAGTGTTATTGAGAGGTATGGAAGGGATGGAATGGGGCTTCATTCCTATGATTTAGTGGAGACAAAACATCCCTGTTGCATTACCAAAATATAGGTGGATGTGAAGAACGTAAGAGGGAAAATGTTGGTACTTGCCTCTTGTTGCCGAGTTAATTCAAAGTGATGTTTTCACATGTTAGAGGAAATCGATAACAATTTGGGCGAGGGAATTTTCATGATGGCCTTTCTCAGCCACATGATGGTTTTGATGGCCCCTCAGACTGCACTGGGTGATTCCATGAAGATGGGTAACTCTTTTTGGCCAAATATGACGGTGAAAAACAGAAATTTTACCCATGTATTAAATTGAAGCCCTCGAAACTCATACTTGCCACATGAATTTTGACATGCGGTTGAAAAACGAAATGTAGAGAATTATGTTGGCTTTCCAATGATATTTTTTTTTGAAATATACAAATGCCATATATCGTGTCGAATTTTCATTTAATGAAACGTGTGTACTTAAACATTTGAAGAGCAATTAACAAGTAGCTTGTGTGCGTGCACAATAATTTAATGTTAAAGTAATAATTTTAAAAAATGAAATATGTGAACATGATCTAGACAGAATGCACTAGGGCTTACATATTTTTCTTTTAATTTTTCTCGAAAAATTATATTTATTATTATTTTTTGAAACATACCAATGAATATTTAAGTCGCATTTTGCACACATGTGTGTGCGTGCACGCACAAAATCTTTTGATTTTTTACATATTTTGCAAAACTAAAAATACCCTTTTAAAGAGGACGCGTTTATCTGGGGCTTACAGTGTATTTTTTCAAAAATTTTGGATGTGTATTTTGAATGTTGTGGATTTATCTTTGAGTTGAATCGAAGTTGTTGGCATGGTTTTTTAGGGCAAGTGTTAGTAGAAATTTAAAAACAAAATACATATGAAGATAAAAATTCATAAATTTTATGTATCTGGATAGATGATTCGTTGATGAATCTAATGTTATCAAGTTCGCTCATTAATGAACATTTAATGACATGGTTTAACTCTGTGAAAAGCAGACAAACATTCTATTATGTAGGGAAAAGGGCTCTCGGCCTGTATTTTAAGCCCTCGATCAAGCTATTTTCTTGATCGAGCTTTTTTAAATACCTCGATCGAGGGCTTAACAGAACCTCGATCGAGGGTTTAATGATACCTCAATCGAGGTGTTATTAAACCCTCGATCGAGGGTCTGTCAAATAGGCTCGATCAAGGGTTCGTCTATGTAAAAAAAAATGTATAAACCAACCGAGGCGAAACCGCGAGAGTTGGAAACAATTAATGTTTCCAACTACCCTTCCCTCGTAAAAACATCAACGAACCTGTATATAACTAGCAAACAAGGATTCACAAACAATAATTTATCTCATTTCTAGTTTTTTTTTCCATTAGAGATTTACCAATTTGATCTTGTTGAATTAGAGATTTGTCAATTTGATCTTGTTGAATTAGAGATTTGTCATTTTCATATTGTCGAATTAGACCTCATTCGACATGTAAGATTTCTTTGTAGACATAATTCAAGATTTCATACTAACATTTTGTTGTTTGTTATAACAATTTGAAAAAAAAATTGTTTGTTTTCATTGTAAATTGATTCATGTAAGATTTATTTGTAGGCATATTTCAAGATTTCATACTAACATATTGTTGTTTGTTATAACATTTTGAAAAAAAATTGTTTGTTTTCATTGTAGATTGATGAGAAATAAAAAAAAAAAAAAAAGAAAACACGCTAGACAACAAAATGCTAATGAAGAACGTGAGTACAATAGAGAACGAATGAGACAAAAAAGAGCAAGGTTGAGAGAAGAAGAAGATGCACATTTGGTGCAACAAATTCCAATGGAGGACAACCAAGGTAAATTATCGAATTGCATACTATCATAATTTAAATATCATGCTACATAATTTACAAAATTAGTAACAATTTTTCAATAAATTTAACTAAATTTCATAATTTAATTTGTTTCATATTTATTTTTAATTATATTCTTATTTATTTCATCAATTTGTTATTTAAATTTCAAAGTTTGCAACAATTTTTATGTTAAATAAACAATTTTCAAGTGGCTTTAAACAAAAGTTAAATTAGAACAATTTTCAAATGAAACATATAAATTTATATTATATTTTCATGTTAAAATATGAACATATTTTTAACTATTTTCAAATGTACACTTAGAAACTATATTTTCTTGAAAGTTAAATTGTACATATTTAACTAATTGCAATTTTTTAAGTTACTAACAATTTCAAGTTAAATGTAATTTCAATTCTTGTTTTGTTAGAAAAATTGATTTCAAAACAAATGAATCAATATTTTGAAATTTACATGTTTGATAGTTATGTATTAGTTAGAATTTATTCAATTTGAAAACAATTAAATAAATATTTTCATAGCTATGGTGGTTGGCAATATTTTCATAGTAATGAATATTTGAATACAAATGAATGTTCAAAGAGCTATTTAATTATAATGTTTACTTTAAAAAAAATTCCATTTGTCACATATATTTTTATTTGCATAATATGACATATTACCATGATAATATTAATGATTAGAGTCATATATTTTGTTAGGACAAATTGGAAATAATTAAATTTGCAATGTTTGCAACCTTGCATTGACATGTGAAGCATTATTAATAAAAAATCCTTAAATTGCAATTTATGATAAAATTATAATTTCCATCTAAATGTCTATTGTTGAAATTGCAAAATCATCAACTAATGAAAATGTTATTTTGCATTAAAAATTATAGATTTCCCCTCAATCATATCACTGCAATGTTTTTAATTAAATATCATATTCATCTCTAAATCAATGTTTTTTTCCCCACATTTAGAGTATAATAGGTATGTTATGATGGCTAGAAAATCAATCTCAAATTTTTATTTCACGTATATACAACATGGGATGCATGACGTTGTCCTTGAAATTCTAGGGTAGAAGTGTTGTAATCATTTATTTTTTGCATGGTGATTTGCAACTTGTATTTTAAATATTTATTTATTTATAAATTATACCATAAAGTTAAAATAACATTTTTCTTGTAATGTAAAAGTAAAAAGGACATAAATTGCATAAAGAAAATTTGCCCACAATTATATAATGTGATGATTGTACATGATATTAATTTTTATGCCCACAATAATTTTTATCAAGTTATTAACAATTATCTTGACTTAAATATATATAGTTGATTTTCAAGTTACTAGCAATTTTAAAGTTAAATGTACAAGTTACTACCAATTTCAAGTTACAAGCAATTTCAAATTTTACTAGGAATTTCAAACTTTACTTCTAGAACAATTCTAAAGTTTAATTAAGTTAGCAATTTCAAGTTACTTGAGCAATTTCAAATTTCAAGTTACTTGCAATTTCAAGTTACTTGATGTTAAGATTCTAGTGGGCGGCCTTCACTAACACCTCGGGGTTTTGGTGTAACGGTTTGTATCATTTGGTATCAGAGCACTTTCTTAGCCTTGTTGGGTGGAATTTCTGCCATTTTTCTTTTCGCATCTGGTACAAATTCGGATCTGGGAATAATCCCTGTCCTCTTAACTGTGGGAAGTACTTGGGCAGCCCTAAAACTCATTATGAGGAGTACCACGGGAACCCCAAAGTAGCAGTCCCATTGAGAGGACCTGCCAGCGAAAAGGGCAACGACCCCTACCTGATTGACTAGTTTTTCCCCGTGAGGTAAACCAAGAGCTGTCGTTTGTGGCCAAGCGGTTATCAGTTTTACCTGAGCCGTGGAGTGAGGGGTACTGCCCCAATACGCAAGCCGTCAGACAGCATTGGTGGCCGAGTGAAACACCTAAACTGTTAGGAAGCCGAACATACCTGGGGTCCATATCTATTTTCAGCTGAACTATTGTCGATCACTTCCGTGCCGTTTCAGATCCAACGCCGACATTGCAGTGTTCGTCCGGGGCTCGTATGATACAGAGGGAACACCACCGTACGGGTGCACATCCAGCCCAGAGTCTGGACTACGGAGCATGGTGGGATGTTAAGATTCTAGTGGGTGGCCTTCACTGACACCTCGGGCGCATATCTACTGTGTACTTTCCTTGACCAAGGAAGATCCCACCTGCACTCTGCCACACCTCCATACCTAGAAAATAATGCATCATTCCCAAATCTTTCATATCGAATTCAGCAGCGAGATTCCTCTTTGTATCACACCAAGTTCTGGGAGCTTGCTACAAGCCATACAAGGCTTTCTTCAATCTGTACACATGTGACTCCCTGTCAGGTCTTGGGACTGCATCCCAAACATCTTCTTCATGATCGACGGATCATGGCATTCCATTTCTTCATCCCAGATCCTAGGAACTTCAATATCTTCAATATCTTCAATAGATATCTTTTTTGTTGGAACAAATGTTGTAGTCCTTTTGTAGGTGAAAATATATGGTCTTTCCTACAAAACAAGTTAAATTGCATGATTAGAAACATCTCATAATTTTCAGAACAAATTCTTTACACATAAAGAAATATGTCATGCAATCATGCAATTATCTTAGCCAATGCTTCAATACAACATTTATTCATGTTCCACAACTTTCTAGATGCCTTCCAGTCTCTACCAGAACATTGTTAAGAGTTTGCACTACTCCCAACATGTCAGCAAAAAGGTTTCATTCTAGATAAATAGCACTGAAATGTTGTACAGTGCCATAGGCCACTTACCCATCACATGCATATTAGTAGTATCATGTTCATTTATGCAATCATTCTAATATGCACAATATATCTCCTAAGCATAATATTATTTAAACAAAAATAGGCAAGAAATGATAATTGAAATACTTATCTTTGTTTGTTTGTTGGGTGGAATCCCTATGAGTCTTTGCTTCCTGGTAGGAGCTGCTGAAGTAGCTTCTTCTTCTTTCTATTGTGGAATGTAGGAAGATGGTCAACTCCCTCTGAAAATCTACATCCTTGCAGGAGCTACTGGAGTGTGCTCCCTCTTGATCTTTGCTTTCTGGATTACCTGTCCTTGAACTTATATTCATCCTTGCTGACATCAATCTTCTTGAACCCTGGAAAGTATAATCTGTAAGCCTTCGAGCTTTGACTATAACCCACAAAGATACCCTTCTTTCCTGAAGGATCTAGTTCAGTCCTCTTTTCCTTTGGGACATGAGTGTATACTGGATAACCAAATATTCTGAGATGGCTGACTTTAGGTTTCTTACCAAAAAGACCTCTTCTGGTGTCTTGTTGTCCAATATCTTGTGGGGTGTTCTTTTCTGCACATATACAGTTGTTCTAGCTGCTTCTGCCCATAGATGCATAGGTAGATCCTGGTCATGCAACATTGCCCTTGCTGCTTCCATGATTGTTCTGTTCTTCCTTTCTGCAACTCCATTCTGTTGAGGATTATAAGGAGCAGTCAACTCCCTCTTAATCCCTGAATCACTGCAAAGCTTCTTGAAGTTACCTGAGGTGAATTCTCCACCATTGTCGGATCTGAATGTTTTGAACTTCTTGTTAGTTTGATTCTCCATCAAGGTTTTGAACTCCTTGAACTTATCAAGCACCTCATCTTTATTATTCAATAAGTATACCCAAGTCTTCCTGGAGAAGTCATCAATAAATGAGACATAATAAACATACCCACTTAGAGAACTGGATGACATAGGACCACATACATCTGAGTGGATGATTTCCAGAATGTCTTTTGCCTTGCTTTCACTGCTTGGGAGAGCCTTCTTAATGTTCTTACGTTTTGCACATCCTTTGCAAACACCTTCATGTTTGGTCTTGATTTCAGGAAGACCCTCTACAGCCTTGCTTGCAATTGGAAGTGCCCTATAGTGCATATGAGCAAGTCTTCTATGCCAAAGTTCACTTGGCTCCATGGATTCATATACCATGGCATGTTCAGGTTGTCCCTTCAATTTATACAAACCTCCCTCTTGCTCTCCAATCACTACTGCATCATCTATGTTCTTTCCCTTTGGCCACATTAGGACTTGGCCATCCACAAATGCAACCCTCATACCTTTTGCATCCAATGCAGAGATGGAGAGTAAGTTCTTCTTGAGCCTAGGTACATAAAGGACTTCTTTCATCTTCAAAGATTTTCCAGAATCTAGGTTGTAGGAGGCTTCACCACTTCCTTTGATTGGGTATTGATAATCATCCCCAAGTTTCACCTTATGGGGTGATTCATGTTCAGATAGATTCCCAGTCATGTGTTTGTAAGCCCCACTATCAATCAACCAATCATTACAACCATGGGAGATGGTACCTGTGAGAGCAGAGATCAGAACATACTCTTCTTCACTTGATGAGTTATCATCACTTTCTGCCCTAGCCTTCTTCTTGGGTGGTTCATCATCCTCGGCAGCATGAGCATGAAACCTTCTTTTGCTGCCCTTCTTCTTCTTGTTGAAGTCGTTGTTGTCCTTCTTGTTCTTGGGACAATTTATGGCAATATGTCATTTCTCATTACAAGTGAAGCATATTCTTCTTTCTTTGAAGTGATGTGAATATTTCTTGGAGTGAGATGGCTCTCTCTTGGACTTCCCTTTCTTGGTGTGAGCTGTGAGAGCTTGATCTTCATTCCCCATATTTTATTCTCATGCCACAAGCCTTACTTCTTCTTGTGAGCATTCTTCCCGTAGTCTACTGAAGGAAATCAACTTATTTCTTGCATAGATTCCTTGAATGAAGGAGTCCCATGACCTAGGTAAGCCATTCAGAGTGGTCATGACAACTTCACCATTCTCCACCATTTCATCCACTGATTCTAGTTGTTCCTTGATCTGGGAGACCTTGAAAAATAAGATTGAACGGTTTCTCCATTCTAAAACTTTACTTGTTTTAATTGGTTCCGTAGGGCATCTTCTGATTTATGTTCTTCCCTTCAAATAGCTTGGTCAAAGAGTCAAACATCTCTTTGGGTGTCTTTAGAGAAGACACATGGGGTATGAGATGGTCTTTAATAGAATCAACAATGATTCTCTTTTCCTTGACCAAGTTCTTCTTATGCAATACTTTAGCCTCTTCATCCTCTGGGATAGGGATGTCTTCTTTTATATATGAGTCCAACTCATTCTTTTCCAGGATTAACCCAATCCTATACTTCCAAGCTCAGAAGTTATCAACCCCTTCAAGCTTATCGTCAAGCTTGGTGTGGTGAGACATTTTAAAGAGTACTTCAAATGGAAATAGAAAATATTTAGGTCTTACCACTTGAAATGCTGAAAACTGGATCTGGTCCCAGATTAGGGTTTGTCGAAAAAACCCTAAAAATTCAAAATGTGAATTTCAACTTTCTGAAAGGATAGAAAGATGCACCTTGATGAGCAGATCAGCCTGGTGTATTCAGAATTTGAGATCAGCAAAGCTTTACCCTTCAGATTTTCCT
Organism: Larix kaempferi; assembly: GCA_027924585.1. Taxonomy (NCBI): domain Eukaryota; kingdom Viridiplantae; phylum Streptophyta; class Pinopsida; order Pinales; family Pinaceae; genus Larix; species Larix kaempferi. Next base: position 13,161,395 of record BSBM01000115.1, on the reverse strand, counting down.
TTTTTTCCTCCTGGGTTCACTAGGGAGAGCCTTGAATTAGGGTTTGAGTTTCTCGGAGATCTACCTAGCCAAAAATCTCGTTCCAAAGCTCTAAAGTTTGATTTTTGCAAGGAGATTCCAGCTATGTCTTCAGATTTTAGAAATTCCTATTTTTGTGGAAACCCTAATTTTTAGGGCCAAATCTGAAAATGCTCAAAATTGAATTAGGATTGGACAGATAGATGCGCCTTGATGAGTAGAGTCAATCTACTATACTGCTTTTCCAAAATCTGTGGAGAGAAACCAAATAAACAAGAAACTGAAGTTTCCGTCACTGCAAAATGTCTTCTTCTCAGGTTAGCTTTGATACCATGTTAAGTTTTGAGCATTAATTCACAATACTCTAGAATCTTTACTGAGAGAATAAAATATACAAAATATCAATGCATGACAATCATAATAAGCATGACAAGCATCACAAGAATCAAAAGCATAAGAGACAAGAGACACAGAGTTTTCGTGGGAAAAACCCTAAGGTGAAAAACCCCACAACTTCCTCAAAGATAGAGAGAGCAATGTCTTAACCAAAGTACAACCAAAATACACTTGAGATAGTATCCTAAAGTAGATGATCCTCCTCCTCACTAGTGTGCCACTTTCTGAGTGAGAGAGATGTACTTTTCCGAAAAATGATTTAAATAGAGATCACCTGATCTCTATTTATACTAACCTGTTTGCCCAGTGACCTTATGGGGCAGACTTGTCTAGATAGGTACATTCACAATATAATATATATATTTCAGGGCCGACCCCACATGGTGGTCTAATAACCCATCGGCAAGTACACACACTTGCGACACTTGTCAATCCACATGACGACACTTCCTTATAGAGGAATAACACATCTCTAATAAGGGTACAATAAATATATATGAAATACATAGATGAAATACATTCCAAATTTACATATACATCAACACTTGGCTCGAGTTTGAAAGGACTTGGGTCGCGGAATCTCTGGCACAATTGGTCCTGGTAAGACCTGGGCACCCTAGAACTCTATAGTCCCTTGCCATTTCTGTGGTGTGAAAGTTTGAAAAGCTAGAACAGAGTTTGGATTGGCTTCATTGGGAGTTACAAGGGTTTTACGAGCCAACCTCTATTAAATGGTAAACACTTTCATGTTATGTTCCTCCAACGTTGATGGCTGAGATGTTTAATGCTTTTGTAAGACTTCAGGAAAAGATATTCAATTATACAGAGTTAATGTTTATTTTGGAAGCCCATTATTCCCAGACCTTGGAGTCTATATGAATGGATAAATTATGGCCTCTGTGCTATTGATTTTTTTGTTTGGATGATTTGAATGTCATTTGCTACTGTCACAAAAATATCTCTGTTTTGTATGAAATTTTGTACCCAGCTTGGCCGAGACTACCACATCTGCATTTTTAATTTGATATTTTCTATTCTAGTTTTTAAATGGAGTTATGGCATTTTCTCTTTGACGTCAGTTTGGACCTAGGGTTTTAGCATTGCTAAAAAGATGTCGAATTCTAGGTTTATAGATTTTATGCATCTCAACTGTTTGTATTCCATAAATTGTGTCTGTCTCTGGTTTAGAAAGGCTACATGACAAACATAAATCATTTTAAGGGTGTCGTTTCTACACGAATATAACTAATTTTTTGTTTTATTGTAAATTATATTTTATATAGAGAGTCTAAGGTTAAGCCTAGTTTTAGGTTGTTTGGACTAAGGGCTTCAATCCCATCCTATACTCTTTATTTTCCATAATTCCTTCTATACTTAGAAGGATATGCAAGCTTTTTTGTTTTGCTTTGGTTGGATAAATGAGATATTTGTTTGACATGATTCGTTTTGTTTTATTGGAGTTGTTGATCAGAGTGTCATTATGGGCTATGGGAGTATTGGTCTTCCTATTGTATTAAGCCTGCATATATTTGATTAATGATTAAACATTATGGCGGATGTTTCAAATGTAGCGATTTATGTGAGACCAATATAATTTTAGAATTTGCCTATAACTTATAAATCCTAGGTATGTTCTAATTCTCCAAATAATGAGTGATATTTTCCTTTATGAAGACGCTATCTATCGTGTAATTGATTTATGTAAGTAAATAATAGCAAATCGGGAAGTATTTCGATCTTTCGTCCTATAATGTGAATTTACTTTAGCTTTCTTTTCAAACTCTCTGTTTATAAGATATATATGATTTTTAGTTATTTACTGAGTAATTCTTATTTCGATACTTTAATATACTATTACTGAATAAAACAGGACTATTGTATATATTGTAATTAACAAGAGATTTACTCTTACTCTGTACGGTAATAACATTGTTGAACCATACTACTATCATACTATACTTAACTCTGTGAATGATACTCCATAAAAAACTACTGCATTTCTAATTCGTAAGGAAATGAACCCTATAATTAAACACAGATTTATAAATTATAATCATTATTCTTTCTACATCATAATTATTTAAAAATATAGACTCTTGTACATAATATAATTTCTAGTTCTGTACTCGAATAAATTAAACAATTAAGTAAATAAACTGATACAAGGAACATTAAAAACCTGGTAAACTTGTTCCTCCCAACCGTGTCCTGAAACAACCAAGTTTACTTGCTTCAGGACCCTCGAGCATGTTCACTGAACCAACAGGACAAAGACTTAGTGTAGATGTTTGTTTGGTTCTCTCTGTTAGACTCAACAACCAAACTTGTAGTCAATCTCCTAGCAATATTACTTTATCTTTCCCCTCATCGAATACCTTCTTGTGTGCCTAACTTTTCAGTGTGCCGCAAATGCACAAGGTTCTAACTGATCCTCTTGCCCATTCGATGGATAGATATATGCCTAGGTTGTTGGGTCAGAAATAAATGAACCACCTGCTCAGTTCCTCTTTTCTTGGGAACATGACCACAATTTAGGGAAGACGCCTCCTGCATCAGCTAGAAAGTAAATGTTGTTGATTCCACTTGTCATGTTTTCCTTCTACACCTGATCACTACTCCTAGTGGGTCAGTGAACACTCTTCAACAGTCCTCTTTGGATAGGTGTCTCTTATTTTATTTATTTAATAATAAAATATTCAATTGCAGTCATCTTTGACCATCCTTGGTCAACAACATAAAACTTTACAATAACTTTTAATATAATGTTTTTCCACAACATAAAATGTTTTTAGTTCTAGGTGGGTTACAGTATGGTTACCAGTACATGTATTACACTTAAGGTCACCGGAATGTCGGTGCTCTTAAATGTGTAACGCATCGGTAACTATTTGTGGGTTTTAATTTATTTTTTAGCCTGGGTCGGTGCATTCGATTAATTCAGCTCGCACCGCTAGTGGTGTGCCCTGTAAAATTTTACGGGGTGCACTGTATAACTGTACGAGCTGAATGATTCGAATGCATCGTGCAAATTTTTTTTAAATTTTTTTTTAATAAGTGCATTTCAAGTTGAATTTTAAAAAATAAACCGCTAAAAAATTAAATTGTGAACAAAGCAACATTTTAACTATTGAATGGCACGTCAGGGAGGCATATTGGCGATGTATGGGAAATTTGAATTTTTTCAAAACAGTTTGGAAAAATTCAAATGAACCACAATAGCCAATAGAAGCCACGGATGCATCCACGTGGGCCATGGATGTCACGGTGTCCAAGTGTGTGAAGGGAAGCACCAATGCAGAAGGGCTTCAATGCATTGAAGTGGGTAAAAGTGAGTTTTCAGCTGCGGTAATTTTTTTATTATTAAACCTTTTACTAGTGTGCTTGACATAAGGATGCACCAGTGCATTCCACAATTGAGAGCACCATAATGAGTTGATGTTAAAATAAAATGTTTTTTTTTTTAAATAACAAAATATTTTTATTTTTAATAAAATACTTTCAGGTGTGTTTGGTTTATGATACTGCACTGGTGTGTCTACATTATTTAGCGCACTGGGAATGGTTTTAAAATATTTTGTTGATTATAAAATTATATTTTTTTATTTTCAATAAATGGAATGGTTGTGAGTTATGGTCTTCAGAACGCAATGGGGCGTTTAAGAACGAACGCACCATTGTTAGACTTTTGAGATTTTTTTTAAGAAAATAGATTATTGTGTTTCATAAAATAATGTTCAGTGCGTTAGGTTTGATACGACGCATTGGAGGAGTTATTGTTAATGAACACACCGAGTTTAGGTTTTTACTTAAATATTTTTTTAAAATAAAAGAGTATGTAGTGCGGTGGTTTCTACTAAACGCATTGGTGTGGTTGTATGTGGTGGAACACACCGTTATGGTTATTTGGAAATTATTTTGTTTTGATAATGCTGTTTTTTGGTCGCAGTGCGACAAATTAGGACGACCATGTGAATGCACCGGTGCGATTAGCTTAAAAACACACTGGTGCGATTTAGTAATAAACGCACCAAAATAAAACTTATGTTAAAACCTCTGGTCACTCGCCTTTGCTACTAACCTCTGCTAGAAATGGATATTTGGGATCTTTTGGGAGGAGCATATGCTATAACCTATGCTAAAGGACCTTTTCCTTGTATTGATGTCAACTAAATAGGAAGTTGTCAAGAAATAACAAGACTAGATGCAAGCCTATATATAGGATCAAATGAGTTAAATGTGGTCCAGGGAAAAATTTAAGAACCCCTCCTCAACTATGTATAATAAATGGACAAATCCCTATGAGATAAAAGAGAATATGAAGGCTATTTTATCAATATTATATTATGTATATATAATTTTTTTGTGAATCTCTCATTGAATTATATAATCTTGTAAAATATTAGAAAATATTTCACTAAATTATAAAACCTTGGAAAATCAACAACCCTCCTCATGTGGACATTAAGAAACTTGCAAAGTGAGATTCAACCCATAAAATATGGATGAATGTAATTCTGACTTCAATTTTCATGATTCATATAAGGTGAAAGAGCCCCTATCAACTCTAATAACTTGCAGTAGGATCTGATAGCTGTAACAAGCCTCACACAAAAATCACTCAAGAAGTGTAGAGAAGAAGAGAAGAATGTAGTCAATAATCACTCATGAACACATAAAATGGAGAATAACTGTTGTATCATACATTAGTTGTAAGCCGGCACTATGAAAACTGAATACAATACAATAACTGTCAATAGAATTCGAATAGAGATAAGGTAATTGGAATTCATCCTCAGTGTCTAGCTTCGATAACATTGAAGACATCATCCAATCAGTAGTATCAGTCATAAATGGTCAATAGTCGGTCAAATGAGTCTAACTGAGTCTAACAGAACCATCTAGGTACAAATCATGGGATGGAGACTCCAAGGAGGGCGCATGAGGCTGTTGGAAGGTCAAGTGGCACTCCGGAACTAGCTAACTAGGAGCTACAGGAAGTTAGGATGAGCAATCAATGGAAGAACTGCTCAATCAATGCTCTAACTGACCATTAACTGCTGGTAGTTGAGAAAAGGCGCACATATTATGCAGGTGACTAAAACAAGGCGCATCAGGTAGGTAGGAGGGCTACTGGGGGCTGAAGACAGGCTCTAAGGAGCTAAAATTAGGCTCTAAGTGCCGGGAAGACCACCAAAATGATGACTAGATGCATGCAAATGCATGCATGATGAATGGATGGATGCGAAATGTATCTAGGCATGCAAATATGAAAAATGATGGGGAGAATATTCCAGCACCCCCCTGCAAGTTGTACTATGAGGTAATAACCGAAAACTAAAAAATAGGGCCCTGGTGACTGAGACCAAAGGTCACCTCGTACAAAAATCTAAATAATAAATGAGGAAAGAGGGAAAACCCAGTGAGAATAAAGCCCTCCCTCAAAATAGACAAAAGGATGTTAATGTAGCATGTCATCACTCACCCGAGAAGGAGGCGAGTGTCCTTTTCCGAAGAAGGATCGATCGATCTGAAATGGATCAGTAATGTGAGAAGGATGAAACCTTCCATTCTAGAAATCTGATCTGGTTCTCCATCGATTAGTTGGATCACTAACCAAATCATTGGCAGATCTAAGAGTAATGGCTGCCCATCGAGGAAGAGGAGGATCATAAGGTTCTTTTGGAACTGGAATAATCATCAATAAAAGTGAGTACATACCTTGCTTTGTTTAGAGACAGATCTGGAAATGGCCCAGCAACATCGCTATGGATGAGATCTAGAGGATGAGAGGCTCTCCTTGCCTTCCCCTTCTCGAATTTCTTCTCAGGATGCTTGCCCATCAAACAACCATGACAGTTACCCTTGGAAAACTTGATCTTGGGTATCCCATCAACCATATCCTTTGTATGCATGCCATGCAAGTACTGATAGTTAAGATTCCCAAATCTTTCATGCCATAATCTGCTTTCTTCATCAGCATGGGTATGGAGAGCAGATTGCTTTGAGAGAGGTAAGAAGTGTGATTTGAAACTCCTTTTGCAATGATTTCACCTAACACCATGTGTTGTATCTCGACTTCATTTGGAGAGAAGATCACTCAGGCTCTCCAATATGAGTCATTTGGTACACTGAAACTAGATTTGCTGTGAGAGATGGAACATAAAGCACATCTGAGAAGTAGCCATGCTCAAGATTGATCCTTCCAATCCCCTCAGAGGAGACTTCAGAATCATTGCTACACCTGCAAAACAAGAAGAATTTTGTTGATAGAGAATTGCTACACTTTGAATGAACACTGCCTAAGGACACTGAGCACATATGACTAAGTCCTTCACACCTAGATAGACCTCATTGGATTGCTCCAGTGAATTCAAGGTAATGGCACCAGTATTTGTTGTGGAAACTCAGAGGCTTCTGGTGCTCAAGTGAAAGACAACTGCTCAACGAAATGTTGCAACTGCTGCAATTCGAATAGCTACTAAAAGCTCTGATACCATGTGATAATTTCCAGTAGGATCTGATAGCTGTAACAAGCCTCACACAAAACTCACTCAAGAAGTGCAGAGAAGAAGAGATGAATGTAGTCAATAATCACTCATGAACACATAAAATGGAGAATAACTGCTGTATCATACATCAGTTGTAAGCTGACACTATGAAAAATGAATACAATACAATAACTATCAATAGAATTCGAATAGAGCTAAGGTCATTCGAATTCATCCTCAGTGTCTAGCTTGGATAACATTGGAGACATCATTCAATCAATAGTATCAGTCATAAATGGTCAATAGTCAGTCAAATGAGTCTAACTGAGTCTAACAGAACCATCTAGGCACAAATCAGGGGATGGAGACTCCAAGGAGGGCACATGAGGCTGTCAAAAGGTCAAGTGGCACTCTAGAAATAGCTAACTAGGAGCTACAGGAAGTTAGGATGACCAATCAATGGAAGAACTGCTCAATCAATGCTCTAATTGACTATTAACTGCTGGTACGTGAGAAAAGGCGCTCATGTCATGCAAGTGAGCAAAACAAGGTGCATCAGGTAGGTAGGAGGGCTTCTAGGGGCTGAAGACAGGCTCTAGGGAGCTGAAATTAGGCTCTAGGTGCTGGGAATACCACCAAAATGATGACTGGATCCATGCAGTTGCATGCATAATGACTGGATGCATGCAAAATGCAAATATGAAAAATGACGGGGAGAATATTCCAACATCAACTTCCATTTCTAGAATCAGGGGAAAATGGGAGCTGCCTAGCGATTTTTGTTGGCGAATAGAAGTTTAAATCGATATTTAGAGAGACTAAATTGTTTTATTTTGGATCCCCTTTTTAAATTCAATGGGGCTAACCTCTATTCATTCAAAATAAATAAATTAAATGTGGGCTAATTATACCTAACATGTGTTTAATAAAAAAGTATCCCATTAAAGATTTAAAACCCCTAAATTTAGCCCATGGGCTAAGATTAACCCCTAAAACTTTCCATGATGGGGACAAGCATGGTCATCATCTTACATTGGAGAGCTTGAATGAAAGTATCTCACAAAAGACTAACTATTGTTAAGAATATTTTTGAGCAATTCTTTGTTGGCCCCATATGTTGGAGGAAGTCTACCACACTTTGTCATTGTGGTCAAGCTTGCACACCATTAAATTACAACAAATTGATAGATTTGTTTTTGGCCATGTTCGTAGTTCTCTCATCTTGAGATTGATGGTCTATAAAAAGTACATAATTCCAAAGCTCATGGGGGGCAAGGAGAGGAGAAGCTCACTTCATGAGGAGAAAATGAAGGAGTGATGGTTAGAGTTAGAATACGAGAAACCTTCAAGATGTGGAAAATATGGGTTCACAGAGGATATAGAGAGGGGGGTGTAGGTGTCGCAAATGCAATGGAGGAGGAAACAATTTGATTCGCCAAATAGGCACCCTCTACCCAATGTAAATATCATTGATTGAGAACAAATATGATTATTTAAAACTATATTTTACTTGTTCTTACCATAAACTTTAATTATATAGTTTGGTGTTTAGTTTTTTGAATTCCATGACTTATCATGTTATATATGTATAATAATAGATTACAATGTCTTTGTATAAACAATGTTAAGCTTAAGATTCCAGTGAAAATTAACTTAAGACATGTAAAGGAAAACTAATTAGGCATTACATAGGGAACATTACTAAAGTGATTATCCTCTCATTTCCAAAATTTCTCTCAAATTCCTTAAAGGTGATTACAAAAACATCCTAAGCCATAACGAAATGACATATTGAAAAAATATTGAAATACTACAAACTAATTATAAATCACATGGGATATTAATTAAAGCTATTGTAATTATCATTTACAAAAAAATTCATAATTTTCAAAAAGTAATAAGAAAAACTTGTAATTTATTAAAGTTGTTCTCCAAAGGATATTGTAAAAAATCTCTATGTCATGTTGAAATTATCTTTCACAGTTAAAAACTAATTATACATTATATAGAAATTAATTATCATTTTGAAAGTTTTTAATACAATTTTTGAAAAGTGGTTATAAAAACTTGTAAATTATTAAAGTTTTTATAATTATCTTTTCCAAAATTTATCTTCATTTATTTAAGTCTCATATTTACTTTTTACTTTGTATTATTCTTTTTTGTTTATGGTGGACATAATATTTATTACTTTTTACTTTCTATTATTATTTTTTGTTTACTTTGTATTATTTTGTTACTTGACAAACACTCTAAAGTTCCAAAGTAAAGTCTTTAGTTTAAGTCTCATATTTACTTTTTACTTTGTATTATTCTTTTTTGTTTATGGCCGACATAATATTTACCACCTAATCCTAAGCTCTAAAGTCTCTAATTTAAGTCTCATATTTACTTTTTACTTTGTATTATTCTTTTTTGTTTTTGTTACTCGAAAAACACTCAGATCTCCCTCATAGTGGGCTGTAGAGCGCCTCTTCGCGCAAAAAATTGTAAATTATTAAAATTGTTTTTAATAAAATATTTTATCTAAAATTTCTTCTTATTTTTCACTTTTCTAAATTTTCTAAAAGTAATTAAAAAATCTAATAAATCTCTATGTTAAAATGACTAGATGAAAATAAAGAAGATTGTAAACAATCTCTATATCACATTGAAATGACTAAATTATATTGAAATAAGTGGTTATATCATATTGAAATTACTAAATGAAAAAAACACCATCTTAGAAACTAATTACACTTCACATGAGAAATAATTAACATTTCCAAAATTCCTCACAATTTTCCAAAAGTGATTAAGAAACTTCTAAATCATTAAAGTCGTTGTAAATCATGTGTTTAAGGGCAGACCCCATACCGAACAACCTTTACCGCGCAAATCGGGACCGGGGCAGACCCCATACCGACCAACCTTTACCGCGCAAATCGGGACCGGGGCAGACCCCATACCGACCAACCTTTACCGCACAAATCGGGACCGGGCTTATGGAACGCACGCTGGATGAAAATAAAAATGAAGTGGACACTGGACACACCGCAATCAATGCTCTTCCGACCAGGGTAATAGGAATTTGGGAAAAATCCCACTTGACGAAATGACGGTTTCAACAATATATACTGTTTTTTTTTTTGTTTTTTTTATGACGGTGAATAATATATACAGACCTTTTATTGTTTTTTTATGACTGTGAATATAAAATATAGGCCGTATTTGACTGCAAAATGGCTGTCAAATTCCATCCCTGCTTCCGACCATTGCGCCAAAACCGATTAGTTCGTGGAACTTGTCTTTTGCACTTTATCTAAAACCACTCATTGACTTTCCATAAGTTGAACTTGATACCTCTATTTATATGTAAGGGCAACAAACAAGCAAGGCATTCCAGATCCGAGAGTCCGGAAAAGAGAGAGAGAGAAATGGATCAAGGTTTTGTTTCCATGTTGAAGCTTCTGTGGTTTGTAATCATGGCAACTGCAATAGCGCTGGATACTGCAACCGCAGCGACTGTTAGCTCTTCAATGAAGAAGCCGTATAATCATTTGGCTTTATACCATCATCAATTCTTCAACCGCATACTCGATGAGAGCACTTCTCTTCAACTGGATGATGATGATTTTGCTTTGAACCATGTTGAACGCAAGCTCGGGGAAACTCAATCCCCATCACCCATGGACGCACTTCGCGATAGAAGGGACGTGGAGGCGCTTTTGTCCTTCAGAAATGCGGTCAAATTCGATCCTTATGGATCGCTTCTCAACTGGACGCCACAAAATTCAGAGACTGTGTGCTCCTGGAATGGAATCCGCTGCAGAAAGGGCACCAATAGAGTGGTTGCCATAACACTTCCTGGCTTGGGACTGGAAGGTAGTCTCTCACCATCTGTCGGTAACCTTTCATTATTACGCAGTTTGAATCTTTATCGTAATAATATGACAGGAATAATTCCACCGGAGCTTGGCCAGCTGAAAGCGCTGGGAATACTTGACCTCAGCGTTAATATGCTATCCGGTCCTATTCCGAAAGCACTGTGTAATTGTACGCGCCTTCAATGGATCCGACTTTCAGAAAACAGCTTGACGGGGACTATACCAACAGAATTCGGCCGTCTTGTCAAGTTGGAACATCTCCGCTTGAGGGAAAATGATCTTACTGGAAATATTCCAACTTCTCTCAGCAACTGTACCTCTCTCCAACAGGTGTCCATTGGACACAACAATCTGACTGGTCCAATTCCGCTTGAACTGGGCATGCTGCAAAACTTATACTATTTGGCTCTAGAGTCCAACAACTTGGATGGCTTCATTCCTTCATCTCTGGGAAACTGCTCTTCACTCCAGATTTTGTTTTTGGGCCACAACAGATTGTCGGGCAGGATACCACCTCAATTAGGAAATTTGAGAGAGCTTAGTTTCCTGTCCATTTATGGCCCGAATAACATTTCAGGTATGATTCCTTCTGAAATAGGAAATTGCACTCAACTTGAATGGCTGGATTTAGGATTAAACAAGATTCAAGGTTTCATCCCGATGAGTATTTTTGGCCTTCCCCTCTCCACCCTTAATTTAGCCCAAAATAACATTACTGGTGACATGCCTGATGCCATTGCCAATTTAACTAAGTTGACCTATCTGAATATGGCTCAAAATACATTTTCAGGTTTTGTGCCTAAATCCATTTCCAAACTGAGGAACTTAGCCATTTTAAATCTTGGCTCAAATAGGTTAATTGGTTCTATACCTAATGGTATCGGGAATTTAAGTATGCTTGTACTCTTAGAGTTTTATAGCAACAATTTAATTGGTAGCATCCCTGAAGCCTTTTTTCCCAATTTAAGAGTTTTGAGTTTGGCTAATAATAAGTTTAGTGGTAGTATTCCTTTATAGATTACAAATCTCACAAGATTACAAGTTTTAGATTTATCCAACAATAATTTTAGTGGATGCATACCCTCTAATCTTCAGAAACTTAAAGGATTTGATTTCCTTGGGTCTTCTCAAGTTAATAGTGAAACACTATATCAAGAAGTAAAGGCTGTAGTAAAAAGACATGAGTATGTTTTCAGATATTTGTTGGCTAAAAATACTATATTTGACTTGTCTAGCAATAATCTTATTGGAGAGATTCCTCCAAGCATAGGAACTCTCAAAAGTTTGAGAATACTGAATTTATCTAGAAACCAATTGGAAGGACAAATCCCTGCATCTCTTAGTAACATATCTATTTTGGAAGAGTTGGATTTTTCCAAAAATAATTTGAGTGGAGTGATTCCTCGTGAACTTTCTAAATTAACCATGTTGGCATCTCTAGATATTTCATGGAACAGGCTTTGTGGAAGAATCCCAAAAGGGACACAGTTTGACACTTTTGATGTGGCTTCATTTGAAATGAACAAATGCTTATGTGGTTCTCCTTTGCATGTTCCATGTAATGAAGAGCATAAGAAAAACAAAATGGAAGGCATGGAAGGCATGGAAGGCATCACCATCAGTAAGGGACCATGGCTAAGTCGTGTAGATGAACATTTCTCATTGATTGCAATGGGATTGGGAATGGGAATTGGAATTGGAGGAGTTGTAAGTGTGATGATATTGTGGGACACTGCTAGGCATTGGATAATGCCTCCCAAAACACAACAGTTTTATGGAGTGTATCAATTTCCTAAATGATATGAAAGGTTTGTTCTACCTTCATCAAAATTTTAAAGTAGTGAGGACACTTTTAGATCATAACAATACTATTTTTCTTAAATTAGATTTTGTTTACCCAAAAAAACTTATATATATTAATTTGATTATATATTAAATAATAAATTGTAAATTATTAAGTGTGCTCTCTATATTTGTCATACTCTAGTCTAAGTATAGAGTGCACACATGTTCCATGTTATATGATTACACGCCAAATTACATTATTATGCATCTAACATTTGATTCATAATCACTTGAATTTGAATTTATCTTCCATGTTTTGTTATTATCATTTCAATCATTTATTTTTAATAAAATTTCCAATTTATTCATAATCACTCAAGAATTTGAATTTATCTTCCATGTTTTGTTATTATCATTTCAATAATTTATTTTTAATAAAATTTCCAATATAGCTTTTCTTGTTAAACTATGCTCACAAGTAAATTGGGATTTTAGTAATTTATTCGAATGATGTTCTAGTTATATATGTTTAGATGTCTTCAAATATTGACATAAGGTGTTTTAGTGTGATATTGTCTTTTCAAGATGATATGGTTTGATTTACTTTCAACTATGGATATACGGTGTTTTATTGTGATATTGTCTTTTCAAGATGATATCGTTTGATTTACTTTCAACTATTGACATAAGGTGTTTTATTGTGATATTGTCTTTTCAAGATGATATGATTTGATTTACTTTACAATGTAGCTAACAATAATCATTTAGATGATTTAATGACATAGACTTAACAATTTTCTATTTTATTGGTGATTGATGTTTTCTATGTTTTAGGATTGTAAGAGCTGGTTAGAGCAATGTCAAACTAAGATTTATAGTCAATTAAAGTCCATATGAAAAAATTAGGTTTTGGCTATATACATAATTAGCATTATTATATCATTTAAATATATATATACATATATTTTAAAAATATTTTTTTTTATAAATATCTTAAACTTATATTACTCCTTTCTACAATATAAAATCATAGCGATATCTTGATATGTTTGAAATATTTACTAAAATTGTAATGATCGATAGTCATATTTAGTTTTTTTGAAATTGTGATGGTTGAGAATCATATCTTGAATATAGTGTGTGTGAGATCAAAATTAAAGAATCATATTTTAAGTATTTTTTATATTTTTTTATATTTGTTATAATGTTTTTTAAAAATATTTCACAAATATTTCTAAAAATTCAACAATTACTCTGATAGGTTATTAGTAAACCCAAAACCATCAATTCCATTTAATAAATTTAATTCCGTTTAATATATTATGCTGCCATTAGGATAATGCCATCCCAAATGCTAACTAAATATTACACTGAAATCAAATAATTATATTATGCTGCCATTAGGATAATGCCATCCCAAATGCTAACTAAATAGTACACTGAAATCAAATAATTGGACTTACATAGAAATTAAAAAAATGATAAAAATCACATTCTTGTGGCATCCTTCCACGTGAGAAGGTGGAGAGTTTGTGTTCATGAAAAGGGTGGGTCTCATCGAAATAGCAATCATCGTGTATAGACCTCAAATCATCGTGTAAGTACAATGGAACCTCTCTGGTTTTTTAATTCAAACTTTATTATTAAATATATCACAATGCCACCTCATACATTGCAATTTCTACCCATCAAGGAGTTCTCAAGGCATATAAGTCACTCATATTAAACACAAAAGATGGAGACTATGTTCCTGAATACGAGGATATATTGATTTTGTAGAAACAATCATTTAAAGGTTTTTAATGTTAAAATTTGCCGACTGCTGGTTGGATATCTCGATTTTAGGACTTGTTGGATATCTTGATTTTCCCTTAAGAGTATTTTTTTTTTAAGTCTTCGAAACAAATTCAATTAGATACTACAAAGAACTCATTCATATGCGCCCATAGAACGAGTAGAGCAGGATAAAATATAACTAGAACGTTTTTTTTTTCAGGTTAATTTTTAATAAAAACCAGTAAAATAAATTGTTTATGGAAATTGTTATTTCCGTAATTTTGGAATTTCAGCAATCATATTTGCATGTCCTAGATTAAATGGCTGATTTTAAAATGATCAAGATCACCGAAATTACAATTTGAGCACTCCAAATTGAGATTTCAACAACAATTGTTCTGCCGGATTCTAGTGAGTCTTGGGCATTTTGGTTAGGGCTTATACTGCACCCCATAGAATGTTATACCAACTACATGAAATTGTTACCAGTTTTCATGTTTATGTGCCTGGATTTCTAAGACTTTTGCTTTAAAATGTAATTGGTAAATTTTGAAATAATTTATTAGTCCATTATGGATTATGCTTTTTAATATCAATTCAAATTTTTATTATTTAATATTAGTCCAATTTCATGTTAAACAAATTTACTATTTTTTAAATGTTTATAAAATACAATTTATTAAATGAATTTTTTAATCAAAATTAAATTTCAAAATTTCCATTTTTTATTGGTAAAAAAGGTTATCTATGAAACTTGATTTATAAAAAGCTAAAAAAAAATCTAAAAGCATTTAATATGAAACTTTCCAAGAGTGCCATGTAGCAACTTTCACATACCATTAATTTTTGTTTATTAAAAGGAAAAACAAAAATTGAAGTCAATTACCATATAATGTTTTGATTTTGGTATAACCAACTTTATATATTTTTATTTTTATATTTCTATGATAGAAAATACTTAATTGATGTGATAAGTTATATACACTTGTTATGTTCTTATGATTTTTTTTAAAAATCAATATGCATTTGATTTAATAGTAAATTTGAGTTGTTTGGTTGATAAATCTAATCTTTTTTGAAGTGATATTGGTTAGGGGTAAAGGGGTAACCTAGTTTGAATGAGAAGATGGTTGATTTGATGATTTACGTAGGCTTGGGTTATGATGGGAAACAAAGTGTATTATGGGAGAGGCTAGTTAGTCTAGGATATGGGTGTAAATGGGGATTTATA
Organism: Larix kaempferi; assembly: GCA_027924585.1. Lineage (NCBI taxonomy): Eukaryota > Viridiplantae > Streptophyta > Pinopsida > Pinales > Pinaceae > Larix > Larix kaempferi. The sequence continues at coordinate 13,145,835 of BSBM01000115.1, read as the reverse complement.
TGATCAAGGGTGGAGAGAAACTAGATGAAAGAGAAGTTATTGATGTTATTGATGGTGTGGGTTCTATTCTAGGGGAAACATTGTTATTGTTGTTATTGTTCAATCTTTTGTAGTTATTGATGTTTTGAAAAATATGATTATTGGATGTACCTTCATGTACCTCCCTCTGCAGATTTATAAAATAGTTTCACAATTTTGTGACACACACTGCCTTCTTCATGTTGTTTGGAGGAATGACCCTCAATGGGTTCAGATTAAGCGTGTGATTAATTCTCAAAGAGGCTATTTCCTTCTCTATTATAATATCTTCTACATATGCTAGTTCCAAAGTTATATTTAGAATCTTGGCTCATTTGATAAACGGTTGTACAGTGGAGTATGTTACTACATAAACTAGCATGTGAAATTAAAGCCTAGAACAACAATGCTAGCCCACAAGCAACTAATAAAGAGGCTCAATCTACATTTTGGCCAGTTGTAAGACTAAAGTCCCACAATTTTGGTCATCACCAAATTTCTAAATGAATTTAGTTTCAAAATCATGCCAATTGTGTATGGTATTTACCAACAGATTGTGAAGCCATGAAAAATCCCTGAGCTGGAAGGGAAAGGGAAAGGACCTTCAAACTACATCTTCATTCCTTATATTCAGAAAAGGAATGGATTGCATGCAGTGTTTTTAGGTGATCCTCGACAAAGTGTTTGATCAAGATGACAGATAAGAGGGTATCTCTTTCTACATTCTTAAGCAAAAATGCAACAGTTGGGTTGGTTGTAGATCATTTTCTGCTAACCAGGAGGGTGGAAGATTTTGTTAGTTTTTCATCATTTAATTCAATATGATCTAGGATCTTAACCGAGAGAACATGTACAGCATATCAAACACAACAGACAAGAGACACAAATCATTTCACCGGGGAAAACCAAGAAGGTGAAAAACCCCGCAACTTCCTCAGAGATAGAATGAGCACCAATACAAAGATCACAAAGATGAATCCCAAAAAGATAGATGTCTGCAGCAGCTACTCCTCCTCCACTTGTGCACACTCCTCCTCTCTCTCACTTATGCGAAGTGAGTGAGTGAATGAATAAAATGAGAGAGAGACACTCTCTATTTATACAACAACTTAACCTGCCTTTAACTCTAACTGGGTCGACTTCCTAAGGAATCCTAATAACCCATCCACATGAATCATACAGGGCTGACCCCACACAAGTGGTCTAATAACCCATCAAATATAAGTTACGACACTTACAATGTAACTTGCGACACTTGCAAATACAAATGACGACACTTCCAATCGGAGGAATAATACATCTTCGTTGGGGATACAATAAAATACAAATGTGATATACAAGTGTATATATTCCGAAGTTACAAATACATCAACACTCCCTCTTAACTAGGAATGTATCCTCTTGACACAGGTCATCAATACACATATGCACAAGTCTTCAATTCTAGAGCTGGATCATTGTCACTGGATCATAGAGCATCATCGTCACTACTGTTGTACTCATCATCTCGATCACTGGGCTATCTCTCAATTCTTCTCGTCATAGGAAGTTCTACAGAGCAAACCCTTTTTCATGCTAGATGTAGGCCTAGCCTTTTGTAGGTCTTCATCATCTCTGCGAGCTGGCCATCCTGTGGAATCCTCAGGGCTAATTACATGCGTCAACAAAACCTCGAAAGAGCATCCCATGACTGATTACGAGCTTGCTGCTCAACCTATCAGATCTCCCAGGGAGCTATTACATGTGAACTCCACAAAACCTTAAAAGAGTATCTTGCGACCTGCAAGATCTCTAAAGAGAATCCTAAAATTGATTACGAGCTTACTGCTCAAGCTATCGGATCTCCAGGACTGATTACATGTGGTCTCCACAAAACCTTAAAAGAGTGTCTTGCGACCTGCAAGATCTCTAAAGAGCATCCCAGGATTGATTACGAGCTTACTGCTCAACCTATCAGATCTCCAGGACTGATTACATGTGTTCTGGGAAAACCTCGAAAGAGCATCCCAGGACTGATTACGAGCTTACTGCTCAACCTATCGGATCTCCCAAGGGAACATTAGATGCCACGGACAAAACCACGAAAGAGCATTTTCCATATCTCCCAAGGAACCATTATATGCCACAGGAAAAACCTCACAAGAGTATCTGCAAATCTCCCAGGGAAATATTATATGTCCTTCCAAGCAAAACCTCGAAAGAGCATTTTCCAGATCTCCCAGGGAGCTATTATATGCCATAGGAAAAACCTATCAAGAGTATCTACAAATCTCCCAGGGCAATATTATATGTCCTTCCAAGGAAAACCTCGAAAGAGCATTTGCCAAATCTCCCAGGGAAATATTATATGCTTACCACACAACCTGTCCACTGCCATGGAGTATCATCCTGATACTCATGATCAACCTAATCATCCTCGCACGGAGCATCGTCCTGATTCTCATGATCATACTGATCATCATCATATAGTGCATCATCTTGATGCACATCATCATCAAATAATCATCCTGATCATCATCATAGCATCATCTTGATGCATATCATCTGTAGCATCGTCCTAATGGTCATCACACATGATCAACCTGATCATCATCATAACATCGTCCTGATGCATATCATCTGGAGCATTGTCTTGATGCTCATCACACATGATCAACCTGATCATCATAGCAATATCCAGAGCATCGTCCTGATGCTCATCACACAGCTCTTTCATCCACAACCATGGGAAGGAGCCTCCTACCACCATGATTGGAATGGCTCCTGCAAATGTGTCCCATCACTTCCTCCTTGAAGTATCTTCTATCTGAAGAACACCAAGCCTCTCTCTGAAGTACTCGAACTTCACTCTGGCTAGTGGTTTGGTCAACACATATGCAATCTGCTCATCTGTCGCAACATACTGGAGCTTCATTGCTCCTCTCTACACCATATCCCTGATATAGTGATACTTTATCTCGATGTGCTTCGACTTGTCATGGAACACCGGGTTCTTAGACAACTTCACACAACTCTGGTTGTTATAGAAGATACAAGTAGCATCCAACTGGAGATCAAACAAATCAGACAATAGCTTTCTTAGCCATACTGCCTCACAACTAGCTGAACAAGCTGCAACATACTCTGCTTCGGCTGTACTTAGTGCTACACAAGATTACTTCCTGCTAAACCAAGAGATCACACCTGATCCCATACTGAAGTAGCACCCCGAAGTGCTCTTCCTATCTGCAGCACTGCTTGCCCAATTTGAATCAACATAACCCTCTAGGTTAAACTTTTGATTCACATCATAGTTGAGCCCATAATCAACCGTACCCCTCAACTACCTCAGAATATGCTTTACAGCAACCAGGTGAACATGTCTAGGATCCATCAGGATCTGGCTCAAGGGGTTCACCGCAAAGAAAATATGTGGTCTCTTGTTCATCAGGTACATCAAGGACCCAATCATCTAACGATATATTGTGGCATCAACCGACTCTGATGAAGCATCACTCAATAGCTTCAGGTTCGATGCCATAGGTGTGGCCATGGACTTGCAGTCCATCATCCTGGACCACTTCAAGATCTCTACTACATGCTTCCCTTGTCCAAGGAAGATTACATCTGCACTCTGCCACACCTCCATACCTAGAAAGTAATGCATCATACTCAATTCCTTCATCTTGAACTCGGAAACAAGCTTCCTCTTCGTGTCAGAAATCAACCTATCCTCTCCTGTTACAAACAAGTCATCCACATACAGTAAGAGTATCACTGGATTTCCTTCCTCAACCTTGTAGTAAAGGTTGGAATCCGCTTTACACTTGGTAAATCCCAAACTGGACAAGAAGCTATCTATCCTGCCATACCATGTCCAAGGTGCTTGCTTCAAGCCATACAAGGCTTTATTTAACTTGCACACATATGACTTCCTTTCATGTGTCTCAAAACTGAGTTGCTGCTCCACATACACTTCCTCTTCGACTACACCATTCAAGAAAGTTGTCTTGACATCCATCCGGTGTATCTTCCACTTCATTACTACAGTCAGAGCAAGTAATGTTCTGCTGGAAGTGTATCTAGGTACAGGTGCAAAAGTCTCTTCATAATCTATCCCTTCTTTCTGGGAGAAGCCACGAGCCACAAACCTTACCTTGTATTTCTCTATGCTGCCATCTGCAGCATGCTTGATCTTTTAGATCCACTTGGAAGTCACAACAGACTTCCCTTCTGGTCTTGGGACCACATCCCAAACATCATTCTTCATGATCGACTGGTACTCCTCGATCATGGAATCCTTCCATTACTGCATCCCAGATCCTGGGAACTTCATATTTTTCAATATCTTCAATCGGTAGTTTTCTTGAACTTCGATGCTGGAACAAATGTCGTTGTCCTTCTTTTATAGGTGATTGTACACAATCTTTCCTACAAGTCAAATTCAATTGCATGATTAGAAACATCTCATAGTTTTCATAACAAAATCTTACACATAAGGACATATGTCATACAGTCATGCAATTATCTTAGCCAATGCTTCAATACAACATTTATCCATATCCCGTAACTTTCTAGATGCCTTCCATCTCTACCAGAACATTGTTAAGAGTTTGCACAACTCCCAACATGTCAGCAAAAAGGTTTCATTCTAGACAAGTAGCAATGGAATGTTGTACAGTACCATAGGCCACTTACCCATTACTTGCATATTAGTAGTATCTTGTTCATTAATGCAACTTTTATAATATGCATAATATACATCCTAAATCTAGGAACATAAGTATGTACATGACTGAAAAACATTATATGAGTAATCATATATACAAGAAATGACAATTCAAATACTTATCTTTGTTTGGTTGTTGGGTGGACTCCCTCTCAATCTTTGCTTCCTTACAAGAATTAACGGAGTGTGCTCCCTCTTGATCTTTGCTTCCTGGATTATATGTCTTTGAACTTATATCCATCCTGAACCACTATGCATACTTAAGTGTGCACTAGTGTCATCATTGTGTCATCCTCAAGATCTCATACATAATCATACATGCATTACTATAATCTCAATACTATCAAAACATTATGATTATAAATATGTATGGTCATGATCATTTCATACACAGGTAATTTATCACAAGCGTTAGTATTCAAGGTTTCAGGGAGTACTTCTTTTACTCAAGCATATTCTTATATGACCATAGGACTCTTCTAGTTTGTCATATCATTAATCAAACTAAGAAGCATAATATGCATAAACCCATGATTAGTCAAACTTATAACTTCATGAATAATCATTATCAATCATACAAAAGTATACTTATCTAAGATCCTAACACAAGGTAGGATTCTAAATTGATATAGGAAAGACATACCTAGATTATCATGTTTGCTAGTTATGTATAACATACCCAAACAATGTCTTCTTTGTTCTCTTCAATGATTTAGAGACCTTGTGCTAGTAACCTACATATCTCATAAGTTAAGCATTGTAGAACCAAATTATACATACCTTGTAAGTAGAGCTTCCATGTGATCAATGGCTATGGATAATTCTTTGTCTTCATGTCACCATGGTCATATGTTTTCGATGTAGAACTTGATTTGTCTTTCTTGATGCAGCTTTCATGTTAGTGGACAACATCATCCTCATACAACACCACAGTGCATTAGTACAATCATAAGTGTCATAACCCTAATCAATGAATGTCTTATATCATTCACATGCATCCATACTTTTACTAAGGTGATAAGACAAGTCTAAAATTAATCAAGATTGTACTAACCTCAATAATATGAAGACAAACTTAATCATGAACAGATTTCAAAACATACCTATATCTCCTCAAGTCATACCTGTCGGGATTGCTTGAAGTCTTCTTTTGTAAGGCCTTAGCCTCATATCCCTCTGGAACTGGAACTTCTACAATTATGTAGGTGTTTAAATCATTCTCTTCTAGGATTAACCCAATCCACTTTGAACTGTTGAATCTGGATCTGGAGCTGGCTAGGGTTTGGCAGAGAAACCCTAAAAATCCAAGCTTGGAATTTCAAACTTCTATTTGGACAGGGAGATGCATTTGACTGAGGCGAGCAAGCTGGTGTGCTCATATTTTGAAAACTCCAAAAAAATACTCCTCAAAATTGACCTGCGAGTTTCGGATCTGCAAATTCTGTCAAAATCCTGAACTAGGGTTTGATAGAGCCCGAGGTTCTGCCCAACCAAAAACTTCGATATTGGTCTCTAAATTTTGATTTTTATGAGGATCATCTAGCCGTGGTCTTAGATTCCAAAAATTCCAACTTTTACAGAAACCCTAATTTCCCGCAGCAATGACACACCAAAAATGAAAGTGCTCAGAATCCAATTCTGTTTGGACAGAAATATATGGCATATTGTTTATGATGTGTCTCTGAAATTTTGGATCCTCAGGGTCTGAAACTTTGGCCTGTGGTAGAATGACCTGTCATCTTTCCAACCCCACAATTCTGAGCTCCAATGGATTCTCCATGAGAGAGATATGCTAAGTGTCGCAACATGACCTGTTTATGGGATGAAACAACATAAAAAACTTGTACGGAGTGCCACGTGTCACTGTTTCAACATCGGCCTCTGAAACACAAACCTGTGAAACTACTGTCCATTCCGTAAATTCCACTTTTTACGGAATTCCATTTGGATCTTCCTATCCCGAGATATGACCTTTGTTCCTAGGTCACCTGTTTAGGGCTGCATTCTAGAAGGGGCATAAACCCTAGTTTGTACAAATCATATCTCACAAAGTAAAACGTATATGAGGCTGATCTTCAGACATAAGGTACATGAACATTTCATCTTCGTCCTGTAAAAGTTTCATATCCTGAACCTTCTCCAAAAACGATTTATAGCAAAAGTGCCACGATGACTAGTTTTTACTATACCAAGCCCTAGCTTCCAATTTGTCGCAAGTGCAACAAGTGTCGTAAATGCCATACAATGCCTTCATTCAAGATAGCTCTGATACCATGTTATTTTTTCATTATTTAATTCAATATGATCTAGTATCTTAACTGAGATAACAACATGTACAACATATCAAACACAAGAGACAAGAGACACAAAGCATTTCATCGGGGAAAACCAAGAAGGTGAAAAACCCCGCAACTTCCTGAGAGATAGAATGAGAACCAATACAAAGATAACAAATATGAATCCCCAAAAGATAGGTGTCTACAGTAGCTACTCCTCCTCCATTTGTGCGCACTCCTCCTCTCTCTCACTAATGCGAAGTGAGTGAGTGAATGAATAAAATGAGAGAGACACACTCTCTATTTATACAACAACTTAACCTGCCTTTAACCCTAACTGGGCCGACTTCCTAAGGAAGACTAATAACCCATCCATGTGACTCATAGAGGGCCGACCCCACAAAGGTGGTCTAATAACCCATCAAATATAAGTTACAACACTTACAATGTAACTTGCGACACTTGCAAATACAAATGATGACACTTCCAATCGAAGGAATAATACATCTCTGTTGGGGATACAATAAAATACAAATGTGATATACAAGTGAATATGTTTCGAAGTTACAAATACATCAACATATTTGTTGCAGCCATATTTTGTATAACTTGTGTTTTTGGTTGAGTATTATTCTCAGGTTTAAAAATATTGTAAGTGTTTCTTCCCATGGTCTCACCTCATTTCAATATATTCATATGCTCAAATGGATTGGAAATTGTTCCATAGTTTCCCTTTTTATGAATAATTTCTATGGATGGTTTGTTTCTAGATCAAAATTTGATGATTCTTATGCATTACATCCTACATAAAGGCACCTTGAGGTCCTTTTTCACCTAGTAAGATAAACTAGTTAAGGCCATACCAAGAAGCATGTACAAAACAAAGACAGGCATCATTGGGATATCTCAACTCTTCATCTTATCAGTCACCTTGTCCATTCCATATTTTGATGATATATCGAGGAGGCTATCAATATGCCAATGAAAGGTGAGTATCACATATTCAGTGCACCATACGCATTATGTAGCATTGGGATTAGGTTCTTTCTAGCTAAAAATGAAGTCCCCAAATGCCTATCTAAAAAGAATCCCTAAAAGTTTCTCACCTGTTATATGGTACAAATGTGCTATATGTAGAAGTTGGCCATGAATAAATTTTCATGATATGTCCATTTCAATAATGCATTAAATAAATGAATAAGATAGGACCTTAAATAGACATCAATTGCATAGGATAATGCTTGCAATATTCCACATAAAGAAATTTCAATAAAGAGAACATGTATTTCCTTGGAACTTCTCTATATAGTTGTGGTATAGGGTAGTTTTCCTTATGAAACATGTTTCCTTTTAGCACTCTTGAGACATCATCAGTTTCTCTTTGCAATCTATCAAGGTCTTGTTTCAAACAAGGCCAACCAGCCCTCCATTTGATTGAGACTTCAGATTCAAGTTTAATAAGCATAGTTCCGTATAATTATCCTTTATCAGCAACTAATACTCTCATTTGTAACTAATTCAAATATATTGTATTGTTAACAAGGTCATATCCCATTTGAATACTTTAATGCCCCACAAATCAATTGTATTGTTAATCATATCATTTGTCATCCGATCTGGTAGCCAGGGTAGGGTTTGGCAAAAGGGGTAGTATATTTGAATGCTTTAAAGCCACAACAGATTTCATTCATTGTGTATGAACTCCAAAATATTTCACTTTCCCTCTAAATGAAAATCAAGGTTGAACTTGAGACCATGCACATTTAAATAGGGGATACATCCATACAAATTTATCTTCCTGATAGGGCATGCTAGTAACAAAATTTCAATTATGAAGCTGATATTTGTAGAAGCCATTCATATGAGCCTAATGGGTTAGCTTGAGTGGTGAGTGTTGTGAATTGAAAGAAGAAAGTCATGTGGTCAAGTCCCTGGGCTGGACACCTCTGTGAATATGGTGGGCCTCACTTGATGTACCCATTAGTTTAGCTTACCAAAACTACAACTAAACAATTTACCCCGGGTACCATCCTTGAAATGAGGGGGGTATTACTGGAAGCCTGAAGGAATATGACTTCCCTTCGTAGAGTATGTTAAAAGGTAGTCTTCATGCAAACAATAAGTTGTCATAGTCTGCTTTTGAAGGCCACCTTTTAGGTGCCTAGGAATAATGTACTATGTAGTGAAAAGTTAGAAGCATACTTTCAGCAAGATAGCCATAGGACTTCAAATGAGCTGAGCATTAAGTAGTTATAGAATCTAGGATCAAGAACTTGTTTATTTTAGTGTATTCTATCTTTGGAAAATATTCAGATTTTTTGGTCCATCTTTCTCACCTTAGGATGAGTAAGTTGACCACTTTGATAACCAACTAGAAACTCCAAACAAGTTTGTGACAACACCAAGGATCGCTAACTCAGATTGTGAATGTAAAATTACCTTAGATTGGTCTCTTGGCAGAGTGAGAAATTTAACATAGCATGAGAATGCTGAGTGTGAGTAGGGATTTAACCATTCCCCATTGGAGAAAAAAACAACCAATGCCGAACTAGGCATAAAAGGATCTGTATGTGTATATATAAACTCTCTGGAAAGGGGGGGGAAACAATAATACTTATTCATTTGAGAAGATCCATAAAGGAGTTTAGGGGACCAAAATGCACATAAGTGGGAAGGATGTAATGCGTCTTATTCCAATTAGAATCAAAATCAATCAATACTTTGAACAATTCATGCTTGTATGCTATGAAACAAAAATGCCTGCAATAGCAATTGTTGACAAGCCACAACACAATGGCATTGATAAAATTCCAATACAAGAAGCAGAAGAAGTGGACATTTATAGATCAAATTACGTGTGGTTTTCACCGGAAGAGTGTGATGTTTGGGAGGACGAAAAGCCACTGGAATTATGTCCATAATGATTGTGATGCCATCTATTTTATCGAATTCCTGCATCAACCTCATGCTATACCCAATACGTGTGTATATGTCTCCCTAACTTCTCAATGCCAATCTTGCAATATTGAACCAAGTATAGCACCAGATTCAAACCCCACAGTCTATACATAGACAAACATCTGCTCAGCTTTGATTTACCACCAAATGTACCCAATACGTGTGTATATCTCTCCCTAATTTCTCAATGCCAATCTTTCAATATTGAACCAAGTATAGCACCAGATTCAAACTCCGCAATCTGTACATAGACAAACATCTTCTCTACTTTGATTTACCGCCTTGAGTCTGTAGTGGCCTCTGGAAAGATGCAAACATTAAAAAGAGGGAGATTTTTGAAGCTCATAATGATTGAATTGTTGGTGGAGAAAGGGATGGAAGCGAGGGTAATTCATTTGTTTTGATTCTTTATATAGCTAGATATGACCTAAGTAGAAAATAGTAGTGCCAAAGAAACTTAGGATGGGGGCGTTGAAAAGCTAAGATATAATATGTGACGAATGTATAGTTCTCCTTTCTCTTTATTTTGTTTTGAAGTGCTCATCGTGGGACTTTTGGCATGTTCTCTCCCAGAAGGGTTATAAGATTTTATTCAAAGGAATAATGGTTTTTTACATTTATATGTAAAAGGTAATGGCATCTTGGTTGCATGATACGCATTAAGAATTTGAATATGAGAAACATTTTCATTGTATTACTTGGGTTTATTACTCATAATAATGATGATGATGTTTGGTTATGGTTGTTTTTAATGTACATTAATTTCATATCATTTTTATAGAGAGGTAGGATAGACATGTATATTTTATAAGTGGATGAGAATATGATCTAATAATAAAGTGTTTGAAATCATTAACCGTTGTATATATGGCCACACTTATAAAGTTCATTTTCTAATAGTGTGGAATGTTAGTTCAACAATCATTTGGATCATGTGCTTATGGGTAATAGTTAATATCAAACTCCTTTATTATTTGGATATCATTTTATATATATATATATCTATGTGTGTGTGTGAACAATTATTGAATAAAATCAAACTCTATGAGCAATTGTCGAAGATACACCACATAGTTCTTTATAAGTTTGAATATCTTAAGTATTAATGTGCTAGACCATAAGAGTCAAACCAATTGAGTGAAACTAAGAGTGAGTCCAAATCATTAAATGAATTAATAATAGTTTCCCTTGTTTTTTGAACCCATTTTGAAAGTGGAGTAGTTGAAGGTGTAAGAACATCAAATTCAACTTAAGGAGTAGGATCTAGAGGCTATGTTGTATGTTGATCATCTAAAGAAGAAGGATTGTCATATAAAAAGATACAAGTCTTGGAGAAGTAGAAGAAGAAGAGAGAGGCGGAAAAGAATAAAACCCAAGCACACAAGACAAGGAATGCTCATTAAATTGAACATCTCTCCAATATACAACCTCTTAACTGTGAGGTACAAAGATCCTATAGAATTTAACATCTTCATTGCAACCAACAAATATATTGCATTGCTCACTTAGGTGACATTGCTTTATGCTTTTCATCTAGAATATAATCCCATGCTTCATATCTAAACACATTAAAAATGACTTACATTAGGATTGATCTTAGACCAAGCTTCCTAAGGAGTTACATTCATTACTACTTTAGTAGGAGTACAAGTCAATATATAATTAGCACAATTGATTGCTTATGCCAAAAACTAGAGCTAAATTCTTTGACTGAACACACAATTAGTCATTTCTTTAAGTGTTTAATTGTTCCATTATACTAGGAGCGTAGGGAACAATATGTTGCATTTGAATTTCATTTTTTTACCAAAATTTAATTAAATGTTTATTAACCTATTCTCCACCATTGTCATTGTGAATCATCTTTATTATATTTCATGGCTAATTTTCAACCAATGATTTGAGAGCAACAAAAACATTGAAAACTTTACTTTTGAGTTTAATGAAGTAAACCCATAATTTTAAGAATTGGAAAGATTTGCCAAGGTCATTGGCATCTTGAGATAATATAAGGTAATTTTTTTAATGTCCACATATGGCTAAATGGGTAGGTAAATGGGACTCAAGCATACAAACTATAGTGTGAAATTGCATGAGTCCCATAACAACTCCTATACATGAGCTTGGATGTTTCCACAGTGTTTGCACTGTGTGGAGAGTTAAATATGATTGACACGTTTTGTGTGGGATGTTCCACTCTAAAAACATCGATCATCTTTAACTCTCCACACTGTGCATATCCAGAAGAATCAACACCATGTGGAGAGAGAGAGAGAGAGAGAGAGAGAGAGAGAGAGTATTCTATGAACTTTACTATAGTCATGTTCCATCTTGCACTAATGAAACAATGTTGAAGAGGCATACAACTTAGTTTATCATTAACAGTTTTCCAATAAATGTAGTTGTCTATATATATATTAGCTGATGTTTTGCAATAAATTTACCACATCCAACTTATCATTGAAACATGTTAAAATAATTCTAGGTTACCACATGTTAATGTATATGATTAATTCAACAAATTAAATTATATTCAAATAAAAAAAGAGAAATATCAGTAGAATCCTATAAAATATAATGGCTATGTAAATGTACATTTCTTGCCAATCAAACCTCACAAATATGATCAATTGCTTGACAAACAAAATAAGAAGTTATGAGCACATATCCATTGCTTTTATGCATAATGGTATTCACAAACCTCCACAGCAACGAATATAAAATGAAAAATGAAATAAATAATGATAAAAGGTATTGAATATGGAGATAAAATGAAGAAAAACCCCATGTGTTGAGGGAATATCTTCATCTTTTTTCAATTAGCCATGAATATGTGATGTTGATGCTTCAGGGGTTTATGAAGTAATGGAAATACTCTACAAATGGTAGTAAGAGAGATATCAAAATAAATCATGAGCACATGGTCACTCATATTCCATTAGGGGTAGTAAGAGAGATATAAAAGGAAATCATCGTTAGGGTCACTCATATTCCATTAGGGTTCATTATCAGTCTTTGTCATTTGGATACATGCCATCTTTTAGAGTCACTCAAATTTTGTCGAGGACAATTGAATGCCATCATCAATACGCCATATGGTGCATCAACATCATCGTCATCCTCATCCTTATTGTCATCATCATCATCATCATTATCAATAAGTACATCATCAAAAACATCATTGTTATCATCGTCGTTATGGTCACTCATATGCCATTAGGGTTCATCGTCACTCATCTCCATTTGGATTCATGTCATGTTTTTAGAGTCACTCAAATGTTGCCGAGGACAAGTGAATGTCATCTTCAAGTACGTCATACATTGCATCAACATCATCATCATCATCATTGTTGCCATCATCATCATCATCAACATCAACATCAATAAGTACATCATCAGCAACATCATGTTCATCGTCTTCCTCATCAATGAGTACATCATCAACCACATCATTGTCATCATGTTGATAGGATCAGACATATGCTACTATGGTTCATCATCAGTCATCACCATTTGAATTCATGTCACATTGTTACAATAACTCAAATTCCATTAAGGTCACTCAAATGTTGTCGACAACAATTGAATGTCATTAGAGTCATTTAGGTGATATTAGTATGTCACTCATATGTGATTACATAAATTTAGGTTCCATTAGCATCAATCAGTGTCTGGAAGTATTATTGCATGCATCATCATCATGGACATCAACATTGTTGTCATCATCATCATCAATGTCATATGGTACATCAACATCATCCTCGTTGTCATCGTCATCGTCACCATCAAGTACATCATCAACAAAATCATCGTCGTCATTGTCATTATGGTAAGTCATATGCCATTGGTGTTCATAATCACTCATCACCATTAGTATTCATGTCATGTAATTGTTAGGGTCGTTTAGATGTCATTACAGTAATTTCGGTGACAATAGTGTCATTTAGATGTTGTTACAGACATTTAGGTGCCATTAGGATCAATCGGGATCTAGAAGTGCTACCACAAGTATAATAATCGTTGACATCGGCATCATCATCATCATCATCATCATCATCGTCATCATGAATATAAATGTGATAATAATGAGCAAGGAAACCTACTTCCTTGCAAGAATGGATGATATAGTCTTATAATTATCAAATCATATCCATAATCTCCATCATAATTATCATAATGCATCATCATCATGTTTTTAGGTTCAATTATATGCCATTAAGGTCTATCAAATGTTGTTGGTGAAAATCAAATGCCATTAGAGCAATCTAGGTGACATTAAGGTAATTTACCCCACATTAAGATCAATCGAGATCCAAAAGTGCCATGATTATGGTAATTTAGGTGGCACTATGATAAATAAAGTCCATAAGTACTATCACATGAATCATGATCATTGACATTGATATCGTCGCCATCATAAACATCATCATCAACACCATGCATGAGTACATAAACATCATCATCATCATCATTGGAATCCGATCATATATCATCATGATCATAATAATTCATCTCAACCTCATTATTAGCATCATAATCATCATAATCAACATCCTTGCCATCATGCATCATCAACATGATCATCCTCATGCTTTTATGGTGAGTCGAGTTTCATTAGGGTCACTCAAATGTTGTTAGGGACATTCATATGCGATTAGGGTCATCTAGGGGATATTATGGTCACTCTGATGCCATTAAGGTGAATTATGTTTCCATTAGGACCAACCAATATCAAATAGTGCTATAATAACCTTCATCATCATTATTGACATTGACATCATCGTCATCATCAAGATCCTATTAAATATTGTATAAATGATCATTGCCATATTTATAATTGTCGATATATGCATCAGCATGTCGTTAGGCACACTATAATGTCATTATGGACCATAAGGCTCGTTAGGGTTATTTACGATTAATTAGGGTCTCTTAGTTTCCAAAATGGCCATTTAGGTGCTACTTCTGTCAACATGCCTAGCATTATCCTGGGCGCAACATTGGATTTTTCCTGGCAATTTTTTCTGGCGCAATTCCTTTCAAACTTCCTGGAGCAATTCCAAACACTATGCCTGGAAATATGCTTGGCTCTATACCTGGGGCTATATCGGATGTTTTTCTTAGTGCAATTCATGGTGTAATTCCTTTCAGAATTTCTGGCGCAATTAATGGTGTAATTCCTTTCAAAATTCCTGGCACAATCGCTTACTCTATACCTGGCGCTATTATGGTCGTTAAATGGGATGTTAATATGGACGTTAATTGGGATGCTAATTTGGATGCTAATTGGGATGTTAATTGGGTTGCTAATTAGCATCCCTATTAACATCTACTTTCAAAAAAGGACGCAAATAACACCATTAAAAGTGCCATCTTGTGGAAAAGCGTCCACTTTGTACAAAAAATGATGAAAAATACACTAAAAGTGACAGTGGATGCTAAAAAGGGAGCTAAAATAGACGCTAATTCTAGGATTTGTTGTAGTGATTGTTTAATTATATTGTTTATTTTTCCTTTTATGACAATGGAAATGGAAAGTTGATTGTTGGATGCAATATTTAAACAATTTCATTTGGTTAAGAACCAATTATATGATGCGAAATATGGTTTATGTCTCTGAAGTAATTTATGATTGTATAGAATGATTATATGTCATTGTCCAAATTACTCATATTCTATTTTCTATATACATATATATACACCATGAAAAAAACTTAGATGATTCAATTTTATTTTGGTGAACGTAAAGGCTAACATATTTATTAATTCCTGACTTGAAGGTGGTATGGAATTCCTATATTGATATTTCAATGATTTTATTTTATGATGTTTTTGTTATAAATAATGTTAAGAAATATAATTGCATTAATTTATGACATATCTATTAGAATGTAATGTTTTTTTTTCATTATATGATTCTATTAAATTGAATTTGTGTTATAATGCAATTTTTTTCGATGTTTTTATCGTATTTATAATGTTAACTCCAACATAGAAAATGACACATTTGTAACCTTGATGGAGATTGAAATTCAACAATTTTTCTAGTAGTGTTGAGCTCTAAAATGACTGAATTTATGGCCTTGATAACAATGAAATTTACAACAAAATTTAAGGTGTTGTCTAATTTCTCCATCAATATTTGAATGTTTGTATTTCATGATGTTTTTGTTATAAATAATGCTAACAATTATAATTGCATTAATTTATGACATTTCTATTAGAATGTAATGGTTCTTTATTATATGATTTGGTTAAATTGAATTTTTGTTATAATGTGTAATGTTTTTCGATTTTTTTATTGTATTTAATGTTAAATCTAGCATAGAAAATGACATGTTTGCAACCTTGATGGAGAATGAAAATCCAACAATTTTTTTACTAGTGTTGATCTCTACAATGACTTCATTTATGGCCTTGATAACAATGAAATGTACAACAAATTTTAAGGTGCTCTTTCATTTCTCCATCAATATTTGAATGCTTGTATTTCTTGATTTTTTGTAATAAATAATGTTAAGAATTATAATTGCATTAATTTATGACATTTCTGTTAGAATGTAATTTTTTTATTATTATATTATTCAATTAAAATGAATTTTTGTTATAATGTAATGTTTTTGGATTTTTTTATTGTATTTATAATGTTAACTCCAACATAGAAAATGGCACATTTGAAACCTTGGTGAAGATTGTAAATCCAACAATTTTTTTACTAGTGTACTTGACCTCTACAATGACTTAATTGATGGCCTTGATAGCAATGAAATTTATAACAACAAAATTTAATGAGCTCTCTAATTTTTACATGATCAATATTTGAATGTTTGTATTTCATGATGTTTTTGTCATAAATAATGCTAAGCATTATAATTGCAAATGTTTTTTGAATGAGAATAAGAGATAAAAAATGGCTTGAAGATCATCAAATCAACTTAATGATTAATAATAATAATAATATATTTGGAGAATGCAAGTTGTTTATTTACATTAGTTTAGAGAAAAGGGCATTCTTTTAATTAACTATTTGTTTTTCTTCCTATGACAAATTATACAATCAACATAAATAATATAGCTAGTTGTCACAACTTCATCCATTATCAATACAAAATTCATAAAAATATTTAATTCAATGATATTTTTTATTCAATCATATTATGTAAACATAAACATATCATTATTAATATCATTATCACCATCTACCAAATATAAAAATAAACAACATCATACCATCATTAACATAAAACTAATAAAAAAAGCATGAACGTACCATCATAAACATTAAGTTATTGCATATTCATCTAACATATACATCTTATAGATTTAAACATCATCTAACACACATATGATCTAACAATAACATGTAACAAAACACCAGTTCCAGTTTCTAACATAATGAACATCATCGAACCTGACCTAACATACACAAGTACATTACTGTCAACATATAAATAAACATCAACATAATCGTCAACATCTACAAAATGGAAAATGCCGCATATATATATATATATATATATATATAATAACATGAAAATGATGATAAATGTTAGATATACATGTCTAGTCCACCCCAGGAACCATATCGTCATCACTATCTATTGACCCACTAGATGTATTGGCACCTCCAACGGTAGAGCTAGAGGCATGATCATTACCTCTGCTAGGAAATAATCTATCACGTAGATTAGTATGAAAGGCATCTCTAGAAATATGGATCATACCACCCGATCTAACCATCATCTACAAAGATGAGCTGACTAGTGTATGAGGATCATGAGGAGTTGATGGATCAATAGAGGTCCGTCAATTGGATAGGTATAAAGAATTAGGTGTTGGATCCATCCAAGGAGGGGGAGGTGGAGGAGATGATGAAGGAGGTGATGGAGGTGGAGGACATATCGGAGAAGGAGGTGGATGAGATGTCGAAGGTGAAGGAGTAGAAGGTGGAGGCCGAGGAGGAATGCAATGGATGTGGAGGCTTCACCACCATTCGAAGCAGCTAATGGAGAAGGGGGTGGACTAGGAGGCCAAGGATCTCTTCTCTCATTAGACGATGAACTACCATGAATGATGGAATCTAAAAGAATGCAAGCACCAACAATGTGTTGCATTAGCTCCTCATATCAAGAGGAATAATACTCCATAGCTCAACGTATCGATCCTACCTCTAAATATCCCTAACAGGTTTAGTCCAAGCCCCTTGATCCAGTAATAATCTAGCCAACCTATCTGTAATATCTTGTCTGAACCTCTGCGTTGGCCTCCTTCGAAGGCCATGTATGGATAGATGAGGCAACTCCGACCGATACCGCATCTCTATGTCCTCCTCCTCATCCTGCGGCGGAGGAGGCCCCACATCACCATCAAATGTGCCAATATCTTTAAAATATATAGTACACAATCATAATTAGACAATTTCATTAAACATGAATTTAATATAACAATTTAAAACATATTTCATTTGCATTAAGTATAAAGAGAATAAAATGAAAATAGATTAAATTAAACATAATGCTAAATTTACCTCTATGATCAGGTGGCTCATCCTGGGTAAAGAAGATGTTGGTACACACTCTCCAATCCAACCCCACATATGGATATGCAACCATATCTAATCAAGGTTGGCCCTCGCTGCTTAACATGTCAAACACATCTACAGTGATCCTCGCAGGAAAGTCTGGCTGACCCCTCTTGGGAATCATCTACCCCACATGTGCATATGCACATATGTCATCAACCCAGGAGGGCGTCGGTCAAAAGATGACCTATTCGCTAGAAATCTCTCAAAAAATAGACAAAACAACTTTGAACCGAAGGGGAAGTTCCCCCTCCTGCCAATACACATGCATGACATCGACTAAGAGCATAACAAAACTATCATAAACAAATAGCAGACTGCCTAATGCATCTAGGTGCCTGCACTAAAGAATCATCATAATATAATAAAGGGAAGCTAATGCACTACCCATATGTGGTGTAATGCGCGATAGTCTTCACCAACACATCGTCTCTACCCAAAGAAACAATGGAAAGCTTTCCATTGCTAACCTGAAACTGAGAAGTCATGAGGATGTTGTGATTAACATATATCTGGACATATACCAGCTGAGTCACTGCTATAGCTCCATATGGAACCTTAGGGAATTGAGGAAGGTCCTCACCTCTCCTAGAGAGGCCGATGATAAAGTAAATGTCCTCCTTAATGGGTTGGAACAACTCATCGAGACCAACTTGAAAGTCCTTCCTATGACGATCCCAGCATGCAATCAACTAGGTTAGGAACGTATTGTTCCCTTTGAGTGATATTGTCACATACCCCAATTTTATTAAAATAATGTAATTATTTTTAATATTCCTGAGAACATTATGTTAAATTAAATGCTAAGTAGGAAGGGATGACTCAGCAGAGTCTCCAGAAATGGAATGTAAAATCTGAATAATTATTATTAATAAATAAATTATGGAGACAACAGCATGGGAGAGCTGTTAAAAGAGGTTACTGGTCTAACTGGTGGATGGAATTAGGTGGAAGGACAAAAGACAAGTGGCAGCATCCTCAAACACTTCCTGAGTTGCAGGTGGCAACTTCCCTATATTTTGGGGTCATGATTCCCCAAGAAAGTGGAATCTGAGCAGGTGGCTCATTAATGACAGTTAGCCCAACTAAGACCTAGGCAATCTTTTAAATACTACTCAATGAACTGAGCTGGGAGTTCAGCAATTGTTCTATAGGGAGAATACATTCAGGTGAATGCTATTCAGGAGTCCCATTGAGGAAGTGGGAAAATAGTAAGGAAGTGTTCTGAGCAGGAAGTTGCAGTAACTTGGTTCCAGTATAGCTATTTTGGCTGAGGGAATTATTGACCGTACTTAGATTCCAGCCAGTTAGACCAGAGCAAGCTCGGGGGTCCTGAGAAGTGCTGTTTGGGCACTCTCCAGGAATTGGTAGGGAGGAACAGCCTCCCATTGCTGTTATTGTCTACCTTAGCTACAGGTTCTGTCACTCTTCCTGTTGTTGATTTAATTTATTTTCATATGAGATAGACTAGTACAACTATGTTTTTGACTGTATTCAACTTCAGTAAATCAGTCTCTGTACTCCCTTTTGTTATAAATTTCAGAAACGCAGATGTTATAGAGATTCCTATTTTTATTTAAATAGAGTATTTATCTTATACAGAACCTAATTGTTACTGTTATAGTTAACAATTACCATGTTTAGGCATATTCTAGAATCCCTGTTAATGGTTCAATAATAAACAGAAATATTAAACAATAGATATTCCAGTAATATACCTGCATATATATATGTATAGCATATTTCAGTCAACTTTAGTTTTAGGTCATTCTTATATTTAGTTAACAGATAAACAAAACTCATTTTAATATATTGTTTATACTCAGAACATGTTTGACAGCTATCGATTAACTAAAGAGGTGACTGTAACAATATTTCATTGTTACAAGCTTCCACATAATCTTAAACATTTACACAGTAGTCAAGTACAAACACAAATAACTGTAGATTATTATTATTTTTCTTCTATCTAGTTTTAGAACACAGTAGTCATGTCACTTTAATAGAAATAACAGAAGTATTTTTTAAAACAAATCAAACATATTAATACAACAGAGAAACAGTCGACGAACGCAACCATCATTGGCTGTTACAAACCATCTTAAGTTTACACAGTAATAATATTTATTCAGTACAAATATTCTTCCTTAGGTAGTCCACAAACCCTACACGGCCGTAGCCTTATATTATTCCTTTGACAGACTGAAAAACAATTGAAAAGAATGCTTTTTATGACAGACAGAACCTACAGCATCTTAACACATAGTTCTATGTATATATTATTCTATTCATAGTTTTATTTAATAATTATATAGATTCAAAATAAATTGTTATAACTCGTACCCAGTCACCACCGAGTTAACAATATCATACTTATGCATTGAACACAGAACAAAACCCCCAATTCGCCAGAACAACCCTATGATTATAACTATTACAGGCACAGTTGCTAAACTTTCCCATGTTCTATTTTAACTTTTCCAATAGAATAAAAACGCAGAGAGATAACTTATGGTTTCATTTATAAACAGAGTTATCATCCATTGTACGCATTGAAGAATACATCTATCCATACATTCCAAACACATGCTAATAATTTAACAAAACATAAACACAACCATACCAGGCCCAGGATATATATTAAGTATAAATATCATATGGCGAGGTTAAAAACCCCATGCTCAGCCATTACAAAGTACAACAACCGAAACCCTGGCCTCATAAGTCTTGGCCGTGAATGGCCTTCCATAACTTAACAGGGTTCCAAACCCCAATTCATTTCAAACAAAACAACTTCATACATATGACCGCACCTACAAACATCAGGTCGATAATGACCTCAACACACAGGAGTTGCCCCTGAAACACAACCCTAACCACTAAAACCAGCAAAGGAAGAGACAGCCGTGGATAACCAGGCTTACCCGGAGGAGCCTGCGTGGGTGACCAAGTCCTGTACACCTTCAGAGCCGCGTGACCTGCACATTCAATGCTGAAAGATGTTAATACACTGTTTATGCCGAGAGTTTTAAATAATTATATATCTACACTGCTTGCAAAACAGAAATTGCGAAATATGGTTATTTATTACCTGAGCAATGTAGCCGTGGATATTCTGGAAGCCACCGGTGGGAGCAGACACTGAAACCCCATCACCCTCGTCGGTTGAAAGAGCAAGGAACACCCTCAAACTCTTCCAATGACGGCCACGACAGACAAACCTTGCAGACAGAAACCTCAAACTGGAGCTGAATCAGTCGAGAAGCAAACTCAAAGCCCAATGGCATCAACCCTCTCATAACCTAAAAGACATAACTGAAACCCTATCTCATACCCACACCAGCACAGTGACGAACTGTAGATAGCTGGGACTTAAACTTATAAAGAGCAACGAGACCACGAAGCAATAAAACTATAGCAGACGCTATCCCCAGAGCCGAGGACATACCCTATTGCCGAATGGAACCTCAAGGCCATAACCATCACACTCTGCACATTGTTACAGTGCCTTCATTACAAAACTCAGACAGGGAAGGGTTTCAACCTTAGGACCCGAGCCCGAAGGCAGCTACAATAACCTGTAGGGTTTCGTTAGAAGCTTATATATCGCCCATCGCATGGAGGAGGTTCAACCACGTAGCACACAAATACATTAACGTATTATGGGTCGAGATGATATAGTTCAAATTGCAATCCAAATCATTTTACACCGATTCCAAATCATGTCATATATAAGTCAAACGTATAAGATAGCAAATGATATATAATCATTGGCATATAGTGCATGCCTTGCATTTGAATCGTCGAGAATCCCAAGCATGGGGAATGTATAATCACTACAATGATATAAATAAGAGTTAGTCAACATCACATATTGTTTATTCCATAACTTAATAGGGTGGATAATACTTTAACATATTTTAATTATAAATATTATCCATGGTAAGGGAAAAACATTAGGACTATGCCAAAAATCAAGTTAATGCACAA
The DNA here is from genome assembly GCA_027924585.1 of Larix kaempferi. NCBI lineage: Eukaryota > Viridiplantae > Streptophyta > Pinopsida > Pinales > Pinaceae > Larix > Larix kaempferi. Next base: position 13,123,304 of record BSBM01000115.1, on the reverse strand, counting down.
TTATATTGAAACCAGGGCATAAGTTAATGTCATTAGCATATGACTCTACACAAGATGTTGGTCAACTTCAACCCTAGAGTTTTCTCTATGGTCTAGTATGATAAATACAACCATAACACTATATAGAATATAAAGTTTGCCAATGTATAGAATATTATGATTCTTGCACAATCATTATATATATAAATTAATACCAAGCCATAGATTAATGCCATGGGCATATTACATTTCTATGTTCATATAAGTACCAAGGTAGTCAACCTTCAAATGAAAATGCCTCGTTATTTAATACTTGAAATGTTACCAAGCCTTTAAGACAATAAATACATTGCCATTATATACTATCACCAGAATTACTATCAATACTATTGTTAACAGTAACAATATGAAAAAATAAACCTCTATTATTAAGGTGTTGAAATAGAGCTTCATCTACAGGTTTACATCGTAAAGATAGTTAAAATCAAAGCACCGTCAAGTAACATAAGTTAAACTCTATGTGGACAATGGACTTCGATGCATAGGATCATATTGAAACAACGCTAGAGGCGTCACCTTCTCAACTCGCATTATCAATGCATGAACAAAACAGTAGTCACCGGTGTTAAGTTGACAACAGGTCACATGTTGCAAAGACACTGTTACAGCCAAAAATTCTGATATCACAAATGTTTCATTTTAGTTACAACAGTAACATAGCATAATAATCATAAAAAACATAAATTATAACTGAGACAATGTAAATCTTCGTAAACACTTGACGATACTAGCTGAATAAGAAATATCATGACGATCATTAAGTTTTGAAGTATAGGGAGTATTGATGCTCACCAAGTTTAACATACAGTGATCCTTACTTCACTGGCGCACCTGAGAAACAAAAGACGACGTATGCATTAGCTCGTAAGCTAAGTAAGCCAGTCAACTACGACTAGCTCTTCCCTTGCGGTTCAAAACAAAACAATCATTAATTACAATCACCGAAATCAAAGTTTTAATAAAACAGAGTCTTTAAACAGTTTATGTTAGTTGTTTAAATTAAAACAATATCAGAAATACTACCTAATTAACATTTATTGTTACGAATAAAAATTTTTAAATTTTTCAGAATTAACGGGTTCTGACATGTGGTATCAGAGCCAGGTTCAGACACTAGGCCTGGATGTGACTCCACTAAACTTCCGTAAACAGCGATCATAAAAGAAGATTTTGTTTTATTTATAAAATACTAACATATATTTCGGTTTAATGTACAGTACAGAAAAATTCTCTTTTCTGAATTTTTCAGACAGATATGGAAAAACTGGGAGAATATGCTGAGGAGGAATCTCCCAATGCTGGGACAAGACAGATGTCAAAAGAACTAGAGGCAGAAGAAGAAATTGCTCACACCACTGAGCTGATGCAGACTATAAGAGGATTAAAGACAGAAATGGAAACGGTTAAGAAGGATAATGAAAGAATTCTAAAGACTCAGGAACAGCTAAATCAGCTATTGATAGAAAAATTTCAAACTGACGGAAGGAGCAAACCAGCTGACTCAGAAGAAGTTAATCATCCAAGAGGGTCAAAAAGGACAAAACCAACTAAATCTGATAGCAGTTCCTCATCTGAAGAAAGAAAGGGACAACCCAGTTATCACACTAGCAGTGACAGCAGTGAAGCTGAGATGCACAACCGAAGGAAAAAGTACAGGCCTTATGAAGAGATTTCCGGGGAGTTTAAGAAGATAAAGCCCCCAACTTTCAATGGAGAAACTGAAACTGGAGAAGAGGCAGAATCTTGGTTATCCGGGATGAGAAAATATTTTCAGATCTATAACTACTCAAATCAGCTAAAGGCAAGAATGGCCATCTACAACCTCTCGGGAAAGGCGGACATATGGTGGCAAGACCTGAAAAGGGTCAAAGGGATCAAAGAAAGAGAAGTTAATTGGAGTACCTTTAAAAGGTATTTCAAGAAGAAATTCCTGTCCGAGCAGTATTATGAAGAAAGGGCTAAAGAATTTTATGAACTAAAACTCGGATCTATGACGATGAAGGACTTAAACAGTAAATTTTTAAGTCTGTTGCGTTATGTACCATATTTTGTCGAAGAGAAACCAAAAATACAGCGGTTTCTTAGTTGCCTGCCTTATCATATCAAGGACAGAATTGAATATGACAACCCCAAAACACTGGAAGAAGCTATGCGCAAGGCAAACTTCTGTTACGAACAGAATAAAAAGAAAGAAGGAATAGCCAGTTGGAAAGCCAAAAAGAACAGCAATCTGATCGAGTACAAGAAAAAGGAATTTGTTCCCCATAAAAATTTCAAGAATGGCAAAAACGGGAACCACTTTAATAGTAAAAGTTTCCAAGGAAACAAAAATGGAGCTGTCAGCCATTCAAACAATTACAAAAACAGCAAAGAGACTCCTAATAACCATGGAAACTACATCAAAAATTTTGAGCGAAAAGAACCTGTCAAGTGCTGGGAATGTAATGGGCCACATTATGCTTCAGTCTGCCCAAACAGAAAGAAACAAGTCAGCAATATTCATACTGTTCAAGACGAAATGACAGTTGGAGATTTTGCAGGAACTATGCCCCGAATTAATGCAGCGTTGGAAAACCGCCAGGCTGACTACCAAACTTCCATGGTGGAAGTAGGAGGTATGATTAACAAAACCCCAGTAACTATATTAATAGATCCCGGTGCTAGTCTTAGTTATATTTCACCTCAGCTGGTAGAAAAATGTAATTTGACTGTTGAAAGGTTTGATAATTCTTGGTCTGTACAATTAGCTACTGGGGCTAAGAAGAAAGTAAACTGCTATGTAAAAGAATGCATCTTAAACATGACTGATTTTAGAACTACAGTTAAACTGAACGTTTTACCACTTGGCTCATATGACATACTTATCGGAATGGACTGGTTGGAACAACATAGGGTCGTTTTAAACTGTTTTGACAAAACTTTTAGGTGTATAAACAGTAGTGGACAGCCTGTAACTGTTAGGGGTATTCCTAGGAAAACAGTAGTTAGGCAAATTTCTGCATTACAACTTAAAAGAGCAGTCAGGAAAGGATGCAAGACCTATGCTGTAACTATTACAGACGAGACAGATAAATTTGAAAACAACCAGAAAACAGTAGAGAACATTCCTGTCGTCAATGAATTTATTGACGTTTTTCCTGAGGAAATTCCAGAATTGCCTCCCAAGAGAGAGCTTGACTTTACCATTGAGCTGGTACCAGGTGCTGTTCCCAGTTCAAAAGCCCCGTATCGTATGAATATCTTGGAGCTTAACGAGTTGAAAACTCAGTTGAAGGAGTTAATAGATAAGAACTATATCCGACCCAGTGTATCCCCTTGGGGAGCACCAGTGATTTTCGTTAAGAAGAAGGACGGAACTATGCGACTTTGCATAGATTATCGTCAACTAAACAAGATGACGATCAAAAACAGGTATCCGTTACCTCGTATTGATGATCTGTTTGATCAACTACGTGGCGCTACGGTATTCTCTAAGATCGATCTAAGATCGGGTTATCATCAGGTAAGAATTAAAGAAGAAGACATTTTCAAAACAGCCTTTAGAACCAGGTATGGACATTACGAATTTGTCGTAATGCCATTTGGACTTACTAATGCCCCAGCGGTTTTCATGTGCTTAATGAACAACATAATGCACAAGTACTTAGATAAATTTGTGGTTGTATTTATCGACGACATTTTAGTCTATTCTAAGAGCGAGGAGGAGCACAAGGAACACTTACGTATCGTTTTACAAGAACTAAGAGAACAACAACTTTTTGCGAAATTTAGCAAATGTGACTTCTTCAAAGATGAAATCCAGTACTTAGGACATGTAGTCACTAAGGAAGGGATTTCAGTGGATCCCGAAAAGATTCGGGCGATTGAAGAATGGCCAGTACCTAAAGATGTGACGGACGTTAGATCTTTCATGGGAATTACCGGTTACTACCGGAGGTTTATTGAAGGCTTTTCAAAAATAGCCAACCCAATCACTTCTTTGCAGAAGAAAGGCAAGAAGTTTGATTGGAATGCGAAATGTGAAGAAAGTTTCAAGAAACTTAAGACTTTATTGACAACTGCACCTATTCTTAGAATAGCGGACCCAAATAAAGATTTCATAGTTTGTACCGACGCTTGTAATGATGGCTTAGGCGGAGTGCTGACTCAAGAAGGACATGTCATTGCTTACGAATCTAGGAAGCTGAAAATCCATGAAAAGAATTATGCCACTTATGACCTAGAATTAGCTGCGGTAATTCATGCTTTAAAGATGTGGCGACACCACCTAATAGGAAGAAAATTTACCTTACTAACAGATAATAAAGGTCTGAAATACCTTTTAGACCAGCCAAATCTAAATGCAAGACAAGCCAGGTGGCTGGCATTCCTAAGTGAATACGATTTTGAAATCCAACACATAAAAGGGAAGGAGAATAAGGTGGCTGATGCCTTGAGTAGGAATGCAAAACTGAATTTTATATCAGCTAGCAGCACTTACACCTCTGATTTAAATGAACAGCTGGCTGAAGGGATAAAATTAGACGAAAATTATCAACATTTACAAATTACAGCCCAAGAACAGCCCACAGAAAGTTTGATAAAAGGGTATAGTTTAAACGAAAACGGATTTTTGCTGTTTAAGGACAGGCTGTATATCCCTAATGCACCTACAGTTAAGCTGTTAATTTTAGACGAAATACATAAAACCCCTTACTCCGGGCACCCTGGCTATCAAAAGACTATCACTATGTTGAGAAAAGAATATTTTTGGCCTAACATGAAATCTGAAACTGCTGAATATTTAGCGAAGTGTTTGGACTGCCAACAAGTAAAAACAGAACATCAACATCCAGCTGGATTGCTGCAACCTTTACCTATTCCTAGCTGGAAATGGGAAATAATTAGCCTGGATTTCATTACGGGTTTACCCAAAAACCAACATCAGAATGATTCCATTATGGTAGTGGTAGACAAATTAAGTAAATCAGCACATTTTATTCCTGTTAAAACCACATACAAGGCTGCAAACATAGCAGATATCTTTCTAAAACAGATTTTTCGGTTACACGGTATTCCAAAGGTTATTATATCAGACAGGGATCCTAAATTTACAGGAAATTTTTGGAGATCCTTGTTCAAAGGATTAAACACCACTTTAAATTTCAGTACCTCTTTCCATCCTCAGACCGACGGACAAACGGAAAGAGTTAATCAAATATTAGAAGATCTGTTAAGGATGTATGTTAAAGATCAACCAGGTAAGTGGGAGGATTATTTACACTTAGCTGAATTTGCATACAATAACAGCTATCAATCATCAGCTAAGTTTAGTCCATTTGAGGTTTTGTATGGACGAAAATGCAACACTCCTATCTCTTGGAGTAATCCAGTAGATAGATTAGTGTTAGGACCTGATTTATTGAAAGAAATGGAACAGATTGTGAAACAAGTGCAGGAAAACTTGAAGATTGCCCAGGATCGGCAAAAGAGTCAAGCAGATTTGAAAAGAACTCCTAAAGAGTTCCAGGTAGGTGAACATGTGTTCATCAAGGTAAGACCAAAGAAAAGCTCCCTAAGATTAGGAAGTTGTGCAAAATTAGCACCACGTTACTGTGGTCCATTTGAAATTTTAGCCAGAATTGGTCAAGTTGCTTATCAGTTAGCATTACCGCCAAATTTAAAAGTACACAATGTTTTTCATATCTCTGTTTTGAAAAAGTATATTCATGATGCTACTCATGTTATTGATTGGAACATTGTACAGGTAGAACCAGAAGGGGAAGTTCTGGTAGAACCGGATTGTATCCTCGGGAGGAGGGAAATTACTCTACGGAACCGGATAATTGGACAAGTGAAGGTGCAATGGAAGCACCTTAGTCCTGAAGAATCTACCTGGGAGCTGGAAAGTAAGATGCGGGAAGCATATCCCCATCTATTCCAGCAGGTACCTGAAGAAGAAGAATAAGTAACATCGAGGACGATGTTACATTTTAAGGGGGTGTGTATGTCACATACCCCAATTTTATTAAAATAATGTAATTATTTTTAATATTCCTGAGAACATTATGTTAAATTAAATGCTAAGTAGGAAGGGATGACTCAGCAGAGTCTCCAGAAATGGAATGTAAAATCTGAATAATTATTATTAATAAATAAATTATGGAGACAACAGCATGGGAGAGCTGTTAAAAGAGGTTACTGGTCTAACTGGTGGATGGAATTAGGTGGAAGGACAAAAGACAAGTGGCAGCATCCTCAAACACTTCCTGAGTTGCAGGTGGCAACTTCCCTATATTTTGGGGTCATGATTCCCCAAGAAAGTGGAATCTGAGCAGGTGGCTCATTAATGACAGTTAGCCCAACTAAGACCTAGGCAATCTTTTAAATACTACTCAATGAACTGAGCTGGGAGTTCAGCAATTGTTCTATAGGGAGAATACATTCAGGTGAATGCTATTCAGGAGTCCCATTGAGGAAGTGGGAAAATAGTAAGGAAGTGTTCTGAGCAGGAAGTTGCAGTAACTTGGTTCCAGTATAGCTATTTTGGCTGAGGGAATTATTGACCGTACTTAGATTCCAGCCAGTTAGACCAGAGCAAGCTCGGGGGTCCTGAGAAGTGCTGTTTGGGCACTCTCCAGGAATTGGTAGGGAGGAACAGCCTCCCATTGCTGTTATTGTCTACCTTAGCTACAGGTTCTGTCACTCTTCCTGTTGTTGATTTAATTTATTTTCATATGAGATAGACTAGTACAACTATGTTTTTGACTGTATTCAACTTCAGTAAATCAGTCTCTGTACTCCCTTTTGTTATAAATTTCAGAAACGCAGATGTTATAGAGATTCCTATTTTTATTTAAATAGAGTATTTATCTTATACAGAACCTAATTGTTACTGTTATAGTTAACAATTACCATGTTTAGGCATATTCTAGAATCCCTGTTAATGGTTCAATAATAAACAGAAATATTAAACAATAGATATTCCAGTAATATACCTGCATATATATATGTATAGCATATTTCAGTCAACTTTAGTTTTAGGTCATTCTTATATTTAGTTAACAGATAAACAAAACTCATTTTAATATATTGTTTATACTCAGAACATGTTTGACAGCTATCGATTAACTAAAGAGGTGACTGTAACAATATTTCATTGTTACAAGCTTCCACATAATCTTAAACATTTACACAGTAGTCAAGTACAAACACAAATAACTGTAGATTATTATTATTTTTCTTCTATCTAGTTTTAGAACACAGTAGTCATGTCACTTTAATAGAAATAACAGAAGTATTTTTTAAAACAAATCAAACATATTAATACAACAGAGAAACAGTCGACGAACGCAACCATCATTGGCTGTTACAAACCATCTTAAGTTTACACAGTAATAATATTTATTCAGTACAAATATTCTTCCTTAGGTAGTCCACAAACCCTACACGGCCGTAGCCTTATATTATTCCTTTGACAGACTGAAAAACAATTGAAAAGAATGCTTTTTATGACAGACAGAACCTACAGCATCTTAACACATAGTTCTATGTATATATTATTCTATTCATAGTTTTATTTAATAATTATATAGATTCAAAATAAATTGTTATAACTCGTACCCAGTCACCACCGAGTTAACAATATCATACTTATGCATTGAACACAGAACAAAACCCCCAATTCGCCAGAACAACCCTATGATTATAACTATTACAGGCACAGTTGCTAAACTTTCCCATGTTCTATTTTAACTTTTCCAATAGAATAAAAACGCAGAGAGATAACTTATGGTTTCATTTATAAACAGAGTTATCATCCATTGTACGCATTGAAGAATACATCTATCCATACATTCCAAACACATGCTAATAATTTAACAAAACATAAACACAACCATACCAGGCCCAGGATATATATTAAGTATAAATATCATATGGCGAGGTTAAAAACCCCATGCTCAGCCATTACAAAGTACAACAACCGAAACCCTGGCCTCATAAGTCTTGGCCGTGAATGGCCTTCCATAACTTAACAGGGTTCCAAACCCCAATTCATTTCAAACAAAACAACTTCATACATATGACCGCACCTACAAACATCAGGTCGATAATGACCTCAACACACAGGAGTTGCCCCTGAAACACAACCCTAACCACTAAAACCAGCAAAGGAAGAGACAGCCGTGGATAACCAGGCTTACCCGGAGGAGCCTGCGTGGGTGACCAAGTCCTGTACACCTTCAGAGCCGCGTGACCTGCACATTCAATGCTGAAAGATGTTAATACACTGTTTATGCCGAGAGTTTTAAATAATTATATATCTACACTGCTTGCAAAACAGAAATTGCGAAATATGGTTATTTATTACCTGAGCAATGTAGCCGTGGATATTCTGGAAGCCACCGGTGGGAGCAGACACTGAAACCCCATCACCCTCGTCGGTTGAAAGAGCAAGGAACACCCTCAAACTCTTCCAATGACGGCCACGACAGACAAACCTTGCAGACAGAAACCTCAAACTGGAGCTGAATCAGTCGAGAAGCAAACTCAAAGCCCAATGGCATCAACCCTCTCATAACCTAAAAGACATAACTGAAACCCTATCTCATACCCACACCAGCACAGTGACGAACTGTAGATAGCTGGGACTTAAACTTATAAAGAGCAACGAGACCACGAAGCAATAAAACTATAGCAGACGCTATCCCCAGAGCCGAGGACATACCCTATTGCCGAATGGAACCTCAAGGCCATAACCATCACACTCTGCACATTGTTACAGTGCCTTCATTACAAAACTCAGACAGGGAAGGGTTTCAACCTTAGGACCCGAGCCCGAAGGCAGCTACAATAACCTGTAGGGTTTCGTTAGAAGCTTATATATCGCCCATCGCATGGAGGAGGTTCAACCACGTAGCACACAAATACATTAACGTATTATGGGTCGAGATGATATAGTTCAAATTGCAATCCAAATCATTTTACACCGATTCCAAATCATGTCATATATAAGTCAAACGTATAAGATAGCAAATGATATATAATCATTGGCATATAGTGCATGCCTTGCATTTGAATCGTCGAGAATCCCAAGCATGGGGAATGTATAATCACTACAATGATATAAATAAGAGTTAGTCAACATCACATATTGTTTATTCCATAACTTAATAGGGTGGATAATACTTTAACATATTTTAATTATAAATATTATCCATGGTAAGGGAAAAACATTAGGACTATGCCAAAAATCAAGTTAATGCACAATTATATTGAAACCAGGGCATAAGTTAATGTCATTAGCATATGACTCTACACAAGATGTTGGTCAACTTCAACCCTAGAGTTTTCTCTATGGTCTAGTATGATAAATACAACCATAACACTATATAGAATATAAAGTTTGCCAATGTATAGAATATTATGATTATTGCACAATCATTATATATATAAATTAATACCAAGCCATAGATTAATGCCATGGGCATATTACATTTCTATGTTCATATAAGTACCAAGGTAGTCAACCTTCAAATGAAAATGCCTCGTTATTTAATACTTGAAATGTTACCAAGCCTTTAAGACAATAAATACATTGCCATTATATACTATCACCAGAATTACTATCAATACTATTGTTAACAGTAACAATATGAAAAAATAAACCTCTATTATTAAGGTGTTGAAATAGAGCTTCATCTACAGGTTTACATCGTAAAGATAGTTAAAATCAAAGCACCGTCAAGTAACATAAGTTAAACTCTATGTGGACAATGGACTTCGATGCATAGGATCATATTGAAACAACGCTAGAGGCGTCACCTTCTCAACTCGCATTATCAATGCATGAACAAAACAGTAGTCACCGGTGTTAAGTTGACAACAGGTCACATGTTGCAAAGACACTGTTACAGCCAAAAATTCTGATATCACAAATGTTTCATTTTAGTTACAACAGTAACATAGCATAATAATCATAAAAAACATAAATTATAACTGAGACAATGTAAATCTTCGTAAACACTTGACGATACTAGCTGAATAAGAAATATCATGACGATCATTAAGTTTTGAAGTATAGGGAGTATTGATGCTCACCAAGTTTAACATACAGTGATCCTTACTTCACTGGCGCACCTGAGAAACAAAAGACGACGTATGCATTAGCTCGTAAGCTAAGTAAGCCAGTCAACTACGACTAGCTCTTCCCTTGCGGTTCAAAACAAAACAATCATTAATTACAATCACCGAAATCAAAGTTTTAATAAAACAGAGTCTTTAAACAGTTTATGTTAGTTGTTTAAATTAAAACAATATCAGAAATACTACCTAATTAACATTTATTGTTACGAATAAAAATTTTTAAATTTTTCAGAATTAACGGGTTCTGACAGATATCTCCTCCTCATAGAACATGAGGAGGCCGACAAATCTCAACAGGTGTCTGGTCTGATGCATAATGGAATGAGGGTATAAATATCTCTCCCTATCCTTGGCCTCCCACTCTCTGCGGAAGTTATACCGATCTACCTGTGCCTCACGCCTCATGCCGCTACTGCGACCAAAGATGATCACGTCTTTGTTTCACACATACTATAAATTAGTCTCATAAGCATACATATAAAAGAATTATAACAAGATTATATCTACTAAAATCAAATATTAATTTTTTTCCAAAAAAATTAAATTGGTGGGCCATAAATATTAGAAAAGCACCACTAGTGGTGCTCTTATAAACCAATGGCACCGAAAATTAGCGCGCTACAATATTTATGTTGCAACGCTACTTATATATCAAAAATTTTAAATTTGAATAGGAGAGTGCACCTAAATATTATTAGCGCACCATTATTCAAACGCACCGAATTTTAAAAAATTATTAATTTATTTGATATATATTCATAGTGTGCCTATGTCACGTCAGTATACCGTACATCGGTGCCTTGACGTAACATAGGAGCACCGTTAGTTGTGTGTTCATGGGTTTATATAAAGTGTCAACGATGCGCCTATGTTACGTAATTGCATTGATACCAGTGCAATGATGTGACATAAGAACACCATATAAACTATTACAACTTTTAATATAGAAATACCAGTGTGTTTACAAAATTTAATGGCACCGGCAATCTGGTGCTCAATAATTTATAATGCACTGGTAATGATTTCAAACCTTTTAAAAAGCATCTGTGTTTATGATTTTTTTCTTTTTAAATGTGAGTAAAATGTTCTTAATGCATGTCATTGCATCGACAAACGGTGCTCTGACGTGACATAAGAGAACCGTATAAATTATTATGATTTTTATTGTACCAATATCGGTGCGCTAGACAATAACAAGAACCGGGATTCTGGTGCCCTTGATTGTACTAAACGCACCGGTCTCTATGAGAATTCAATATTTTATGAGGTGTATCAATAGTGTGCTTGCACCATGTTATTGCACCGATATCCAGTGAGAATGAGTGACATAAGCACACGGTTACACAATTATTATTATTCTTAGATTGTATGTGTAACAACTCTAAAAATCCATCAATAAAAAAAAATTGTTACTGTAGTTTGAAACGATTTAAGACCTACCATGTCTGCAACATAAAACTTTCAAGGATAGTATCAACCCTAATACTCAACTATAATGCTTGTGTCTTAGCCTAATGTAGCTAGTATGAGTTCTATGTAACATGATACGAATATTTTGATTAAGATACCTCCATTAATCATTTGTATACTATTACTTTGGCATAATTGTTTTAAGCCATATGACAAATTACTTGCTTTAAGTTTTGATGTGTTGTTCTAGCCTTGTTGCAAGTTACTGTTTGTATGTTGGACTTGTGTTACCACAATGATGTCTTCGTCATGCTAGCATTTAAAATATCTACTTAAAATCCCCATTATTGATGTTAGGGTTACAGAGTTGTGGGTCTTACTTAGCTTATGTGAGCTAAGGCATGCCAGACTTCCATGGTTGTAGGTGCCCTAAGGAAAAGCTATCCCCTTGGTTTCCAAAGCAATCCAAAGAAATCCAACAACACAAACCCAAGGTAAAATTTATGTGGCACTTGGAAATAAACAAGTTTCCCTCTCCGACTATAGAGAGTGGGTAAAGATTTGGCCTAAAGTTGAGGTAGAGTTGAATTTAATACACACATGTGGAGTCTCATGAATGCTCTCCAGCCTAGCTAAGGTTTAAACCCTAGTGAATTCGTCATACTAAGGTTATTATGCATTGGTCATTTTGGATGTGAAGGGCCGAGGGCTCTCATCTATTTACAACATTCGGGAGGTACTACACCTGAGCAAGCACAGGATCCCTTATGGCAGTGTTGAAGATTATAAGGTAAGTTGTATACATTCATGGTGCTTTGGATGTAAGTCTGCAGAGGTTATTTCATTTTACTATCTTATATTTTTAACCTATGTTTCGCTATTGTATGTTAGGGGGTTTCGCTAGAATGATAACATTGGGGCTTGGCTCGAATTTGAAAGGACTTGGATTGTGGAAGCTCTGACACCATTGGTCCTGGTAAGACCTGGGAACCCTAGAACTCTATATTCCCTTGCCAGTTCTGTCGTGTGAAAGTTTGAAAAGATGGAACAGAGTTTGGATTGGCTTCATTGGGAGTTACAAGGGTTTTATGAGCCAACCTCTGTTAAATGGTAAACATTTTTGTGTTCTGTTCTTCTAGCGTTGATGGAAGAGATGTTTAATTCTTTTGTAAGTCTTCAGGAAAAGATATTCGATTATACAGGGTTAAGGTTTATTTTGGAACCCCTTTGTTCCTAGACCTTGGAGTCTATATGAATGGATAAAGTATGGCCTTTGCGCTATTGATTTTTTTGTTTGGATGATTTGGATGTCATTTGCTACTGTCACAAAAATATCTCTGTTATGTATGAATTTTTGTACCCAGCTTGGCCAAGACTACCACATCTGTGTTTTTAATTTGATATTTGTTATTCTAGTTTTTTAAATGGAGTTATGGCGTTTTCTCTTTGACGTCATTCTATACCTAGGGTTTCAAAATTGTTAAAAAGATGTCGAATTCTAGGTTGATAGATTTTATGCATATTGACTGTTTGTATTCCATAAACTAAGTCTATCTCCGGTTTAGAAAGGCTTCACGACAAACATAAATTATTTTAAGGGCGTCGTTGCTACAGGATAAGTAATTTTTGGTTTTATTGTAAATTATATTTTATATAAAGAGTCTGAGGTTAAGCCTAGTTTTAGTCTATTTGGACTAAGGGCTTCAATCCCATCCTATACCCTGTATTTTCCATAATTCGTTTTATACTTAGAAGGATGTGCAAGCTTTGGTTGGATAAGTGAGATGTCTGTTTGAACTTAATCACTTTGTTTTATTGGAGTTGTTGATCCGAGTGTCATTATGGGCTATGAGAGTCCTGATCTGCCTATCGTATTAAGCCTGGATATATTTGATTAATGATAAAATGTTCCGGTGGATGTTTCATGTGTAGCGATTTATGTGAGACCAATATAATTTTAGAATTTTCCTATAACTTATAAATCCCGGGTTACGAGTATGTTCTAATTCTCCAAATGAAGAGTGTTATTTTCCTTTATGAAGACGCTATCTATCCTGTAATTGATTTATGTAGGTAAATAATAGCAAATTGGGAAGTTTTTCAATCTTTCGGCGTATAATGTTAATTTACTTTAGCTTTATTTTCAAACTGTTTGTTTATAATATATATATATGAGTTTTAGTTATTTACTCAATAATTGTTATTTCGATACTTTAATATACTATTACTGAATTAAACAGGACTATTCTATATATTGTAATAAACAAGATATTTACTCTTACTCTGTATGGTAATAACATTGTTGAACCATACTACTATCATACTATACTTAACTATGTGAATGATACTCCATAAACAACTACTACATTTTTAATTCATAAGGAAATGAACACTATAATTAAACACAAATTTATAAATTATAATCATTATTCTTTCTACATCATAATGATCTAAAAATACAGACACTTGTACATAATATAATTTCTAGTTCTGTACTCGAATAAATTAAACAGTTAAGTAAATAAACTACTACAAGGAACATTAAGAACCTGGTAAACTTGAAAATGAAACCAAAATCCAAAGAAGACTGTTCCTCCCAACCGTCTCCTGAAACAACCAAGTTTAATTGCTTCAAGACCCCTGAGCCTATTCACTGAACCACCAGGATGAAGACTTAGTGTAGAAGCTTGTTTGGTTCTCTCTGTTAGACTTAGCAGTCAAACTTGTAATCAATCTCCTAGCAAAATTACTTTACCTTTCCCCTCGTTGAATACCTTCTTGCGTGCCTAACTTTTCAGTGTGCAGCAAATCCACAAGGTTTTAATCGAGCCTCCTTCCCATTCGATGGATAGATATATGCCTAGGTCTTTGGGTCAGTAATAAATGAGCCACCTGCTCAGTTCCTCTTTTCATGGGAACGTGACCACAATTTAGGGAATATGCCTCCTGCATCAGCTAGAAAGTAAATGTTGTTGCTTCCACTTGCATTTTTTCCTTCTACACCTGATCATTCCTCCTAGTGGGTCAGTGAACACTCTTCAACAGTCCTCTTTGGATAGGTGTCTCTTCTTTTATTTATTTAATAATAAAATATTCAATTACAGCCATCTTTGACCATCCTTGGTCAACAACATAAAACTTTACAATAAATTTTAAAATAATGTTTTTCCATAACATAAAATGTATTTAGTTCTAGGTGGGTTACACACATCCCATCTTAAGTTCAACATCGTCCTCGATGTTGCTTAAGTATCTTCCGAGTCTTCCTGAAACAAAATTGGATATGCTTCATGCATATGACTCTCCAATTCCCAGGTGGATTCATCTGGACTAAGGTGCTTCCATTGCACCTTTACCTATCCAATGGTGCGATTCCGGAGAAAAATGTCTCTCCTGTCGAGGATACAGTCTGGTTCAACCTGAAAATCTCCTTCTGTTTCTACCTGGATAACATTCCAATCAATTATATGAGTAGCATCATGTACATATTTTTTTAATATAGAAATATGAAATACGTTATGTACTTTGAGATTAGGTGGAAAAGCTAATTGGTAATCCACTGGTCCAACTCTTAACAATATCTCAAATGGTCCACAATATCTGGGTGCTAATTTAGCACAACTCCCCAACTTAAAAGAGATTTTTCTGGGTTTTACCTTGACAAAGACATGCTCACCTACTTGGAATTCTTTATGAGTTCTTTTAAGGTCTGCATGATGATTCTGTCTGTCTTGTGCAATTTTTAGATTGCTTTGTACCTGTTTCACCGTTAGTTCCATTTCTTTCAACAATTCGGGTCCTAACATTAATCTATCGACCGGATTACTCCATGAAATGGGAGTATTAGACTTCCTACCATACATTATCTCAAAAGGACTAAGTTTAGCTGAAGCTTGATAATGATTGTTATAAGCAAACTCAACCAAGTGCAAATATTCTTCCCATTTATTTGGTTGATCCCTAACATGCATCCTAAGCACATCTTCTAAAACTTGGTTTAGTCTTTCAGTTTGTCCATCCATTTGCGGATGATAAGCTGTACTGAAATTTAATTTAGTGTCCAATCCTTTAAACATTGACTTCCAGAAATTACCAGTAAACTTAGAATCTCTATTAGAAATTATTATCTTAGGAATTCCATGCAAACGAAAAGCTTATTTCATAAAGACATCAACAATATTAACAGCCTTATAATTATATTTAACTGGTATAAAGTGAGCTTCCTTGCTAAGTTTGTCTACTACTACCATCAAAAAATCATTTTACTTTTTATTTTTAGGTAGTCCTGTTATGAAATCTATACCTATAAATTACCATTTCCAATCTAGAATTGGAAATGGCTGCAATAGACCTGCTGGGTGTTGATGCTCAGCTTTAACCTGCTGACATTCAATACACCTAGCTATATATTCATCCACTTCATGCTTCATGTTAGGCCAAAAATAATATTTTCTTAGCATTGTTATCATTTTTTGGTAACCAGGATGTCCCGAGTAAGGACACTTATGAACTTCATTCAAGATCAACAATTTAATTTATGGTACATTAGGTACATATACTCTGTTTTTATACAGCATTAAACCGTTTTCATTAGAAATGAAATCTGTTTTTAGATTTTTAGATTCGTTTTCTACAACTTTTTCTCTTAATTTTTGATAATTTTATCCATTTTTATTCCATGTTCAAACTTATTTCCCAATTCTATTTTATAGTTGCTAACAATGGCTATAAAATTTAGTTTTGGGTGAAAACATGAAGTTGGGAAACAAATTTGGCTTGTTTTTGACAAACAAAACTGCTAAATTTTTTGTTTTTCAATTTTGACCTCTTCAAACCCATATCTGCCTTAGGAATTTCAACTTGAAGTAAACACAAAGGTTTTAGAGAATTGAATTAGATTTCTACTTGTATTTTTTTAAATTTTTTTTAATGACGTATCGTGGGACAAATTTATTGGCAACCAACGGCATATACTTGAAAATTTTAGGTATGGATAATGAGTGACCTGTGTTGACGTTGGTTTTTTGATAGATGGTTATTCATTTTAGGGGAAACAATTGTAGGCTCATAATCTACACACACTACACTCGTGCATGGACTATATTTTGAGTTTTTTAAGACTTGGGAACTATTTTTTATTATTTATCGAAACAACATATGTCCAGAAAATGGTGCATTATCGACACATGTTTTTTTCTTCACATATTCTTTCAAATGTGACTCTTATTGAAAAAAATAAAAGTACCCTTTTGAAGAGGATGAGCCAATTATGATCTCTATGACATTTCAAATTTTTTGGTGTTGTCTTTGTTATGATATTGAATTTTCATTTCGGGTGATTTTCAGAGTAATAAAATTCTTAAGGGATAAGGTTTAGAAAAACAAAAATTAATAAATAGAAATTCAAATTGAAATGAAACAATTATTATATCATTGGAAACTAGATTCGGAGATTAATCCATTGCTACTAAGCCCGACAAATAATACTTAAAATTTGCAGGGATTTGGGCTTGCTGAAGTTGCAAGTTCCATAAAGATGCTAGATATTTTCGCATGTTTTGTTGACCATAAACTCTCGGCCGAAAAATACCTTCCAAACTCTCGGCCGAGAGTTTAGTTCAAACTCGTCCGAGAGTTTTTTTGAAAATACAGCGCGGTGATTCGTTCAAACTCTTGTCCTAGAGTTTTTTTAAACTCTCGACCGAGAGTTTGAATTCTCAAAACTCTCGACCTACAATTTTTTAAACTCTTGGCCGAGAGTTTGAGGTTGACTTTTTTTCCCCTATTCATCCATACGCCATCTTTTTTTTCACTCCGTTATCATGGAATTGTTTCCCAACTTCGCGTTTTTACCCTTTTGCATTTATGCTTAAAGCATCAACCACCTTATTCTCCTTCCCTTTTATATGTTTGATTTCAAAATCATACTCACTAAGGAAAGCTAACCATCTTGCTTTCTTAGCATTTAGATTTTGTTGATCAAAGAAATATTTTAAACTTATGTTATCGGTCATTAATAGAAATATTCTACCAATTAGATGATGGCGCCACATTTTTAAGGCATGAATTACATAATCCAACTCTAAATCGTAAGTAGCATAATTATTTTCATGTATTTTTAACTTTCTTGATTCATACGCTATTACATGACCTTATTGTGTTAAGACTCCACCTAGTCCCTCATTGCATGCGTTAGTGCATACAACAAAGTCCTTGTATGGATCTGTTATTTTAAAGATAGGTGTGGTAGTTAATAATTCTTTTAACTTTGTAAATCTTTCTTTACATTTTAAATCCCATACAAATCTCTTTCCCTTTTTATGTAAGGATGTTTTAGGATTCGCAATTCTCGAAAATCCTTCTATGAATTTTCGGTAATAACCTGTAATTCCCATGAATGACCACACATCTGATACATCCTTAGGGATAGGCCATTCAATTATTTCTCTTATTTTATAAGGGTCAACTGATATTCCTTCTTTGGATATCACATGACCTAAATATTGTATCTTATCTTTAAAGAATTCACATTTATTGAATTTAGCGTATAATTTATGTTCTCTTAGGGCTTGTAATATTATCAACAAATGTTCATCATGTTCTTCCTTTGTTTTTGAATAAATCAGTATGTCATCGATGGAGACAATTACGAATTTATCCAAATATTTACTTAAGACATTGTTCATTAAACACATAAAAGCTACTGGAGCATTCCTTAGCCCAAAAGGCATAACGACAGATTCATAATGCCCATAGCGGTTTCTAAATGAAGTTTTAAATATATATTCATCTTTAATTCTAACTTGATGATATCCATATCTAAAGTATATCTTTGAGAATATTGTTTCTCCACATACTTGATCAATCAGATCATCTATGTGGAGCAATGGATATCTGTTTTTAATTGACATCTTGTTTAACTGGCGATAATCTATACACAAGCGTAAGGTATCGTCCTTCTTTTTAACAAATATGATAGGTGCTCCCCAAGGAGATACACTTGGTATTATATAATTTTTATCTATTAACTCCTGCAATTGTAATTTTAATTCATTAAGTTCTAGGATATTCATCCGGTAAGGAGCCTTTGAATTTGGTAAAGCTCCAGGTACCAACTCAATAGTGAAATCCAATTCTCTTTCTGGAGGTAATCCTAGAATCTATTCCGGGAATACATCTGAAAATTCTCTTAAGATTGGTATGTCTGCAAATTTTAATTTATCTTCTTTATTCATGTGTTCATCATTCATTACATGTACATCAAAAACTTTACAACCTTTATGTACATAATTTTTCATTTGTAAGGATGAAATCTGTCTAACAGAAACCTTCCTAGGAATTCCTTTCACTATGACAGTTTCTCCTTTTTCATTTAAGCATGTAAATGTTTTCTCAAAACAATTTAAAACTACTCTTTGTTTTTCCAACCAATCCATACGTATTAAAACATCATATGATCCTAGAGGTAACACATTCAATTTCACTTGAGTTTTGAATTGACTCATAAACATTTCACAATCTTTAACATAGCTAACTACTTTTCTCTTAGTTCTTATAGCTACCTGTACCAACCAAGACTTTTCAAACTTATTCAAATGCAAATTAAAACTTTCTGCTATACTAGGTGACACATAGCTTAAACTAGCACCTGGATCTATCAAAATAGAAATTGGTTTGTTCTTTATCATACCTTCTATTTCAACCATAAATGTCTGTTGATCAGCCTGTTGATTCTCCAATGTTGCATTAATTTTGGGCATCTCATTTGCTATGTCACCAACAGTTGCTTCTTCCCATACTGTATGCACATTACTGAAATTTATTTTTCTATTAGGACAATCCTTTGCATAATGAGGTCCTTGACAATCCCAGCATTTTACAAATTCTCTTTGTTCAGTATTTTTAGCATATGTATTAGGTATGTCTATGTTCTTTACTACTGAAAAATTATGTTGTGTATTACCCTTAAAGTTCGTTCCTTGATAATTATTTTTAGGATAATTCTGGGAACCATTTCCAAGATTTATGTTGAACTTAAAACTCTTTCTTCTTTGTTCAAAGGTATTTGATATTTTAACCTTCCAGTTAGGTACACCTTCTCTTTTATTTTTGCTTTGTTCAAAAGAGAAATTAGGCTTCCTCATTGCTTACTCAAGGGTTTTTGGATTATCATATTCAATTCCGTCCTTAAAGATAAGATGTAACAACTTAGAAACCTCTGTATCTTGGCATTTTCATCAATGATATAAGGTACGTATCGTAGTAAACTTAAAAATTTACTACTTAGTTCCTTCATAGTCATTGAACCTAGATTTAGATCATGTAAAATTCCTTAGCCCTTTCTTCGTAATATTGTTCAGACAAAAACTTTCTCTTAAAGTATTTTTTAAAGGTCCTCCAAGTTACATACTTTTCCTTAATATTTTTCACTCTTTTTATGTCCTACCACCAAATATTAGCTTTTCCAGTTAAGATGTAAATGGACATTTTTGCTTTTAGTCTGTCTGAATAATTATAAATTTGAAAATACTTTTTCATTCCAGACAGCCATGCCCCTGCTTCTTCTCCTTTTTCCACCTCACCGTTAAACATCAGTGGCTTTATCTTTTTAAATTCTCCTGATATTTCTTCATAAGGTTTATATTTTCACTTTTTTATGGCTACTGTCACTGCTTTCACTGGAATAATTATATTTCTCTCTATGTGACTTAACATTATTTTATGTGGAGGAATCACTTTCTTTATCAAAAATTTTTAACTTTTTGCCTTTACCCTTGTAAGATATAGTTCCAGATTTAGATTCTGGTTCATTCCTTTTATCCTTCTCTTCATTATGTAATTTACTCAGCAATACATGATTTAATTCTTCTTGTGCCCTTGGGATTCTTTCGTTATATTCCTTAACATTTTGTATTTTAGCTTTAAAGTCTCTCACAGTTTGGAGTAATTCTGTTGAGTTATTATTTCTATCATTATTCAGTTCCACCCATATATTATCGTTATTAACATTTTCTTGTTCGTGACTGTGATGTGTTCCATCTTCTGCAGATGCCTCTACTCTTTCCATTTCCCGCAAAATAGAAATTTATATTTCTGTATAGAAACAATTTAAACATAAGTCAGTGATTTTGTTTTCCTGTTTTATATTGAACACGCGAGTTGAGCCAATTTTCAGGCCTAGTGTTTGTAACCATGCTCTGATACCATATATAACAACTGTAAAAATCCATCAATAAAAAAAAAATTGTTACGGGCGTTTGAAACGATTTAAGACCTACCATGTCTGCAACATAAAACTTCAAGGATAGTATTAGCCCTAAAACTCAACTATAATGCTTGTGTCTTAGCCTAATGTAGCTAGTATGAGTTCTATGTAACATGATACTAATATTTTGATTAAGATACCTCCATTAATGATTTGTATACTATTACTCTAGCATAATTGTTTTAATCCATATGAAAAATTACTTGCTTTAATTTTTTATGTGTTGTGCTAGCCTTGTTGCAAGTTACTGTTTCTATGTTGGACTTGTGTTACCACAATGATGTCTTCGTCATACTAGCATTTAAAATCTCTGCTTATAATCCCCATTATTGATATTAGGGTTACAGAGTTGCGGGTCTTACTTAGCTTATGTGAGCTAAGGCATGCCTGACTTCCATGGTTGCAGGTGCCCTAAGGAAAAGCTAGATCCTTGGTTTCCAAAACAATCCTAAGCAAGCCAACAACACAAACCCAAGGTAAACTTTATGTGGCACTTGGAAATAACCAAGGTTCACTCTCTGACTATAGAGAGTTGGTAAAGATATGGCCTAAAGTGGAGGTAGAGTTGAATTTAATACACCCATGTGGAGTCTCGTGAATTCTCTCCAGCCTGGCTAAGGGTTAAATCCTAGTGCACTCGCCATACTAAGGTTATTATGCATTGGTCATTTTGGATGTGAAGAGCCGGGGGTTCTCATCCATTTACAGCATTGGGGAGGTACTACACTTGAGCAAGAATGGGCTCCCTTATGGCAGTGTTGAAGCTTATAAGGTAAGTCGTATACATTCATGGCAATTTGGACGTAAGTCTGCAGAGGTTATTTCATTTTACTATCTTCCATTTTTAACCTCTATTTCGCTATTGTATGCCAGGGAGGTTCGCTAGAATGATAACGTTGGGGCTTGGCTTGAGTTTGAAAGGACTTTGGTCATGGAAGCTCTGGCACCATTGGTCCTGGTAGGACCTGGGAACCTTGGAACTCTATAGTCCCTTTCCATTTCTATGGTGTGAAAGTTTGAAAAAATGGAATAGAGTTTGGATTGGCTTCATTGGGAGTTACAAGGGTTTTACGAGCCAACCTCTGTTAAATGGTAAACACTTTCGTGTTCTTTTCTTCCATCGTTGATGGCTAAGATGTTTAATGCTTTTGTAAGACTTCGGGAAAAGATATTCGATTATACAGAGTAAATGTTTATTTTGGAACCCCTTTGTTCCTAGACCTTGGGGTCTGTATGAATGGATAAATTATGCCCTCTACGCTATTGATTTTTTTGTTTGGATGATTTGAATGTCATTTTCTACTGTCACAAAAATATCTCTGTTCTATATGAAATTTTGTACCCAACTTGGCTGATACTACCACATCTACATTTTTTATTTGATATTTGCAATTCTAGTTTTTAAATGGAGTTATGGTGTTTTCTCTTTAACATCATTTTGGACCTAGGGTTTCAACATTGTTAAAAATATGTCAAATTCTAGGTTTATAGCTTTTATGCATCTCGACTGTTTGTATTCCATAAATTGAGACTATCTCTAGTTTAGAAAGGCTACATGAAAAACATAAATTATTTTAAGGGTGGCGTTGCTACAGGATAAGTAATTTCTTGTTTTATTGTAAATTATATTTTATATAAAGAGTCTGAGGTTAAGCCAAGTTTTAGGCTATTTGGACTAAGGGCTTCGATCCCGTCCTATACTCTGTATTTTCCATAATTCCTTTTATACTTAGAAGGATGTGCGAGCTTTGTTGTTTTGCTTTGGTTGGATAAATGAGATCTTTGTTTGACCTAAATCGCTTTGTTTTATTGGAGTTGTTGATCTGAGTGTCATTATGGGATATGAGAGTCCTGGTCTGCCTATTGTATTAAGCCTGCATATATTTGATTAATGATAAAATGTTCTGGTGGATGTTTCAATTGTAGTTATTTATGTGAGACCAATATAATTTTAGAATTTTCCAGTTTATAAATCCTAGGTATGTTCTAATTCTCCAAATGATGAGTTCTATTTTCTTTTATGAAGATGATATCTATCCTTTAATTGATTTCTGTAAGTAAATAATAGAGAATTGGGAAGTATTTCGATCTTTCGGCCTATAATTTGAATTTACTTTAGCTTTCTTTTCAAACTGTCTATTTATAATATATATATGAGTTTTAGTTATTTACTCAGTAATTCTTATTTCGATACTTTAATATACTATTATTGAATTAAACAAGACTATTCTGTATATTGTAATTAACAAGAGATTTAGTCTTAGTCTGTACGGTAATAACATTGTTGAATCATACTACTATCATACTATACTTAACTATGTGAATGATACTCCATAAACAACTTCTACATTTCTATTTCGTAAGGAAATGAACACTATAATTAAACATGGATTTATAAATTATAATCATTATTCTTTCTACATCATAATTATCTAAAAATACAAACTCTTGTACATAGTATAATTTCTAGTTCTGTACTCGAATAAATTAAATAGTTAAGTAAATAAATTGATACATGGAACAGTAAGAACCTGGCAAACTTGAAGATGAAACCAAAATTCAAAGAAGAATGTTCCTCCCAACCGTCTCCTGAAAAAACCAAGTTTACTTGCTTCAGGGTCCCCGAGCCTGTTCACTGAACCACCAGGATGAAGACTTAGTGTAGAAGCTTGATGGTTCTCTTTGCTAGTCTCAGTAGTCAAACTTGCAGTCAATCTCCTAGCAATATTACTTTAGCTTTCCCCTCATCGAATACCTTCTTGTGTGCCTAACTTTTCAGTGTGCAACAAATCCATAAGGTTCTAACTGAGCCTCCTGTCCATTTGATGGATAGATATATGCCTAGGTATTTGGGTTAGAAATAAATGATCCACCTGCTCAGTTCCTCTTTTCTTGGGAACATGACCATAATTTAGGGAAGATGCCTCATACATCAGCTATAAAGTAAATGTTGTTGTTGCCACTTGTCATTTTTTCCGTCTACACCTTATCATTCCTCCTCGTGGGTCAGTGAAAACTCTTCAATAGTCCTCTTTGGATATGTGTCTCTTCTTTTATTTATTTAATAATAAAATATTCAATTACAATCATCTTTGACCATCCTTGGTCAACAACATAAAACTTTACAATAACTTTTAAAATAAATTTTTTCCACAACATAAAATGTTTTTAGTTCTAGGTGGGTTACAATATGGTTACCAATGCATGTATTACACTTAAGGGCACCAGAATGTTGGTGCTCTTAAATGTGTAACACATCGGTGACCATTTGTGGGTTTTAATTTTTTTTTTAGTGTGGAGCAGTGCATTCGAGTCGTTCGGCTCGCACGGCTGACGGTGTGCCTTGTAAACTTTTACGGGCTGCACTGTATAGCGGTGCAAGCCGAACGACTCAAACGTACCACTCAAATTTTTTTAATTTTTTTTTAAATAGGTGCATTTCAAGTTGAATTTTAAAAAATAAACCGCTAAAAAATTAAATTGTGAACTAAGAAACATTTTACCTGTTGAATGGTGCGTCAGGGAGGTATATTGGCAATGTATGGGAAATTTGACTTTTTTCAAAATAGTTTGGCAAATTCAAATGAACCACAATAGCCAATAGAAGACAAGGATGCATCCACATGGGCCACGGATGTAAGGGTGTCCAAGTGTATGAAGGGCAGCATCGGTGCAGATGGGCTCAGATGCACTGAAGTGGGTAAAAGTGAGTTTTTGGCCATGGTAATTTTTTTGTTATTAAATATTTTACCAGTTTGCTCGAAATAAGGATGCACCAATGCGTTCCACAATTGAGAGCACCAGAATGAGCCAATGTTAAAATAAAAATGTTTTTAATAAAATAACAAAATGTTTTTATTTTCAATAAAATACATTCCGGTGTGTTTGGTTTATGATATCGCACCAGTGTGTCTATATTACTTAGCGCACTGGGAATGGTTTTAAAATATTTTGTTGATTATACAATTATATTTTTTTATTTTCAATAAATGGAATGGCGGTGAGTTATGGTCTTAAGAATGTGGCGGGGCGTTTACCAATGGACGCAACATTGCTAGACTTTTGATATTTTTTTTAAGAAAATAGATTATTATGTTTCATAAAATATTGTTCAGTGTGTTAGGTTTGATATGACGCATCGGAGAAGTTATCATTAATGAACACACCGAGTTTAGGTTTTTACTTTAAAAGTATTTTTTTTAAATAAAAGAGTGTGCAGTGCGGTGGTTTCTACTAAATGCACCGGTGCGGTTGCATGTGATGGAATGCACCATTATGGTTATTTGGAAATTATTTTGTTTTGATAATGATGTTTTCTGGTCGTAGTGCGACAAATTAGGACACCCATGTGAATGCACTGGTGCGATGAGGTTGAAAATGCATCGGTGCGATGAGGTTGAAAACGCACCGAAATAAAACTTATGTTAAATCCTCTAGTCGCTCGCCTCTGTTGCTAACCTTCGCTACAAACATATATTTGGGCTCTTTTGGGAGGAGCATATGCTATAACCTATGCTAAAGGGCCTTTTCCTTGTAGTGATGTCAACTAAATACGAAGTTGTCAAGAAATAACAAGACTAGAGGCAAGCCTATATTTAGGATCAAATGAGTTAAATGGGGTCCAGGGAAAATTTTAAGAACCCCTCCTCAACTATGTATAATAAATTGATGAATCCCTATGATATAAAAGAGAATATGAAGGATATTTTATCAATGTTATATTATGTATATATAATTTTTTTGTGAATCTCTCATTGAATTATATAATCTTGTAAAATATTGGAAAATATTTCACTAAATTATAAAACCTTGTAAAATCAACTACCCTCCTCATGTGGACATTAAGAAACTTGCAAAGTGAGATTCAACCCATAAAATATGGATGAATGTAATGGATGAATGTAATTCTGACTTCAATTTCCATGATTCATATAAGGTGAAAGAGCCCCTATCAACTTCCATTTCTAGAATCGGGGGAAAATGGGAGCTGCCTAGCGATTTTTGTTGGCGAATAGAAGTTTAAATCGATATTTAGAGAGACTAAATTGTTTTATTTTGGATCCCCTTTTTAAATTCAATGGGGCTAACCTCTATTCATTCAAAATAAATAAATTAAATGTGGGCTAATTATACCTAACATGTGTTTAATAAAAAAGTATCCCATTAAAGATTTAAAACCCCTAAATTTAGCCCATGGGCTAAGATTAACCCCTAAAATTTTCCATGATGGGGACAAGCATGGTGATCATCTTACATTGGAGAGCTTGAATGAAAGGATCTCGCAAAAGACTAACTATTGTTAAGAATATTTTTGAGCAATTCTTTGTTGGTCCCATATGTTGGAGGAAGTCTACAACACTTTGTCATTGTGGTCAAGCTTGCATGCCATTAAATTACAACAAATTGATAAATTTGTTTTTGGCCATGTTCGTAGTTCTCTCATCTTGAGATTGATGGTCTATAAAAAGTACATAATTCCAAAGCTCATGGGGGGCAAGGAGAGGAGAAGCTCACTTCATGAGGAGAAAATGAAGGAGTGATGGTTAGAGTTAGAATACGAGAAAGCCTCAAGATGTGGAAAATATGGGTTCACAGAGGATATAGAGAGGGGGGGTGTAGGTGTCGCAAATGCAATGTAGGAGGCAACGATTTTGATTCGCCAAATAGGCACCCTCTACCCAATGTAAATATCATTGATTGAGAACAAATATGGTTATTTAAAACTATATTTTACTTATTCTTACCATAAACTTTAATTATATAGTTTGGTGTTTAATTTTTTGAATTCCATAACTAATCATGTTATTTATGTATAATAATGGATTACAATATCTTTGTATGAACAATGTTGACATTAAGATTCCGGTTAAAATTAACTTAAGACATGTAGAAGAAAACTAATTACACATTACAAAGAGAGCATTACTCAAGTGATTGTCCTCTCATTTCCAAAATCTCTCAACTTCTTCAAAGGTGATTCGTTATGACTTATTGAAAAAAAGACTAAGATACTACAAACTAATTATAAATCACATGGGATATTACTAAAGTGGTTGTCTTCACCATTTCTCCCAAAATCTCTAAAGGAGTTGGCAAAATATCTCTATGTCACAATGAAACTACGGGATAGAAAGTAATTGCACGTCACATGAGAATCATTAATTAATTAAAGTTATTGTAATTATCATTTACAAAAAAATTCACAATTTTCGAAAAGTAATTAGAAAAACTTGTAATTCATTAAAGTTGTTCTCGAAAATATCTGGTAACAAATAGCTATGTCATGATGAAACAATGGGATGAACTCTCTGTCATGTTGAAATTACTAGATGAAAGAGACGCAGGATTAGAAACTAATTACACATCATATGGAAATTAATTATCATTTCTAAAGTTTCTAACATAATTTTCGAAAAGTGATTATAAAAACTTGTAAATTATTAAAGTTTGGATATATTATCTTTTCCAAAATTTATCTTAATTTTGTAAAAATGATTATAAAAAATTATAAATCATTAAAATTGTTCTTAAAAAAAATATTATACAAAATTTCTCACTTTTTCAATTTTTTAAAAATGATTAAAAAACTAGTAAATCTCTATATCATGTTGAAATGACTAAATGAAAAAAACACCATCTTAAAAACTAGTTACACTTCACATGGGAAGTAATTATCATTTCCAAAATTCGGTCACAATTTTCCAAAAGTGATTAGGAAAACTTATAAATCATCAAGTTGTTGTACTTGTAAATCACGTGTTTAACCGCAGACCCCATACTGACCAACCTTTACCGCACAAATCGGGACCGGGCTTACGGAACGCATGCTCTTCCGACTAGGGTAGGAATTTGGACACACCGCATGCTCTTCCGACCAGGTAGGAATTTGGAAAAAATCTCAGTTGTCAAAAATGATTGTTTTTATCAATATATATATATTTTTTAGTTTTTTTAAATTTTTATTGATTTTTTTGTTTTTTTAATGATAATAAGTTGTATTTGACTCGCAAAATGGCCAATAAAGAGTATTTTACTTGTCAAATTCCATCCCTGCTTCCTACCAGGCTTCAAATTTGAAGCCTTAAGGGCCTTTCAGAGGCCATTTTACATGTCATAGAAGGTCACTTCAAATTTTACCATGCAAAAAAAATTCAATTTCATGGTAAGCCCTTCAATAATGAAATTAACCACTACTCTTTAAAACTGCAACAGAAGGGTAGCTTCAAATTTCACCCATCAACAGTTTTTTTGTGGGAAATTGGGAATGCGGTTACTAGCTAGGTGACTTAGGAGTGGGACTCGGTTGCTCTCCAATATCCAAGTGTTCGATCATCCATGGATCATGGACCATTGGGCCTCTAATAATATCATTCACCAACTTACATGGACATGCTTACACTGAGTAGCTCATGGCTTGAATGCTTCCAATTTCTTGTGTTTGCAGCGAGCGCTTACGTGTTTAACACATTTCATGGCAACAACAAATTTATTAAACCTGGTTGGTGGCTCATACGTGTTGTTGGAAGCAGGCTTACCAAGTTATACCGATTCGTGAATGTTGACTCCGTGAGTTAATTGAGTATTCAATGTATAATATATTATGTTAATGTGCCCCGAATTTGGCATTTCAAACAAAATCCACAATCCAAAAACTTCTTGTAATGTTGCAGGTTGTTGCTCCCGCCCGTGGCCCCTACCCATAGCCCTGTGTTTTCTTTGTTGTATCAAGTTAATCCTACCGTCTACGGATCCCAACCTCACACCCTGTGTTTTCTTTGTTGTATCAAGTCAATCGTGCGGCTCCCGAGTCCCACCTTGTGTTTTCTTTGTTGTATCAAGTCAATGCTTGAATTCCATGCTTCCATGGCCCCGACCTTCAATATATAATATTACAGGAATACAAACAAGCTTTTTCTTATACCCCGACTCCACTGTGGTCGAGCTACTTCCAAGTTCCACCTACCCTATCTCCTCCAGTCCTCCACGAGAGTTTGCGGAGCGAAGCTACCAATGCCAACCTGCCATAAACATATATAAGGAAATTCGTTTTCTTTGAGGAGCTCAACTTCAAAGCTGACTAGATTGTTGACATCCTATGAATTTACAGGTATGTACAACATTTTATCCATTCATGATCCCATCAATTATTTAAAAATTCTGTTATTTTCTTAAAGTTCTATAACTTCAAAGTTCAAACACAATATTATTATTTGAATGAAATTTTGTTACTTCAAATGGGCCTTAAAGGCTTCAAATTTGAAGCCTGGACCTGAGAGTAGGTTTTTCACAAACCTTCGCCAGAGGCTATCTAGAACAACATTTATCAATTCCTAATTGTAGCAACAACAACAATTGCTTATTTCTTCATATGTCCTGTGTATACACATATGATTCCATGTGCTCCTTGCCTTTCCCTATTTTCCATTGTCGCCCGATCGAAGCTCTTGAGAACTTAGTTTCCATTTAACTTTCGTGAAATGGAGGGGAAAAGGAAGACCATTGTTTTCACTCTGAAACCGAGTGCTTCCCCGTTCAGCTGCCACTAGACACGGTTGCATCCCTACGGGAAACAGGTGTGGGCAATGCGACCCCCAGCTTTACCAAAAATCCCGGGGATTTGGGGAAGTTCCCACTCTGCCAACCTCCATTTATCTAGTTAATGAGTCAGCTCAAGAATCCATACTTTGTATCTAAAAATGTATTACGTGAGCTATTTTCCCCAATTGCTCAGTTGTCGAATCGACACCTTCCTCTAGTACACGGTTTAAGATTCTTGGTATTTATTAATATGAAGACCACCGATGCTACTACACTTACAATCCGTGTTCGACTATATGAACTGGGACACAAATGTTTTTGTAATCTTGATTTTTAGAATGACAATCCTACTTTACCCTTTGATTTTGTTTCCCTTATCGGTTGGTCTGGAATAAAACAAGAACTTCAACCATCTATGCATCTCCTCTCTACTTGGTCTACCAACGTTTTATTTATGCTTCACAACCCATCCTCTACTCCATCATACCACCAATTTAGTATGTATAACGAGATCTAGGGGGCGTGCTATAGAGAAGAAGTATCTAGGATCCTTAATTAGCTATTGAGAACAAAAGTTGCATGGAGTTGGATGGTTATCTTTGCTCAAACCATAACATAGCATGTAACATGTAAGGAGTGCTTAAACTTATTCTATCCCAAGTACGTGTGGCATTCATAGTGTTGAATGAAAAATTAAAACATATATTGTTGTCATTGGCACTCAATTCTATTGTAGGGTACACAATTAGAGTGACAAAGAAACTTGCTATTAGATACTTCTAATATACTTGCATGGAGGAGGATTATAAATGGCAACGCAGTTGTTTGATAGAGGTGCATGAAAGTGAATTATGGTCCTCAATTCAACAAAGTAAAAAAAACTTACCATTCAGATTCTTTCCCTTTACCCTTTTTACTGTCTTTCTACATACATCTATATTGTTCACTAATTTAGCAATAGATACAGACCAAACTCAACGTCTAATGTTTTTGGCTCCTGAAATAATTTATTCCTTTTTTTGCTTACCTTATCATTTTTTCTATTGTTAAGTAGGCTAGAATTTATATTAGTTTGAAGAACGCTAGTGATTTACAAAGATTGAACTTTTCCAAGAATAAGCATCAAGTTTCTTTAGAAGAGTTGAAGAACCCAATTCTTCATCGAGCTTGTACTGTTCGAAGCATCATAGGAACCCATTTTAAGAGGTATTAAATATTATTACACTAGTTAAAAGTTGGATTGGAATTGGGCTAGCAAGCTAACTATAGCTGATGCAAAAAAAAACGATCTATAAATTAGTTATGGCAATTCACACTGAACATCTCGAAAGTGGATTTTCTGTGTCTCCTAAGTTATGTTTAACTAATAAATTCCTCATGTTCAAGCAGATCATGAAAGAGTAAAATAGTATTAATTTTGGCTGTAAGGATGAAAGTTGGATTGGAATGGGGTTAGCAAGATAACTGCATTATTATACTGGTTAAAAGTTTAAGAGACAAGATCAATTTGGGAAACTGCTAAGATGGCAAAGGTGGCATAGTGGCCTAGAGACCGAGCAGCTAGATCGAGGTGAAATATGGTTTTGTTATATGAAATATATAATGTTTAGTGCTGCTATATCCACTGCAAAATAAAGCCTCTCTACTTTACTACGTCAGTAAACATTGAAATTTTGATGTACTAGTACATTTTCAAATGAAAAGAATAACTTATTTGTACATGGCAGCATTGAAGGGTTCAATATCTCGTAGCCCTTCAAAGTGAAATGGGACCCCACCCTTCAAATTTGATCCTTGCTTCCGACCATTTCGGCAAAATCGTCCATTACTTTGTAGAACTTGTCTTTTGCACTCTATCTAAAACCACTTATCGATTTTCCATAAGTTGAACTTGATACCTCTATTTATATGTCAGGGCAACAAACAAGCAACGCATTCCAGATCTGTGAGTCCGGAAAAGAGAGAGAGAAATGGATGAAGGTGTTGTTTGCATGTTGAAGCTTCTGTGGTTTGTAATCATGGCAACTGCAATAGCGCTGGATACTGCAACCGCAGCGACTGTTAGCTCCTCAATGAAGAAGCCGTATAACCATTTGGCTTTATACCATCATCAAGTTGAACGCAAGCTGAAAGGAATATGAATTCACAAATAGAAAGGACGTGGAGGCGCTTTTGTCTTTCAGAAATACGTTGAAATTGGATCCATATGGATGGCTTCTCAACTGGACGGTACAAAACTCAGAGACTGTGTGCTCCTGGAATGGAATCCGCTGCAGAAAGGGCACCGGTAGAGTGGTTGCCATAACACTCCCTGGCTTGGGATTAAAAGGTAGTCTTTCACCATCTCTCGGTAACCTTTCGCTTTTACGCAGTTTGAATCTTTCTGGTAATAACTTGAGAGGAAGAATTCCACCGGAGCTTGGACAGCTTAAAGCGCTGGGAATACTTGACCTCAGCGTTAATTTGCTCTCGGGTCCTATTCCAAAAGAGCTGTGTAATT
The DNA here is from genome assembly GCA_027924585.1 of Larix kaempferi. Lineage (NCBI taxonomy): Eukaryota > Viridiplantae > Streptophyta > Pinopsida > Pinales > Pinaceae > Larix > Larix kaempferi. The sequence goes on along the minus strand of BSBM01000115.1, from coordinate 13,091,427 downwards.
GTACACGTCTTCAACGGATCAAACTGTGACAAAACAGCTTGACAGGCACCATACCCACTGGATTCGGCCGTCTACACAAATTGGAATATCTCCGCTTGAAGACAAATAATCTGACTGGAAGTATCCCAGCTTCTCTCAGCAACTGCACGTCTCTCCAGGAGTTGACCATTGGATTCAACGATCTGATTGGTCCAATTCCCGTCGAACTGGGCTTGCAGCAAAACTTATATAAATTGGGTGTAGAGTCTAACAAGTTGGAGGGTGCCATTCCTGCATCTTTGGGAAACTGCTCTTCACTCCAGATTTTGTTTTTGGGCGACAACAGATTGTCAGGCAAGATACCACCTCAATTGGGAAATTTGAGAGAGCTTATTCAACTGTCCATTTATGGCCGGACTAACATTTCAGGTATGATTCCTTCTGAAATAGTAAATTGCACTCAACTTGAATGGCAAAATTTAGGATTAAACAAGATTCAAGGTTTCACCTCGATGAGTATTTTTGGCCTTCCCCTCTCCACTCTTAATTTAGCCCAAAATGACATTACTGGTGACATGTCTGATGCCATTGCCAATTTAACTAAGTTGACCTATCTGAATCTGGCTCAAAATACATTTACAGGTTTTGTGCCTAGATCCATTTCCAAACTGAGGAACTTACCCATTTTAGATCTGGGTTCAAATAGGTTAATTGGTTCTATACTTAAAGGTATCCGGAACTTAAGTATGATTGTATTCTTAGAGTTTTATAGCAACAATTTAATTGGTAGCATCCCTGAAGCCTTTTTTTCCAATTTAACAGTTTTGAGTTTGGCTAATAATAAGTTTAATGGTAGTATTCCTTTGTGGATTACAAATCTCACAAGATTACAAGTTTTAGATTTATCCAACAATAATTTTAGTGGATGCATACCCTCTAATCTTCACAAACTTAAAAGGATTTCATTTCCTTGGGTCTTCTCAAGTTAATGGTGAAACACTATATCAAGAAGTAGAGGCTGTAATAAAAAGACACGAGTATGTTTTAAAATATTTGTTGGCTGAAAATACTATATTTGACTTGTCTAGCAATAATCTTATTGGAGAGATTCCTCCAAGCATAGGAACTCTCAAAAGTTTGAGAATACTGAATTTATCTAGAAACCAATTGGAAGGGCAAATCTCTGCATCTCTTAGGAACATATCTACTTTGGAAGAGTTGGACTTTTCCAAAAATAATTTGAGTGGAGTGATTCCTCATGAACTTTGTAAATTAACCATGTTGGCATCTCTAGATATTTCATGGAACAGGATTTGTGGAAGAATCCCGAAAGGGACACAGTTTTACACTTTTGATGTGGCTTCATTTGAAATGAACAAATGCTTATGTGGTTCTCCTTTGCATGTTCGATGTAAGGAAGAGTATAAGAAAAACACAATGGGGGGTCCTGCTAACAGGCGGGGTGGATGGGGCGGTCGACTGTGGCCGTCCCCACCCCGGATCAAACCCCCACGCCCTCGTTCTACGGCATCCCCGCGTTATCGAGCGCCAGCTATATCGTCTCTAACATAAAAAAAGAAAAAAAAGAAAAGAAAAAGAAAAACACAATGGAAGGCATCACTATCACTAAAGGACCATGTCTAAGTCGTGTAGATGAACATTTCTCATTGATTGCAATGGGGTTGGGAATGGGAATTCGATTTGGAGGAGTTGTAAGTGTGATGATATTGGATAATGCCTCCCAAAACAAAACAATTTTATGGAGTTTATCAATTTCCTAAATGATATGAAAGGTTTGTTCTACCTTCATCAAAATTTTAAAGTAGTGAGACACTCTTATAACAATAATATTTTTCTTAAATTAGATTTTGTTGACCCAAAAAAAAACTTATATATATATATATATATTAATTTGATTATATATTTAATAAATTGTAAATTGTTAAGTGTGCTCTCTATACTTTTCATACTCTATTGTAAGTATTGAGTGTACACATGTTCCAAGTTATATGATTACACACCAAATTACATTATTATGCCTCTAACATTTTATTCATAATCACTTGAATTTGAATTGATCTTCTATGTGAACATAATATTTTGTTATTCTCATTTCAATAATTTATTTTTAATAAAATTTCCAATATAGTCTTTGTTATTCAATTGTGTTCACAAGTAAACAAGGTTTTTAATAATTTATTCAAATGATTTTCTAATTATATATGTTTAGATGTCTTCAAATATTGACATAAAGTGTTTTATTGTGATATTGTCTTTTCAAACTGATATGGTTTGATTTACTTTCAATTTTTGACATAAGGTGTTTTATTGTGATATTGTCTTTTCAAAATGATATGGTTTGATTTACTTTCAGCTATTGATATAAGGTGTTTTATTGTGATATTGTCTTTTTAAGATGATGATAGGGTTGATTTACTTTCAACTATTAACATAAGGTGTTTTATTGTGATATTGTCTTTTCAAGATGATATGGTTTGATTTACTTTGCAAAGTAGTTAACAATAATCATTTAGATGATTTAATGACATAGACTTAACAATTTTTTTTATTTTTTTTTATAAATATCTTAAACTTAAATTTTTTATCTTTCTGCAATATAAAATCATAGCTATAATAGGTTTGAAATATTTACTAAAATTATAAAATTGTAATGATCGATAGTCATATTTAGTTTTTTTGAAATTGTGATGGTTGAGAATCATATCTTGAATATAGTGTGTGCGAGAGATCAAAAGTAAAGAATCATATTATTTATATCTTTTATATTTATTATTACTTGTTTGTAAAAATATTCTACAAATATTTCTAAAAATTCAACAATTAAACTTACTTTTATAGCGTTATTAGTAAACCCAAAACCATCAATTCCATTTAATAGATTTAATTCCGTTTAATATATTATGCTGCTATTGGGATAATGCCATCCCAAATGGTAACTATATATTACACTGAAATCAAATAATTGGACTTACATAGAAGTTTTAAAAATAATATGAAAAGGGTGGGTCTCGTCTAAATAGCAAGGTTTTGAATGCAGGTCTCCACACTGAATTCCATGTTTGTGAGTGGAATATAGCCCTCAAATCACCGTGTAAGTAAAATGGAACCTCTCTGTATTTTTAATTCAAACTTTATTCCGATAGTATCTTTCAGTGGGTTTTACGGCTTCATCTCAGTTTAATGGCTGCATTTGAAGATCTGGGAAAGAAATTGAGTGCATTGGAGAGGTATGGGATGTTCAGTCTCTGCAACTTTTTGGCAATTGAGTACATTGGAAAGCTATTTACTTGAGATCTACATGAATCGACCCTCTTCAACTACAGTCATGGCAAAAAATTATTTACTTGAAATCTACATGAATCAACCCTACTGGTAAACGTAGATGTATAGCCAGCTTTGAACGTTTTTTCTTTTCATCTCAATGTTGTTTGTAGAGGGAGTGGAGAAGGGGTTAAGGTGAAAAGAGCATGTACTATCATGGCGTCCAAGGGCTCAAGCGGGCTTCACGAGCTACTGCATCACTTCATCGCCATATTTCGACACCCTTTCAGATTTCTTCTCTTACTCCTTGGGTTTTGGGTTTGTGCTTGTCCTAGACTACATGGCCGATTTTAAAACTACCTCAATTGCGATTTCAACAAGTGTTCTGCGGGATTACCGTGAGTCCGGGGCGTTTTGGTTAGCGCTTATACTGCCACTTTATAGAATATGTTATAGCAACACATGAAATTGTTACTAGTTTCCTGTTTATATGTTCTATTGCTTATGTGCTAGATTGCTAACACTTTTGCTTTAGAATGTAATTGGTAAATTTTGAAATAATTTATTAGTTTCCTGTTTATATGTTTTATTGCTTATTTGCTGGATTGCTAAGACTTTTGCTTTAGAATGTAATTGGTAAATTTTGAAATAATTTATTAATCCATCATGGATTATGTTTTTTATTATCAATTCAAAGCTTTTTTATTTAACATTAGTTCAATTTTATGTTAAAAATTTTTACAATTTTTTCAATGTTTATAAAATACAATTTATTAAATGATTTTTTAATCAAAATTAAATTTTAAAATTTCCATTTTTATTGATAAAAAAGGTTATCAATGAGACTTGATTTATAAAAAGCTAAAAAGAATTCTAAAAACATTTAATATGAAACTTTCTATACTATTAACTTTTGTTTACTAAAAGGAAAAACAAAAATTGTTGTCAATTACCATATAATGTATTTTCTAACTATTATTCATGACCAAATGGGTAAGTCAAAGACTTCCATTTCAAGGATGGGCAAGAAGGAAAAATCTTTTAGTAATGTTATGAATCTTCCCATATCATTCATTGGAATGTTGACTCATGGGAGCAAGACTAGGTGTTTTGGCCATTTCAACCTCTCAATTTTAGAGATGGGATCGAATTTCACTGTGACATCCCTGGCTAAATCCTTGAAGAATCTTCAAGAACGAGTGGTTAATAAATATGGTGATTTTCTCTTCAAAGGCAGAACATCTAACACCAATTGCATGATGCTCTATTACAATCAGAGTCATATGAAAAGTGTGTGATATAAAGACAAGATGTAATGCAACATGATATATTGTGTGTTGACGGTACTAATCAATGCATGTCAAATAGAAAACTACCACCCATATTTTTGTTGCAAATGGATAATTGTTCAAGTGATAACAAAAACCGCTTTGTAATTGCATTTGTATCTCTTTTAACAGTAAGGAGAGTGTTCGAGATAGTTGAAGTTGGACTCCTCCCAGTTGGACACACCCATGAAGACATAGATGGAACTTATGGAAGGTTATCAGTAAAGCTAATGCGCAAGGATATATTTTCACTCTCGGAAATTATGGATACGTATAAGAAATGTGAAGATCAAAATTTCTATGTCCCTTATCTAATTGATGAACTTTATGATTTTAAGAGTTTTGTTAAACACCACCTTTTGGATGGAAATGCCAAAATCATCAGTATCAAAAAATGCCATTTTTTTAAATTTCAGCTCATAGATAACATTCCAGTCATGCAATGGAGGGCATCACTTTGGGATGAAGCTTGGTCGTCTCCTATTCATCTCTGGCGGTCATTTACAGATGGTAGCGCAGACTTGCCAGTGGGGCAACCTAGGTTATTAAATATGCAATAAAAAATACCTTCAGACATTGATCAAATAAATTAAAGGAATATAAACATATATTTCATTATGGAATCGAGGGATTGAGAAGGGAGGTGAACAATTTTGGCATCCCAAGTTAAATTATTGTGAGGCTGTATATAAATATTTGGAAAGTCCCTTTGAGATTGTTGATCAGTTAGCAATTAACTTTTGGGCATAAAAAATCCATGATATTAATAGTAGTGAACCTACAAGATATGAACATGAAATTATGGATTTCTATTTGAAGGAAAATGTTCCTAATTTGTAGGATTGCTATGTTGGACCAGTATGCAACAAGCCTAGAGATGAATTCATTCCAAGATTGGATGTTGTAAAGGGCCAAATGGTCATTGTGCAATCACTAGAGCCATATTGTGCAATATGGTTGGGTAGGGCACTTGGTAATATTTATTAGGATTCAGATGCTAATACTCTTGGGTCTTACAAAGTAGAGGTGCAATGGTGGAAGCCAATAGAAGCATCGAAGGATCTGAAGGTCTTATACAAAAACTGTTTAAATACAAAGCAACAATGGGTTGTTGGTGCAGAAGAAAATATGATAATCGATGTAAATAGAATCATATGGGCATGGTCACCAAGGCTAGGATGGACATGAGAAAAAATTAGAATAAACGAGAAGGTCCTTGCAGTAGTTAAGGCACAATGAGAACAGATGGGGCATATTGTTGAGAGTGGGATGGATGGAGTCCCAACAAATTTATATTTTGTTACAATCCTTCTAGTCTGTCCATCAACTTGGGTGGGTGAAAAAATGACGAGCGTCTGGAACGTCCACGAGCCTCTAGGAATTTGAAGAAAATTACAATTGTGATGCAGAATACACCGTTTACTGGTTACTACTATGTAAGTAAGTTGTGTTTATATAGATTACACAGAGAATTCCTGCCTCATTTGGAAACTAGTAAAATTATATATGTAAAAAGTTAGATATTCTTGATACTGTATAAAAAAGGAAACAAGAACTGATAAACTTGCCATTCAAACAATGATCGAATATTATAGACATTACACTTTTCACCTTAAAAGATTGCACATTTACAAATGAAAATTGCACTTTTCAAATCAAAATTTGCATTTTTTGATTTGAAATTCACAGTTTTTGAATTGAAATTCATAGTTTCATAATAAAAAACTGCAATTTTAGGGTTCATAAGTAGTCAAAAAGCACACTATTCGAATAGAAAAACACACTTTTCAAATCCAATATTGCCACTTTCAGAACCTAATTTTTCACTTTAGAAAGGTTGATATTACAACTTTCAAAGTCTAAATTCACACTTTTTTAATCCAAATTTTTCCGAATAAATCCAAATATAATGAGATAGGCGTTTACCATGCAACCATAGGCTTAACAATTAACACTATATGTATAAAATATAACATGTGTGATGTAATGCTCCTACATTGGAATAGTGTTATTGATAGGTATGGAAGGGATGGAATGGGGCTTCATTCCTATGATTTAGTGGAGACAAAACATCCCTATTGCATTACCAAAATATAGGTGGATGTGAAGAACCTAAGAGGGAAAATGTTGGTACTTGCCTCTTGTTGCCGAGTTAATTCAAAGTGATCTTTTCACATGTTAGAGGAAATCGATAACAATTTGGGCAAGGGAATTTTCATGATGGCCTTTCTTAGCCACATGATGGTTTTGATGGCCCCTCAGACTGCACTGGGTGATTCCATGAAGATGGGTAACTCTTTTTGGCCAAATATGACGATGAAAAACAGAAATTTTACCCATGTATTAAATTGAAGCCCTCGAAACTCATACTTGCCACATGAATTTTGACATGCGGTTGGAAAACGAAATGTAGAGAATTATGTTGGCTTTCCAATGATATTTTTTTCGAAATATACCAATGCCATATATCGTGTCGAATTTTTATTTAATGAAACATGTGTACTTAAAAATTTGAAGAGAAATTAACAAGTAGCTTGTGTGCGTGCACAATAATTTAATGCTAAAGTAATAATTTTAAAAAATGAAATATGTGAACATGATCTAGACAGAATGCACTAGGGCTTACATATTTTTCTTTTAATTTTTCTCAAAAAATTATATTTATTATTATTTTTTGAAACTTACCAATGAATATTTAAGTTGCATTTTGCACACATGTGTGTGCGTGCACGCACAAAATCTTTTGATTTTTTACATATTTTGCAAAACTAAAAATACCCTTTTAAAGCGGACGCGTTTATCTGGGGCTTACAGTGCATTTTTTCAAAAAATTTGGATGTGTATTTTGAATGTTGTGGATTTATCTTTGAGCTGAATCAAAGTTGTCGGCATGGTTTTTTAGGGCAAGTGTTAGTAGAAATTTAAAAACAAAAGACATATGAAGATAAAAATTCATAAATTTTATGTATCTGGATAGAGGTTTCGTTGACGAATCCAATGGTATCAAGTTCGCTCATTAATGAGCATTTAATGACATGGTTTAACTCTATGGAAAGCAGACAAACATTCCATTCTGCAGGGAAAAGGGCTCTCGACCTGTATTTTAAGCCCTCGATCAAGCTATTTGCTCGATCGAGCTTTTTTAATACCTCGATCGAGGGCTTAACAGAACCTTGATCGAGGGTTTAACGATACCTCAATCGAGGTGTTATTAAACCCTCGATCGAGTTATTTGCTTGATCGAGGGTCTGTCAAATAGGCTCAATCGAGGGTTCGTCTATGTAAAAAAAAATGTATAAACCAACTGGGGCGAAACCGCGAGAGTTGGCAACAATTAATGTTTCCAACTACCCTTCCCTCGTAAAAACATCAATGAACATGTATATAACTAGCAAACAAGGATTCACAAACAATAATTTATCTCATTTCTAATTTTTTTTTCCATTAGAGCTTTACCAATTTGATCTTGTTGAATTAGAGATTTGTCAATTTGATCTTGTTGAATTAGAGATTTGTCATTTTCGTATTGTTGAATTAGACCTCATTAGACATGTAAGATTTCTTTGTAGGCATAATTCAAGATTTCATACTAACATTTTGTTGTTTGTTATAACAATTTGAAAAAAAAATTGTTTGTTTTCATTGTAAATTGATTCATGTAAGATTTATTTGTAGTCATATTTCAAGATTTCATACTAACACATTGTTGTTTGTTATAACATTTTGAAAAAAAATTGTTTGTTTTCATTGTAGATTGATGGGAAATAAAAAAAAAAAAGACAAGGAAGACATGCTAGACAACAAAATGCTAATGAAGAACGTGAGTACAATAGAGAACGAATGAGACAAAAAAGAGCAAGGTTGAGAGAAGAAGAAGATGCACATTTTGTGGAACAAATTCCAATGGAAGACAACCAAGGTAAATTATTGAATTGCATGCTATCATAATTTAAATATCATGCTACATAATTTACAAAATTAGTAACAATTTTCCAATAAATTTAACTAAATTTCATAATTTAATTTGTTTCATATTTATTTGTAATTATATTCTTATTTATTTCATCAATTTGTTATTTAAATTTCAAAGTTTGCAACAATTTCTATGTTAAATGAACAATTTTCAAGTGGCTTTAAACAAAAGTTAATTAAAACAATTTTCAAATAAAACATATAAATTTATATTCTGTTTTCATGTTAAGATATGAACATATTTTTAACTATTTTCAAATTAATTCAAAGTTGCTAACAATTTTTAAATTATGCTTCAAAGTTGCTTTAAAACTTTTCAAATTATTTCAAAGTTCGCTAACAATTTTCAATTTTATTGTCCAACAATTTTGAAATGAAATGTACACTTAGATTCTATTTTCAAGTTAAAATGTATGTACATATTAACTATTTTCAAATTTCTAAACTTTACTAACAATTTTCAATGTTGTTAGAATAATTTTCAAATTAAATGTACACTTAGACACTATATTTTCTTGAAAGTTAAATTGTACATGTTTAACTAATTGCAATTTTTTAAGTTACTAACAATTTCAAGTTAAATGTAATTTCAATTCTTGTTTTGTTAAAAAATTCGATTTCAAAACAAATGAATGAATATTTTGAAATTTACATGTTTGATAGTTATGTATTAGTTAGAATTTATTCAATTTGAAAACAAATAAATGAATATTTTCATAGTTATGGTGGTTGGCAATATTTTCATAGTAATGAATATTTGAATACAAATGAATGTTCAAAGAGCTATTTAATTATAATGTTTACTTTAAAAAAAATTCCATTTATCACATATATTTTTATTTGCATAATATGACATATTACCATGATAAGATTAATGATTAGAGTCATATATTTTGTTAGGACAAATTGGAAATAATTAAATTTGCAATGTTTGCAACCTTGCATTGACATGGGAAGCATTATTAATAAAAAAATCCTTAAATTGCAATTTATGATAAAATTACAATTTTCATTTAAATGTCTATTGTTGAAATTGCAAAATCATCAACTAATGAAAATGTTATTTTGCATTAAAAATTATAAATTTCCCCTCAATCATATCATATCACTGCAATGTTTTTAATTAAATATTGTATTCATCTCTAAATCAATGTTTTTTTCCCCACATTTAGAGTATAATAGGTATGTTATGATGGGTAGAAAATCAATCTCAAATTTTTATTTCAGGTATATACAACATGGGATGCATGATGTTGTCCTTGAAATTCTAGGGTAGAAGTGTTGTAATCATTTATTCTTTGCATGGTGATTTGCAACTTGTATTTTAAATATTTATTTATTTATAAATTATACCATAAAGTTAAAATAACATTTTTCTTGTAATGTAAAAGTAAATTGGACATAAATATATTTTTATCAAGTTATTAATAATTATCTTGACTTAAATATATATAGTTTATTTTCAAGTTACTAGCAATTTTAAAGTTAAATGTACAAGTTACTACCAATTTCAAGTTACAAGCAATTTCAAATTTTACTAGGAATTTCAAACTTTACTTCTAGAACAATTCTAAAGTTTAATTAAGTTAGCAATTTCAAGTTACTTAAGCAATTTCAAATTTCAAGTTACTTGATGTTAAGATCCTAGTGGGCGGCCTTCACTAACACCTCGAGGTTTTCGTGTAACGGTTCGTATCATTTGGTATCAGAGCACTTTCTTAGGCTCGTTGGGTGGAATTTCTGCCATTTTTCTTTTCACATCTGTTGCAAATTCGGATCTGGGAATAATCCATGTCCTCTTAACTGTGGGAAGTACTTGGGCATAAGCCCTAAAACTCATTATGAGGAGTACCACGGGAACCCCAAAGTAGTTGTCCCATTGAGAGGACCTACCAGCAAAAAGGGCAACGACCCCTACCTGATTGACTAGTTTTTCCCCGTGAGGTAAACCAAGAGCTGTCGTTTGTGGACAAGTGGTTATCAGTTTTACCTGAGCCGTGGAGTGAGGGGTACTGCCCCAATACGCAAGCCGTTGAGTGAGGGGGACAGCATTAGGAAGCCGAACATACCTAGGGTCCATATCTATTTTCAGCTGAACTGTTGTCGATCACTTCCACGCCGTTTCAGATCCAACGTCGGCATTACAGTGTTCGTCCGGGGCTCGTACGACGCAGAGGGGACACCACCGTATGGGCGCACATCCAGCCCAGAGTCTAGACTGCGGAGCGTGGTGGGATGTTAAGATCCTAGTGGGTGGCCTTCACTAACACCTCGAGATTTTGGTGTAACGGTTCGTATCACTTGAGCAATTTCAAATTTCAAGTTATTAGCAATTTCAAGTTACTTAAGCAATTTCAAATTTCAAGTTACTAGCAATTTCAATTATTACTTAGAACAATTCTCAAGCTAAATGTATTAGTTGAAAAATTCAATTCACATGCAATTTTTCAATTTTTCATTTTCCACATCAAATTTCAAGTTACTAGCAATTTTAAAGTTCAATGCACAACTATCAAGTAACCAATTTTCAATTTGTTAATTTACATGTTATGTAGGGAGAGATTCTGGTCAAACATCACATCATGGTGATCAAGAATCACATGACCCTGTGCCCCCTCATGATCCTGATCAGCCATCATATGACACCTTTCCCTCTCACATTGAAAATATAATTGGGAGTTGCAGTGGGGTTGGAAGGGGTGGAAATTTTCTAGAGGATTGTGCAGTTGTTTCTACACAAGAAGGGATTGGGAACTCGATCCCTGGTCAGAGATTTAGAGAGCATGTCAATAACATAATCAAATCATATTTTGAACAACATTCAACGATGGCACAAGCTAAAATCTTACATGGGTTGATAAAACACAAAAAATTGAAATGTGCCACAAAGTTGTTGGTTTTTCAAGATGTTAAAACAAAAAAGACATGCGAGAATGCAATAGAAAATGTAAGAACTACATTATCTTCATTTGGAAAATCAAGAAACAATGATACCTGAGCTGCTCGTAGGGCAATTACAACGGCTGTTGTGGCACAAAGCACCTCAAGAAATCGAATGGTATCAACAATGGCATCATTGCTCAATGTTTCAAAAAGAACATTGCTCAAATATACTAAATTAAGGGTCCGGATAGATGAAAATGATGAAGCTGCTTGTTGGGCTCTTAATTGTAGGGAACCCTATCAAGGTAGGATGGCAGCAGGAATTAGAGAGAAGGTGATAGAGTTTTGGGATAGCCATTCTCGTGCTATTCTAGATCGAAAGCATGTCCTGCGACAACGTTTATCCAGACGCATTTGTCAAGAGCATTGTAAGCATGTGATGGAGATGACAGGAGTTGCACTTTACGAGGAATTCTAAGAAACCAATCCTGGTGTTCAAATATCATTTAACATGTTCAACAAATTGAAACCGTGGCATATTAGGCCGAATACGATTCACGACACTTGTTGCTGTCGGTACCACGTTGAATTTCAACTATACTATGACACATTTCTGTATTTTTGCAAAAGGCATTGGAACAGTGTATTAGCTCCTCACACAGTGCAAGATTTTATTTGTATGATACTATGCAACAGATTTCCTGAACACGTGTTTTTCAATAAGAGGTGTGTAGGTGGGAGAAAATGCCATGAATGCGGTGATTTGACATTGTTCCATAGGAACTTTCCTATCGATCCAACACACCATGGATTGTCAGATATCACCGTTAGGTGGAAGAGGTACGAGTACGTCACCATGAATCCAACATCTTCTTCATCTGTGCCATCCAAGAGGATCGACTTGCTCGATGATGAGATTCCTGTTTCAGATTTCATGGAGAAGTTTCAAAGTCAGATTTATAAATACATAAAGCACTCCCATAGGTCCAGGTGGCAAGCTTCAGAATTCAAACATTCCCGTGAGGTATTTGAGCCGGGCACAATCTTATCAGTGGTAGACTTTGCGGAGAACTACACCTTTGCTCCTCAGAGAGAGATATAGAGTGAGTACTATCACTCCGACCAGGTGTCTATCTTTGTACATGTATTGTATAGACATGCTCAGGAAAACATTGATGGTAGGGATAGCACTCCTCAGTCACGTGAAGTGATCAAGGAGTACCATTTTTATGTTAGTGATGATCGTGAGCATGACACATTGTTCATTCAACACTGCTTTGGGTTGATTTATGATTCATTCAGACAAAGAGGCGTATCATTTACTGAACATTGGATTTGGTCAGATGGGTGTGCAGGGCAATTCAAATCGGAACACTCATTTTATTGGTTGAGTCGCCTTCACAAAGAGACAGGGATCTAACACACCTGGAGATTTTTTGAGACAGGGCATGGAAAGGGTGAACATGATGGCGCAAGTGCATGTGTGAAACAATCACTTCGGAGGTACCAAATGAGTCATGGTGCAACCCGACTCAAATGCTCCACTGAAGTAGTTGATTGGTGCACACATCATTTGGGACATCAAGGTCGCGAACAAGCAAGGCCGATGTGCAGGTAATAAACACCAAACTCAATTAACAAGCTAATAACATTTAATATCATCATTTCCAAAAGAACACATGTACTCAATAGGAATTTACATATGACAAACTGAATTCCATGCAGGTTCTTCTGGGATGTTGCCGTTGGAGATGTTAATAGATCCATGCCATGGTATTGTGACACCATCCCTGGTACGAAGGAATTGCATTATGTTCGAAGTAAAGATATGGGGGACATATTTTCCATTGAAACGAGGAAGTATGCCTGCTTTTGTGATTTTTGCATTGATGCAAATGGATGCGGGCTTGATCACTGTGAAAATGATTTATATGTCAAACCATGGAAATATATATCTCTTAATCCAAAGGACCCACATCCAATTCCAACATGGCAAGAGATGCACACTGAAGAGGCAATGGTCTCATTAGATCATGATCGAGTTTCCGATATGGTTAGGGAAAGTACAAGAGTCTTCATTAAGTTAATTAGTTCATTATATCTTACACATATACAAATGTTGTAGAAATTTGCACGTAGGACATTTGAATAATATTTGTAATGTATCTTGCAGGTGATGTATTCGTTGTCATTGCACCCCTCCACAACCAAGAAAATGTTGCATACTATTTGATGCGGTGCACGCAAATAAAGAGTAGGTTGGTGCGACCCTACCAAGATGGAGACTTCACATACCAGACTGGAGACATGGTTCTAATGGTACACTTTTTTGAAAAAGTGAAAAAACAGGGTGCTCACATTATTTATAGAGATTCTATGCCTGAATATATATCATGTCAATACAGTCATTTGGTGGTTGCAGCTCAGATACCTCTAACAGAAATCAAGGTGAAGATAGGTGATCCAAAGAGATGGAAAATGACAGAAGCTGACCATGATTGTATTATGGAGACTTGCATTCCTATAACCCATTGGCCAGATGAATGAGTTACATGTATGACACTTGCATCATTGGCATAGTTTTCATGTTGTCTTGTGTAATATTTTTTTGGAGACTTTTGTGGAGGTTGTCTTATAAATGTGTTTTTGTAAATGCTTTAATGTCAAGAATACAAATACTAGATGGGACAACACACATCTAATTAAAATTGGAAATAGTTTTTACAAGAACAACCCCATAATTTTTTTTTTTGGTTATTTTTGAATTCTAGATCTACTATTTAATTCCAAATTTAATGAAATATGTGTTGGAGGCTTTTGTGAAATTTGGGTCATGGTGCTCCAATGTGAATACATTTGAACATGTACATGTTCTAATTTTAAATTTTTATTTCAAATACAATTGTAATGTAATTGAGAATTTAAAATACATCTATACAATGTGGAATTGTAAAATTTAAATTTTGAATTGTACAATGTATTCTAATTTTAAATTTTGATTCCAAACTTGCAAAATTTTATACATTATAATCCAGGTTAAACCAAAATCAATAAACTTATGTATTTTAGGTTTTAGGTCACTAAATAATTCCTTCAACTAAGTAAAATTCATGATGGCCAAAACTTAATTTGTATTTTCATATTTATAAGTATGGAAATCATTTGAAATGAGTTTGGGTACCTTGAAAACACATAAGTATCATAATTTAGAGTGATATATCAAATTCCATACAAACGGTTTAGGTGTTGTAGAATGCTATATATAAATTCATATGCAATATTTAATATATAACTTAAGTCACTACTTTATTGGTGCTTGGATCTCTACAACTAAAACACAAGCATAAAGGAATTGAAACACAAGCAAAAATGAATTGAGAGATAACTACCATGGTTAGCATGCAATGCATGCCCACTTAATTCAATTTAGGAGTATGATGATTAAGGCATACATTGTTTATGCAATTGAGAGTCCCCACACCTTCAGGGAAATTTATATGGCTCTAGACTTGATCCTTAAACCTCTAGACTCTTCTATGTCCCTTGTATTCATATGTGACAATGCTCTATATAATAGATACTCAATGTTGTCACCTACCTTGAACTTGAATTTGGTGACCGATTTCCATTTTGTGCAACATTCTTTAATATATGAATTTAGAAAATTTTGGGCATTATAATTATTGTATGGACCACACATTCTTGTATTGATAACCTATAATTTTTACTATTTAGGACTATTTTGTTTCCCTTGATTGTTCATAGTCTATCATTGAAGCTTCAACCAGAGGTCTCATACATACCCATGTGTGGTATATATGTGACTCTTCCTTAGCTATATTTTTTGGGAAGTGACCCCAATCAATCCATAGTTTTGAATTTTGCTTACTAAGGGAAATGAAGGGCACCAAAACACTCATTCGATTTGATTTCCTTCCAAAGCAATTGATTAATAATTAGATTGACCTTGCTAGTAGAATTTTTACATTTGTGGTTGACATTTAGTTATGTTGATTTGGTGGTTGAAAATCCCTTTGCTTGACACTTGTATGGCATCCACATAATTCTTGACTTCATTTGTTATAATCTTGTATCATGGTGAACTATGTCCTTGATGGCATCAAGTGCAAGCCATGATGAGATGAGGATTACATCGCCCATATAATCAAAATGATTTGTAAGGTTTTGTCATAAGTAGTTGGCAAGCATAGTCTCACAAAACATTATTTTGTTTGTTGATGTAAGCATTCATTAACTTTACATACTCGCATTCAATAAAACGTTATTTTGTATGTTGATGTGAACATTCATTACTTTACATGCTTGCTTTTAATAAACATTTCATTACTTTTGTTGCCTAAGTATTTATTTTGTGAGACATATAAATTGCAATAATAGTTTATCTTATCTTTTTTCGTATAAATCAAAGTATATGGACTTCACATTTTGTATAATCAAAGTATATGAACTTCACAAACATTCACTATAATTTCTAACCATCAAACCTTCTCAATTTTTGGATTACATGCATAAAAAACACATTGAATTTTCAATTGAAATTACACATTAAATTTGAGATTTTAATCTTAAATTGTAATTGAATTGGAATGTGTAAATTGTAATTGAATTGTGATGTGTAGACAACATAATGTAATTGCAATTTCAATTTTTAATTTCAAATGTATTCTAATTTTACATTTTGATTTCATTTATGCAATTGTAATGTAGTTGAAAAAGAGCTTTTAAATTGTAATTGATTTGGAATTGAAATTACACATTAAATTTGAAATTTTACATTGTAATTGAATTGGAATTGTAATTTCAATCTTAAAACGTAATGTATGTATTCAATTCTAAATTTTCGAAGATGTTCAGTAATGTAGTCAAAATATGCATTTTAAATTGAACTAAATTGTAACTACACATTAAATCTGCATTTGAAACGACAAAACATAAATTTGTAACTATAATAACTATATCCAGATCTAATATAAAAAGACAATCGATTTCAAATAAGATACAAAATACACATCAAGACATCAATATGATAAAATATACAAAATATCCAAAATTCCATATCCAAAGTCCATATATGATAAAAGTCCATGTATAAACGATAGAAATCCATATCCAAAACATGAAAACGTATACATAGATCATCCAAACACATGAAAATATATAAAATATGAAAATATCCAAAACATGGAAATGTATAGATCATCAACTCATCGGCCACTACCCCCACAAGGGTTGTGATCGTCCCTCTGACTACCCTCGTGTGTAGCAGCCCACTGCTATCTCTGAGACTCTAAACCCTCAAGGAATTCCACCATATCCATCGTGTCAATGGTGATATCCGAGATCTGGGTAGGAATACGGGTAGATGGCCCTTCACCAGGACCATGTACTCGAGCTACATCCCAACCATGTGTGAAATCCATTGCAGCATTGACACCCGCCTGTTGCGATGCCTATGCAATATGTCATTACATGTAATAAATTATATTTATTAAAAATTAAAACTAAATTTAACATAATTTAAAAGCTATCCGTAAAAAATTGAAACATAAAGTACAAAAATCAATTACTAAATGTGACTAAATAACATGAATTGAAAAATAAATTAAAACTCACATGTGTCTCTGAACCCAGCTCGTCAGGACCTTTGCGGTCCTCATGTCCATAATCAGGATCTACCTCCTTTCCATTGCCCTGTACAATTTGAAATTCATTTGAAGTTAAGATCTACAACATAAAATCTCAAAAATTACAAAATAAAACACAAATTATTTAAACTGAGAAATAATATTCAAACACAAATTAAATTGGAACATAAATTATAACTTACCTCGACTACTGTCGTCCGCAGGTGGGGACGAGTGGATGGACCAACCGATGGCTCGCTACCAAAGAGTTGATCCATGAATGGGGTCCCCTGCATGGATCAATAGAATACAACTCCCTTAAGTATTATTGACCATTCAATTTGCGAGCATCACTCCTCGGTGAACGGGAGCATTGCCGATGGCCGCCCTGTTGGGCAACGTCAGATCCTCTCGTGCTTCACAGAGCACGAAGCACTGAATCTCTCTCTTCAGGACTATCTGCATCACATTTCAATTTCTAATTCTAATTTTCTTTCAAATTCTATTCCAAATTTCACATTTCAATTTCAAATTTTCTCATTTCAATTTTAAATTCTATTCCAAATTTCACATTTCAATTTCAAATTCAAATTCAATTCAAATTTCAAATTCTATTTCAAATTTCACATTTCAAATTCAAATTCAATTCAAATTCAAATTCAAATTCAATTCAAATTCAAATTCAAATTTCAATTTCAATTTCAATTTCAAATTTCAAATTCAATTCCAAATTCAATTTCAATTCCAATTCAAATTCAAGGCCACCACTGGACTAGAGTTTGCTCCTACTGATCCTCAACCATCGAGCGAGAGGAAGGTTCCTACAATCATTGTTTTAGATTTTTGGATTCAATTTTGCAAGATTTATTTTTTTGGATTTGGTGTTTGATAGAGCTAAGCGAGTTATTTGAATTGTTGAGCGAACTAAATGAATATAGCCTCAATGTTTAATATTGACTTCTGGAAACGATCTATTAAGCAAGTTGCATTAGTTTAGATGCCTAGTTCTGCATATATTTGGTTGGCATCTCATAATTTTACAGACACCCCAGATTGATAAGTACAAATCTAACTCATGTCAATAGAGAACTTGGTGATAACATGGTCTTAGTAGCATGAAGGCATACAAATACATGATTTATTTTGCATTGGAATTTTCTAAGTAGGGTGTGTTTTCTATAGATTTATTTCATTTGAATATAAATGGTAGAGTAGTTTTTAATTATTTCAATTTCATTTGGTGGTGCAGTAAGAACAGCCCCATCCACTAACCATTGGAAGGATAAATTATGAAGGGATGCATATGAAGGAGGAAAAACAAGTAGAGTTTCAGGAGCTAAAAGTATGAGGTTTGCATACGAAGTGAATTTTTTTCTACAATGATTTTAAAGTTGTAGATTTCAAAATATAGAGAGTCACCATATTCATGAGTATGCTCTCTTCCTATGTCTAGTTGTGATTTGGAAGATTATAAAAGAAAAATATGGATACAAGGCTTTATATCAACTTGTAATTCTATTATCGGGGTTTTATGAAAAATTAAATCTGTTTGCAATTCATGAGTGCATGATCTCTTGATGGGACATGTTTATAACGTCCAGTTCTAACACATTATGGAATAAGAAGATTTGGGTGAATCCACAAATGTGGTTCACCATTTTGGGCGGATCGAATGGGAAAAGTTTGTAGTTCTAGCAATAATTATTTTCTAGTTCACTAAATAATGGAGGAATTATTTTGTATTGTTCATGACCATTTTTTTGTGCATAATTTTCTCATAATGATTGTACTTGTTTGAATAGTTTCTATGTTTGTAAAAACTATGGCGGCCTAGGCTATGATACCAAATATAGTAAGAATGAATTTCAAATAATCATGTGCATGCCCAAAATTCAAGAATTTTATTTTCTTGCAAAGGATAGACCACATGCCTTCATGAGAAATCCATGTATCCCTCTTTGACCACTAGTCCCAATATTTTTTAATAACAATCATAAAGCTATGGTCAAAAGACTTAAAGGATAGAAATAAAATAATATTCTTTCATTGTATTTTCCTTATAAATAATAAGGTTGACAAAGTAATGTTAGGTAATATGAGCTTGTTCTAAGAGGACCTATAGTCATCCATTGCCAATTTCCAAGGAGCATTTCCGTAAGTTTTATTTGTCTCGCCATTTTTATAATTTTTACATTTTAGAAATGTCCATATTTTTAAAAAGGTGTTTTTATTGTTGAATTGTAGTTTGTATTCCACAAAGATGGTGGAAAAATCTAATCCAAACATATGTAGTCTAGTCCAACAAAATGCATTTGTAGTGGCTTATGTCATTCAGAGACATCATTTAGTGATGTTAGGAATTTTTCCAAGCTATCCATTATGGTTCCAGGCCAATTTATCTTCATTGATGCTCACATTGTGGACATACTTTTCATGGCCTAAGAGGGGATCCTATTTAGGACAATTTGGCAAGTTGGTTATGGATATGATTAATAATATATGATTATATATTATTAATATTCATTTTTTATTTTTTTATATTATATTATTAATATTAAATATATTTTTTTTTAAATAAATTAAGTAAAAATTAATAAATAATATATGATTATATATATTATTATTATTCATTTTTTAATTTTTTATATTATAATATTAATATTAATATATGTTTTTTTTTTCAATCTTCTTGGCGTTCTCAGAGGATTGAAAAAAAATTGGCAGCATTTCTGCTTGTAAAAACACATTTTAAAATAAAACCGGTAGCATTTATGCGGTGAAATGCTACCAATTGATATATAAACAAATTTACATACCAAATAATCTTTAAACAAATAAATGCAAAATAAATTTAAAATCTTAAACCTATTTCAAATTTCAAATAGTTTTGGTTTTTGTTTTGAAATGGCTTTTTATTTTAGGTTCAAATGGTTTTTTTTTTCAATCCTCTTGGCATTCTCGGAGGATTGAAAAAAAATGGGCAACATTTTTGCTTGTAAAAACACATTTTCAAATAAAACTGGTAGCATTTATGCGGTGAAACGCTACCAATTGATATATAAACAAAAATAAATCAAATAATTTAAACAAATAACTGCAAAATATCTAGAACCCTAAATCTATTTCAAATTTCAAATGGTTTTGGTTTTTGTTTTGGTTTGAAATGGGTTTTTGTTTTGGTTTGAATGGGTTTTTGTTTTAGTTAAATCAAATGGTTTTTTTTTCAATTAGTTTGGTTTCAATGGCGGTTTTCGGTTTCAATCTTGGTTTAGTTTCAATGCCTACATCCTAACCATTTCTAGAAAACCAAATTAAAACTAGATTTGATCAAAAACACAAATTTATACAACAAATACAAAAAAATATATATATATTTTTAAATAACAAAAAAAATGGTGGAATTATACCCACTTGGTGGAATAGATGACATGATGGCGTCGCTGTGGGGAGGTGGCATCGCTGTGGGGAGGTGGCGTCGGGCATGTGCTCGGTCGAGGTCCCCGGTCGCTGTTGTTTCCATCTCTGTCAAGCCACTGCACAAAATAGGGTCGGCCGAGCCCTGTTTTGTTTCTTTTTTTCCCTGTCGCATTCCCTCGATCGAGCAAACCCTTGATCGAGCAAACCGTCGATCGAGGGTCTGTCAAGCCACTGCACAACCGGCCGGGCCCTGTTTTATTTTTTTTTCCCTGTTGGATTGAACAAACCCTCGATCGAGAGTCTAACCAAACCCTCGATCGAGGGTTTAAAACACCCTCAATCGAGGTATGTTAGAGCCCTCGATCGAACAGTTAAAACCTCGATCGAGGGCTCTAAAATACCTCGATCGAGGGTCCGAAAAATGAATTTTCCCCATGCGATCTGCCAAAAATGGTGAACCACATTCGTGGATTCACCCACTAACAAGGGATATGATGAGGATGATGGTTAATTATGGGTTATGGGGGAATGGTGTAATAGAAAATAGTTGGTAGGAGCCACATTGTAGTACCTCTTATGTGTTCTTTATTAGTTGTAAGATTCAATTAGTGTTTGTCATGTCAAACATTGGTGATTTCAATGGGTCTCCCATTCCTCTAGGTTTTTTTCATTCTAAGAAAGATTGTATTAGAGGAAAACTCATGTGACCCTCAACATGCATACTCCCAATGGGAAATTTTCGAGTGGTACTTGAGTCAGTCATCTTATTATATGTGGTATCAAAATATCCCTTCCCTCCCATATGGTTTTGTTTGGTTTCTCCTCGGAAGTATGGTGGGTAAATAAAGGGGTCACATAGGGTATAGTGGCATAAGGAATAGCCACATGCCTTAGATTATGCATGGGAATGAGACCTATGTTGTGTAGTATCTTAGGCATATCCTAACACACGTATATTGGAAAATCACTATGATAAAGGAATGGGTGAAAAATGATCGAGAAGTGGTCGAGGATGAGGACATGCAACATGAGATGAACTCTTGGATCCCTAATGCGAGGACCTCTCTACCCCATGACACAAAATACTTTAAGATTTTTCTTGTCTACTAGCATATGAAATCATTGTTGGGGAAGGAACTCTTGGACAATAGAGACGAGTGTAAGGAGATTCTGCTACAACTAGATGAGCTCTGGGAGTAGGTTCAAAGGATGAATACCAAAATTAACTTGATTTCTAAGGCTTCCACAAGGTTTCAATTTGTAGAAAATAGGATCACAACCTAGGAAAATCCACATATCTAGGTTCAAGAGGTGCCTATGATATCAATTTCAGATAATGATCTTTCTCCATAGTATTTTTTATATTTGTTCTCCCATTTTGATCACTAGTCATCCTAGTTTTATTTTCAATTCCTAAGTTACCTTTGGTATATCGTTAGTCTTCAAAGAACTAAAGATTGTATGATTAAAGACAGTTATAGCAGGTTATTGGTATTGATTCACAATGATAATCTCATGTTTTGTAGTTGGTCTGGTTTCCCATGTGGAAAATCAACTAACTAAAACTTTGTATATTTTATTTTCTCAATATAATTTAGCTTAACTTTTTAAAAAACAATTATGATGCAGTCCTTGTCAATCCTTAGTTTTCCATGGTTAGAGATAGTTGGGACCAGCTATATTCCACATCACATGGATTGAATTTCCAAATGGGTGGTGAAGGAGGTGATAATTATGATTGCCAATATGGACAACCCTCAATTGGAATTGCATAGGATTTATTGAGATAAAATATTTTTATATGTATTATTACCATAACCTTAATTATATATTTGGTAGTTAAATTCTTTGATTTGTGATTATGCAAGCAAGTTATGCATAGTAAACAAAATGTCTATGTATGAACAGTTTCAAGGTTAATATTTTAGTTGAATTTAACTTAAGATATGCAATGTGATATGAACACTAGAACAATTCGTCACAACGAATCTTACAAATTTCTACAAACTCCTAGTTATGTAGTGTTTATTGAAGATTTAAGATTCATTGTTTCTAGCTTAATCTCACTGAATGCTAAAATAAATTGAAATGGAAAGGAAAATGAATAGATAAAAATAACACATCCAAACATGTACATAGATAACACAAGATATACCCTGGGAAAATCCACTATGGGGAAAAGGGCCAACCAAAAGTGAGTACATTGCTTGGCTCTTTTCTTCTCCAATATGAAATGCAAATCCAAAGAAAAAGGTACTCTCTATGTAATTACCTATGACACTATAGCCCATATGGATCCTATAGGATCTCATACTTTCTCTCTTATTCTCTAATATCCACTCCCTAGCTCTTGCTCAACTATGGAACAATACAATAATACAATAAGAATGGAACACCCTTCTTCTCCTGGTGTCCTAGTATTTAACAATGTCTTGATAGCCATCTGGGTTAGTTTTAGGTTTTATTTTTTATGCCTCAAATCCTAATTAGGGTTAGGGTATTGGACCCTAGAGGATGTTCTTGAAATTTAACATGTGAGGGTAGTGAGAGTTGACATGGAATCCACTAAGTACCATGGTGGTCAACACAATAGCTCAAATTGTGGGAGGGGGAAATTCCTCGTATGAACTCCAATTGATGTGATATTTGCACCATTGGAAATATATTGGAGTGTGGAAAACTATTGAGGGGTTGGAACTACGTTGAAAAAAAAATTTGACAACAAAAAAAATCATTTTATCCCTCAAACAAACCTCGTATGGTTTTAGGCACCAAATATACAAAGTGATACATGACCCTACAGTGGACCCTACAAGCCAATTCATCCAATATTTCCACCCAAAAAGAACCAAAATATATGAAAAATTATGTATTGATCCATTTTGGATCACACCTTCCCAATTTGGAAGGATTTTGGTCTCAAAAGATTTTACTAAATCAGTTGAGGAAATTTTTCCTCTAGATTCTCCCTGAAGTACCATTTAGACTTGCTTGGACGCTGTCCCTTCAACCCAACTTATGAGGGTTCATTCTATCCTTGTCTAGTTGTTTTGGGTTTATTCTACAAAACTATATATTCTATTATTTCTTCTTAAAGTTGTAGCATTTAATCCTATATAGAGGTTAAGACCTACATAGGCTCCTAGTCTAACATGGATGGTTCAAAGAGTTTCAGATTGTCCACATTCACTACTAAGTTATTGCACATGAATGGGGATAGAATGAACATGTGGGAATTATCTCCTACCTTATTCAACACTTCTAAGGGGACAAACCACATTTCCTTGATCTTCTTACTAGGGTATTTCAAGTTTAACCAAACTCTACCTTCCAACTTGAATGTGTTCACAACCCTGTGTCGATCATGTTTGGACTTGTACTTTTCAAGTGACTTCTTCAATTTATCATAGACTTGCAAATGTATCTACTTAATCTTAGCAATGAAATTTTCAGCTCTTAATGCTTTAATTGTGGTGTCTTCCCTCACTCCCCCTTGTTGTCCATATACAACATCTACATGTGAAAGTGGAAGATATCCAAAACAAGTTTGAAAAGGGGACTCATCAATGGAAGCATGGAATTCTATATTATAAGAGTGTCGGATGTATATCAAATTCTCATCCCAGGTCTTTAGATGCTTCCGATTATAATCCATCAAAATATGAACCAATGTACGACTCACCACTCTTTTTTTCCAATTTGTCTATGGATAGAAAGCTATATATGTCTTCAATTTAGTGTCCATATTATCCCAAAGTGTATCTGAAAAGACACTAAGAAACCTGTTATCTCTGTCTAAGATGACGCTTCTTGGTATCACGAAGTTAACCTAGACCTTTTCAAAGAACAATATTTCTTCTTGTTTTCCTTTGATTATCTATACAAGCCATGAGGATGCACATATTACTAAACCTATCAACTACGACAAATAGATAGTCATGTCCCTTCACGATTCTTGGCGTACCACCCACAAAATCCATGGAGATGCTCTCCCATGGATTATTAGTTAAAGGTAAGGAATGATATAGACCTTGCTTCTGATTGAAAGGATTGCTTGTACAACATACTATGCATCCTCTAATAAATTAAGCTACAGATTCTTCCATTTTATGCCAATAAACATACCTTTGTAAGTTGGAAACTCTCTTCCCAACACCAAAATGGCCCTCAACATTAAAGGTGTGATCCTCTCTTATAATTTGCAATCACTCACCTTTAGGAACAAAGAGCCCATCCATATTGTAGAGTAACCCATTCTAGCGATCATAGTCATCCTTTTTCTCACCTTATTCTACATGGAGTTTACCTTGTAGTTGTTGAAATACCTCCTTGAACTCTTGATATTCTATGTATTCCTCCTTGTATGCATCATGGGTGAAAGGGTCCATATGCATAAGAGTACCCAAAGCTGTGATCCTGGATATAGGTGATCTTGAGGACATGTCTTCCAACTTGTTTGTACCGCATTTCTTGTATTTGATGATTAGATGGAATTGTTGTAAAAATACCATCCACTTGTAGTGTCAAGTTTGGTGTAGCGTACTCTGGGCCTACAAATACTATAGTGGTTGGTGATCACTATGATAGTATTCTTTCCCATTATTTAGTGCTTCCATTTCTTAATAGTTTAAACTAAGGCATAGAGTTCCTTGTCATATGTAAGGTAGTTCAAGACTCTTCCATGGACCATTTCAAAATGATAACATACTAGCCTTCCTTCTTGCATCAAAACCTCTCCCATAGCATATCCACTTACATATGTATCTAATTGAAAAGGATTCTACAAGTTGGTAAATGAGAGAATTTGTGCTTGAATGATCTTTCATTTGAGATGTTCAAAGAATTCTATTAATTATTACCCCACTAGAAGTGCTTGTTGCCGATTGTTATGGCATGGAGAGTTGCAACCATAATTGAAAATGATGCTATGAATTTCCTAATGTATTGAGTTTCCCCAAAAATATCCTAAATTTATAGTGACATTTGTAGGAGCTAGCCACTTGGTGACAGACTCCATATTTGTAGAATCAACATTAATTTCTCCTCCACCATTCACATACCCCATATACACCAAAAACCACTAAGAAAATTCAAATTTCTTAAGCTTTTCCAATAATTGATGTTTATTCAGATTCTATGAAACCTACTTCAGATGTGTAATATGCTCTTACCATGCGACACTTTAAACTAATGCATCTTCTAAATACACGATTACAAATGAATCTATAAAAATATGCAATACATCATTTGTCAACCATATAAATGTGGCTGGTGCATTACCCAAACTAAAAGGAATTACTAACCATTCCTATAGTCCTTGCCTGGCCTTCAGGGAAGTCTTCTAGGTGTCTTCTTCCTTCACTCATACCTGACGATATCTTGATTTGAAATCCAACTTGATGAAGTACCTAGGATGCAACAACTGATCTATCAAATCATTGATCCTTGGAAGAGGGTATTGATTCTCGAGGGTGATCTTATTTAGATCTCTATAGTCAATACACATCCTCCAAGTCTGATCCTTCTTAGGGAAGATGATGATAGGTGATCCAAAATTTGATGTGCTTGTCCATATTACTCCCTACTCTAGTAGTTGTTGTAACTGCTTCTTTACTTCTTCTACTTCCAGAAAATATCAAGTATGCACAGTCCAATGTATGGAAATGGAAAATTAGGCAATATTTAACTTATTTTACGTGCCACTTCCCTCTTAGGAGGTATCCCTTTAGGATTGTATAGAAATTCTATATATTCATGCAAAAGAATCTCCAATTGATGTTTATGGTCTCTAGTACATCCCTACAAAGATGCCTTAACTTTTACTGATTTACTTTCCTGTTGTTTACGTCTTAACAAAATCAATACAAACGTTGCACTTGAATTGATCAACTTCTTGGCTTGGTTGAAAATTACCAAAGAGATATTTGATTTAAATTTAGCACAATGATGATGAAATATATCCTATCCTTGATTAAGCAACATTTTTTTTCTCTCCCCATGAAGAATGAAACCCTCACATTCATGTAAGGGATTCCAAACACTACACCACAAACATCAAGGGGTACCACATCTACCTCCACTTCAACACTATAATATGCACTTATAGAAAATCTATGCATTGTTTTGTGACACTAAGATTTGCATCCTTATTTAGCCATCCCAATGGGTATAGGATTGGATGATCATGAACTTGCAATATAATTTTAATTATGAATTTTTTTGCTATATGATTTGCTTATGGACTAGAATCAAACAGAGCATCCACCTAGGTATTTTTGACCTGAATCTTGATGTGGAAGAGTTTCTTCATCTCCTTCTCTTCCTTGGGATGGAGGCTATTAAGGCTCACCTCCTTCTACAATGTAGTGTAGATAATATTCTCATATACATTTGAGGCTACTCTCTATTTGGTTTCCTAAATCCATGGCTAGCAATTTCTTCTTATTGGTGTCCTTCTTGTGGTTGTTTGGGTTCATCTCCTTATGTAGATTCCATCACTTGTCTTCAGTGTGACCACCAACATTGCAATGATTGTAGTAGTTTTTTGGATCCTTGCACTGACGTACCATGGATGTAGTATTCTTATGTTTTTCTTTCCCCTTCTTCTTCCCTTCCTTGCAGGTCTCTAGTTGTTTTTTGGATCGTTGCACCAATGTACCATAGATGTAGTCTTCTTATGTTTTTATTTCACCTTCTTCTTCCCATCCTTGGAAGTATCTACATGTTATTTATACTTGGAACTACCTAGTTTCCCTTTCTTCATGTCCATATTCTCTAGATATCGTGCTTGCACACAAACCTCGTCAATGGTTCTAGGTTTGAAGAGAATCACTTGCCTCCTTAAATGATTAAGGAAACCACCCAAATACTAGATAAGTACATTTATCGGGTTCTTGGGAGATATACACAACATAATGGCCATTTTTATAAATTCATTGGTGTACTCTTATACACTATTCCCTTTCCTTTGTTGGAAGAAATTCCAACGGATCCATTAGTCATCTTCATACCCAATAGGGTAAAATTGGGACTCAGTGATGGTTTTAAAGTCCTCCCACTTAGTTACTGGTGGATCACCCTACAACCTAAGTGTATCCATGTGGCTTTCCCACCAAGTCAGGGCATGGCCCTAAAACTATGGCCAAGAAAATGATAACTTTTTCTCCTCCATTATATTATGGACACTAAAATAAAATTCTAACTATTGAAACCAATTATTCAACTTAATAACATCGATCTCACATTTAAGGATTTATGTCCATTTTTTCTTCCACTTTAAATGGATATTGGGAAGAACTATAGCTACTGGAACTTGGTTTCTTTTTCTGTAGCATTCTTTCAGCTCCTTTTATGGGTCTTTAATGTCCCCTATTTCCCTTCTGATCCTTCCTCTGAATTAGATCCGCCAAACCCATTGAAAGATACAAACTTGATCTCCAGACCCACCATGAGGATTGACACATTGAGAGACATATCAATGAATTGTAGTTCCAACTTTGTAATTTTCTCTTCATATGCACCCCTTGATTCTTCATTGGAATCATCCATTGTGGCTAGGGTTTAAATACTTCTTATCTTTTCTTCCAA
The DNA here is from genome assembly GCA_027924585.1 of Larix kaempferi. Classification (NCBI taxonomy): domain Eukaryota; kingdom Viridiplantae; phylum Streptophyta; class Pinopsida; order Pinales; family Pinaceae; genus Larix; species Larix kaempferi. The sequence continues at coordinate 13,063,334 of BSBM01000115.1, read as the reverse complement.
CTCTTGGATCTTGCAATTTCCTATAGAACCAAAACAAAACTGCTATGATACAAATATGGTCTTTAAATTAATGTGGATATTCCATTGGACCAATTCATCACAACAGATCTTACAACTTCCTAGAAACTCCTACTTATGTAGTGTTTACTGAAGATTTTTAAATCTTCATTATTTTTATCTTCATCTTAGAGAATGCTAAAATAAATTGAAACCGAAAGGAAAATAGAGTGAGGAAATTAACACATCAACAAAAATAACACAAGATATACCATGAGAAAATACACTATGGGGAAAAACCAAACCATAAGTGAGGATTGTGCCTTTCTCTTTTCTTCACCAATATGCAATGCAAATACAAAGAAAGTGTTACTCTCTATGGAGTTACCTCACACTATGGTTTGTATGGCTCCTATGGGATCTCCTAATTCCTCTTATTTTTTCTAATATCCACTCCGTAGCTCTTGCTTAGCTATGGAACAATACAATAATACCATAAGAATGGAACCCCCTTCTTTTCCTAGTGGCATAGTATTTAATAATGTCATAATATCCATCTAGGGTTAAGTTTAGGGTTTTTCTATGCCTCGACTCCCAATTAGGGTTAGGTTTTTGCAGCAGATAGAATGTTCTTGAAAGTCCAGATGTGACTAGCTCCACATGTGGGGGTATTGAGAGTTGATGTGCAATCCACTCAATAACATGGTGGTTAATAGGATAGGTCAACTTGCAGGAAACATAAATATCTCATATGAACTCTAATTGAGGTGATCCTTCAAGAATCTCAATTAGAACTCCACCCCAAGTATGTGAAGAAGCATCTGTTTCAATAACCAGTTGACCGGTTCCTTGAGGTAGTGACAAGGCTGGAAGATTTAATACTTTGGCTTTAATTGACTGAACGGCCAAAGTCATTTCAGAAGACCACTTTGGAGGATTTTTCTTCAACCTCTGTTGCAGGATATGAATGTCATTAGCCTGCATTTTGTAGAATGGTCTTATGTAATTTAGGATACCAAGGAATCTCTGAAGCTGAACTTTTTCAAGGATTTGATCTGGGAAATTACTGAACACACTCAGGACATGCTTTTGCAGAATAACCTGTCCTTTTTGGATCTTAAAACCAAGAAATTTCATCTCAGTTTTTCCTATTTCCATCTTGCTTTGAGACAGAACCAATCCATGCTTGAATACCAGATCATAGAAGCTTTGCAGATGTTTCAGATGCTCTTGAAGATTCTTAGAGCAAATCAGAATATCGTCTATGAAGACTAATGCCCATTTTTTTATCTTGGAAGATATCTTCCATTCTCTTCTGAAACTCTGACGGTGCATTGTTGATTCCAAATGGTAACACTTTCCACTGGTATTGACCATGTGGAACGACGAATGTTGTTTTATACCTGTCTTTGGCTTCAATGCCAATCTGATAAAATCCAAACTTTAAATCAAATTTACTCAAAATGGTGCAACCAGCTATTCTTTGGAGCAGGCTGGCTTTGTCTGGAAAAGGGTATATAATTTTCTGTAAGACAGCATTCAGTGGTTTATAGTTCACCACCAACCTAGGTTTTCCCCTCTTAATTTCTGAGTGCTTGTTAACAACAAAGCACAGCATGCCCACGGGCTCTTTGAGGGTTCAATGAGACCTTTTGTTAAGAGTTCTTTGATCTCAGAAGCACAAAAATCTCATTCTGAAGGTGACATCAACCTTGCAGAAGCTTTCATGGGCTTCGGCTTCTGAAGCGGATCAAAAGGAAGTGACACAAAATATTTTTCCCTTGTCCAGAAGGCATTGGGGCTTTCTGAACAACAATCTTTTATTAACTTTGCAGAGATATCAACAAGTGTCTTTTCTTTGTGGATTTCTGCAAATGATATGCATATGTCCATTTTAAATAATGATGCCGTATTAGGTTTGGACTCAAGCTTCTTCTCAGAAACTTTACATTTGGGTTTTCCAACAAAAGACAGAGGAAAAGAAATAGGATACCAACTACGCCAAGATCGATTCAACAAGATCTTTAAATTTTATTCAAGAACAGCAGCAGATTATAGTAATCTTTTACATCAAGTAGATCGGCTTCAGATTGCGAAGCTCATCACTACAAACACATACAGACACACTAAAGCCTTTGCACAAAGTATTGGACCCTTTTATGTTTCAGAAACACCCAGGCTGAATCCTAATCCAAGGCTTCCTGGGGATTCCAATATATGCAAACTAGCACCTATACAGACTCTGAAACTGCATGGGACTCAATAGTGCCGAAGCTGCTGTCTGCTCGTTCCCAAGTCACTCAAAACCAAAACTATACAAAGTTGCAGAGCTCAACACATGAGCGCACACTAAACCAAAGCACACACGATGATTACAATGAGGCCCCAGGCCTTTATTTATATAATTACAACCAGTAAACCGGTGACTCGAGACTGGCATCTAACAGTCATAAAGAATGATACGGGGTGACAGGTGGGGACAACCACCGTCATTATCTCATCCCTTGGAGTCCGTAGACATATGGGGACCCGAATATTTATCATGACAGACACCTATCACGGCCGACACATTTATTAAATTAAATAATACAAAGTGAAGCATTATCCAGGCCCACCACAGATTTCAAATTAATCGTGGGGATCCCACCCTTGTCGGCAGATGCATCTTTCTTTTCTGTCGCCTAAATCCACGCCACCACATACACAGTTGAAGACTTAAAAATTTGATCCATAGTCTTCGAATTCTTGTTCAGGCTCTGGTAGATCTTCTTCTTCAAGCTGAAGGGGAGGATAGAGATCTGAGCTGAAACACTGCTCAACGTCGGACCCAAAGAAAAGTGGATTTGGTCCGCACAAGAACTCACCCTGGTACAATGATTCCACTTTAAAATTAAGTGGGATTCTTTGTGTATGTACCTTTGCATCAATACAGTTCCCTTGTTGATCTCTCTTTATGAACTTTTGGGAAGTGTAGATGGTATGCTGTAGCCGAGTATACCTGCCACCATGCCGATGAAGCATGCATTTGAACCATTGATGGTTCTGGTCTGCCACTTCCATATCAGCTTGTAGGTGTAAGATAAAGTTTGTGCGCCGATTGACCCAATCAATTCTGGGACAAAATCTATCAAGAAAGATTTTAGTCCAACCGGACCAACTTTTATTTCTGAGATTAGCTGGATCTCCACAACTTACAATTGACCGTTGTTCTCTACAGAATTAGAAGATAAGATTGTAGGAGGTCCATGTCAGATTACCTTCTCTAATATCCACGTACCATATTGGTCCATCCTTTTCTTCATTACAGTCTATCCATAGCTCTCTGCAGTTATGAAGCTTGGAATATGCATCTTCAAAACTTCTGAAAGCATCACGCTCCCATCTTTCCAGAATTTGCAGCTTTAAGGGCGACTCTTGGATTTGCTTGATTAAAGTGATATCCAGGTATCTTTCAGCTTGTCTCCTAGAAGCAAAGTCGAGCAACTGTCTCCTTTCCTCTACTGTGAGAGTTTCATCCCATGGTTTCAAGAACAAACCATTCCTCGGCTGATAGAGAGGAACAACTGGAGCTTTGCCTTTATCTTTCGAATCGGAGCTTGACGATCCAAGGGTAAACATATTTAGAGATGGTGCTGGAGGCTTTGACTACTCTCTGGTTAACATATCCGCCAAACAATTAAGATAACCAGGCTTATATACAATATCAAAATCAAAATTACTTAACCAAATAATCCATTTCAAAATCCTACTACTATTTTCAGCGATCAAATTTTCATTTTTGAAGATTCCTGGCATGATCTTCAAATCAGTTCTTATTACAAATTTAACTGGATTTAAAAATAAAATAAAATGGTTAACTGTCTTTTTGACAGCCAATATTTCCTTGTGGCTGGACAGATAATTAAGCTCAATAGCTTCGGCACTGCTGAGTCCCATGCAGTTTCAGAGTTTGTATAGGTGCTAGTTTACATATATTGGAATCCCCAGGAAGCCTTGGATTAGGATTCAACCTGGCTGTTTCTGAAACATAAAAGGGTCGAATACTTTGTGCAAAGGCTTTAGTGTGTTTGTATGTGTTTGCAGCGATGAGCTTCGCAATCCGAAGTCGATCTGCCTGATGTAAAAGATTGCTATAATCTGTTACTATTCTTGAATAAAATTTAAAGATCTTGTTGAATCGATCTTGGCATAGTTGGTATCAGAGCCATACTATTGAAGAATCTAATTTCTGTAAGTAAATGTGCTCAAGTTGATGTTTTATATCAACTAAATCTACTATGGTTCATCTATTATTGTTATGCTTGCAATCTAGTAAACTGCTCTTGTAGACTGTGGAAATGACAGTTGAGTAAATTGTTGGACGTGAGGGATTTGAATTTTTGGGTTGTCCGAAGGAGAGGTCATAGCCTACGGGTAGGCACAGTAAATCCTCGTAGTGTCGGAGACCAGCGTGAGCTATAAATCCCATCAACATCATGGATCCATCAATGGATGCAGTTTCGCTCGCTACCTTAGATTGTGAGTGTGCAAATGATACAGAAGTATCCTTAGCAAGTCGTAGATCATCTTTTCTGAACGAGCCTTCTACTTCTGATTCTTCTATAATCAATATACAAGATCTAAACCCATCTGTAAATTGGCAGCTCCCAACAATCCTTCTGCATGATGTGTATAAGTTGTCTTGGTGGCAGTACAAATCTGCTACGCAAATTAAGTTCAGTTCTATTGATGTCTCATTCACTAATAAGGATGAGCCAGTGCACATAAATTTGTTAGATAAGCATCAAATTGACTGGGCGAAAGCTTAGGGTTATAAGTATGCTCATTTAGGAGTTATTAAACTTGGTTTGGGGCCATTAGTCCACCCATATCTACCAGTGTCTTCCCTCTGTGTAGCCATTGATACGCGGCATTGCAACTTTGCTGATGCAATCATCGGTGGTTTCACTGCATCATCATAATAAATATCACAAACATTCACAGAGAAAGTTTGTCAAAAGAAGATTAGAGAGAATAGACAAAGAAACATGCTTCATTTGTGGCCAGAAAGGTCACTGGGCGAGCAAATGTCCTAAGCGGAAATCAAATCCAAGGCTTGCAGCCTTGTGTGCACAACTTGATCCTTAGTGGTGGGATCTTTGTACCTTCTCTTCAAATGTTTCTCCATCAGGAGAAGTTATTTTTCTACCTTCTGATGATTCTTTAGATTCATCTCCTGACTCTGGTTCAGTTTCTGAAGCTGAGCTTAATAAATTTGATCCATCCTCCAACTCCAACCTGGATGCAAATTTGGGGGGGTGTGAGCCGCCAGATTTTGACTTCTCTTTGTATATGTTTTCATTCAGCAAAAAACAATCCATAGAAAAACAATTGGCTACAATTGATCTGCAATTATCTGAAACCCCTACTTTCCAGTACATTCTAAGAAGAGACCTCAAAGAAGAAAAGAAGAGGTTATTAGAACTTCTTCACAAAGACAAAGGTAAGGGTAAAGCAGAAATGGGAACCAATATTCCAGTGCAGTATAATCTTGTTGACATCTACAAGAATTTTCCAGATGGTCATGAAAGCAGACAGGAATACAGAAAGGATAAAGAGAAATTGTTAAGACTTCAAATCAAGGAGAAACAACAGGCATTGAAAAAGTTGGCAAATGAGATCGAGGATCTCAAAAATATGGTTAGAGTTTTGGTAACAAAAAGAGATCAGTCATCTGATGATGAAATGAGTAAGCATTATGAGCTAGCATTGCAAAGTCCAGAACACAAAGAACCTTCCCCTGATCTTACCTTAGGTCTATTTTAAGGTCCTAAGATGTTTATAAAACTTCAGTTCTATCCCCATGAGTTTAAACCTTATTTCTTAGATTGCATGTTAGATTCAGGTTGTCAATTAAACTTAGCTAGAGGTTCTGCTATTCCTTCATTCTATTGGGAATCTTCAGGTGATCATGGCTCAGCCATTGAAGGTACTTCTGTCTCATTAATGACTAAAGCTGCAAATTTCCCTGTTAAGATTGAAAATAAACATGATGTTGTATCTCTGTACAGATTAGATAGCATCAAAGAAGATTGTATTTTAGGTTCTTAATTTCTTACAAGGATAAGCCCTTTTTCTTTTGACACTCAAAAGATATTGTTTACTTGCTCTGTAAATGGTCATCCTATTTCTTATGATCAAACTTTTTATATTCATGCTTTGATTTGTACTTATAGGGCTTAGAAGGGTGATACCTAGGGGCACTTGTGTAGAATCTTTTCTTCTTTTTGCATTTACAGGATTCTTTTCCAAAATGGCCTCTATTATGGGCACCACAAATTGAGGTGATCTTTGTGTTGTTAGAAAGTTCTCATAGTGTAGAATAACATCAAGGGGTTATAACTATGTTTGCAAACTTTTGTTCCCAAAAAACATCATTTAAGCCCTCAAATGGACCTTGAAAGGTTGTAGACCCCAAATGTGCAAAGTAAGACCTACCCCTAAACTGAGCCTACAAGGCAATTCATCCAATCTTTCCACCTAGAAAACAAAAAACTAGAAGAAAAATTATATATTGATCCATTTTGGATCATAACAGAAAAATAATTAGACATCAAATGACATTATTAAAGTCATTACCTTAATAATTTCTAGAATTCTTAGAAAACTACCCAAAGGTGATTGCAAATACTATCTCGATCATAATGAAATAACTTAGTAAAGGTGATTGCAAATACTACCTCGATCATAATGAAATAACTTAGTGAAGAAGATAAGACAATGGCATCAATGCCATTGTCTTATATGGAAAAAAGGGAAAATGATCCTTATCATTTGCAAATTTTCTCCCAAATTTCTAAAAATGAATGTACAACTTAATAAAAAAGACAAACTTTTATTATAAGGAAAATAAGGAAGTGTATAAAAGCGATGGCATCATTTCCACAAAAAAGGAAAAGAAAAGTTGACCACATAAGCATACACTACATATACTTATTTGTTGATCATATAACGATATACTCCATATACTTACTTTGTAGATCAAATCACTCAGGCCTTTGGTTTGGCAACTTTATTTAAACATATAGAATTTATCATTTGAAACTTTGATGAATAAAAAGCCATTCAAATGGTCAAGACTCAAAACCCTATCATGTAAGATTAATTGCCTTAGGTTTACCGTTTAACAACTCTATATAAACATGTATACAATTTATCATTTAAAACTTTCAAAATAAAATACCATTCATATGATGAAACCGTATCGAGAGGATTAATTACATTGCCAAAAATATGTAATCAAAGTCTTTGAATACATTTCGCCGTGTTTCACTCGGCATTCCCTTGGGTCACCAAAGTCAGTCACTGATGATATCGAGATAGAGTTAATAATGGATCACGAGGGCGCAACGAATTGTGTGAATGGCTGGTAATATTTTTATATTACCAGCTACCACAATTGGGCTTCAAGTCGTGCCAGCGGCAGCAACCATACATGTCCCTTCACTGCTATTTCCCTGTCAAAATGTTGAATTTTGTTTCCAAGAGTCAAAATGTTGAATTTTGTTTCCAAGAGTCAAATTGGAATTGGTGGAGTTCTATATTTCAACGTGAATGCAATTCGTGCACCAATCAATTAATTGCTTACCTGACCTCATGATTTTCTTTGATATATTTCAACCATAAAAACATGTTTCCAATCAATCTATTTATCAATTATCACAACTATTTAATTTGTGGTTGGTGAATACAAATAAGTCACAAGTTATTCTTAATTTGTGGTTGGTGAATAAAAATAAGTCACAAATTATTCTCTTACTTATTCTCCATACTTAGTTGCTACCTATCGACCTTTATTCTATTAATAGACCAACTACTAATTATATATATATATATATATATATATATATATATATATATATTTTAATTATTTATTTATAATTTTAAACTACACTCATAAAAACATGTTTTTTAAACCAATAATAATAAAACATATTTTTTTAAATAAAATATGATTAATGGATAATCATATTTTTACAGAGACCATGGTTAACTTGGAGAGATCAGTTACTGAGGTTTTAAACCGTTGGTTGTAAATAATCCATCAATCTAACAGTTCAAAACTCGACAACAGCATTAAATACTCTGCGAAGATTTGGTTAACTTGTTATGTTCAACTTATTTTATTTGCTGTAAACAGATATACGATTTGGTTAATTTTATTTGCTACTGGAACTCATCTCATCTTATCGGTAAGTTCCAAATTGGACATGTGGAACTTATCTTAACTTATTGGTAAGTTCCAAATTTTCACTTGTATTTGACAAATTGCCAAATTCCAGGCTTGGTCCCCACACGGTATTTTGATTGGTCTTTCCTATTGCTACCGCCTTAGACGTCAGTGTGGACCTTTGTGTTTTTCGACCCCTCTAATATATATGCCGCACAGAATGAATTGAATTGTAGAGAAGCCATTAAAGACGTTGAGTCGGTAAAAGAGAAAGAAATAGATCATTTGATGATAATGTTGATGCTTCTGTGGTTTGCGATCATGGCAACTACAACTGTAACTGCAGCCACTATGAATTCCACAGTGAAGAAGCCGCACCATCCTCATTTCTTCGACCGCACTTCTCTTCGACTCGATGATGATGGTTATGTTTCGAGGCAACTTGAACGCAAGCTGGGAGAAACTGAATTCCACGCACTTCATGATAGAAGGGACGTGGAGGCGCTTTTGTCATTCAGAAATGCGGTCAAATTCAATCCATATGGATCCCTGCTCAACTGGACGCCACAAAATTCAGAGACTGTGTGCTCCTGGAATGGAATCCGCTGCAGAAAGGGCACCAATAGAGTGGTGGCCATAATAATTCCTGGCATGGGATTGGAAGGTAGTCTTTCACCATCTCTCGGTAGTCTTTCATTATCACGCACTTTCAATCTTTCTGGTAATAATTTGAAAGGAATAATTCCACCGGAGCTTGGACATCTTAAAGCCCTGGGAATACTTGACCTCAGCATTAATTTGCTATGGGGTCCTATTCCAAAAGAGCTGTGTAATTGTACACGTCTTCAACGGATCAAACTTTCACAAAACAGCTTGACAGGCACTATACCCACTGGATTCGGCCGTCTACACAAATTGGAATATCTCCGCTTGAAGACAAATAATCTGACTGGAAGTATCCCAGCTTCTCTCAGCAACTGCACGTCTCTCCAAGAGTTGACCATTGGATTCAACGATCTGATTGGTCCAATTCCCGTCGAACTGGGCTTGCTGCAAAATCCATACAAGCTGGGTGTAGAGACGAACATGTTGGAAACTTGGAGGGTACCATTCCTCCCTCTCTGGGAAACTGCTCTTCACTCCAGATTTTGTTTTTGGGCGACAACAGATTGTCAGGCAGGATACCACCTCCATTTTGGGAAATTTGAGAGAGCTTTTTCAACTGTCCATTTATGGCCCGACTAACATTTCAGGTATGATCCCTTCCGAAATAGGAAATTGCAGCCATCTTGATTGGCTAGATTTAGGATCCAATAAGATTCAGGGCTCCATCCCGATGAGTATATTCCAGCTTCCTCTGTCGACCTTGAGTCTGGTTAAAAATAACATGAGTGGTGTAATACCTGAAGCCATTACCAATTTGACTCAGTTGATTTACCTATCTCTCGGTCTAAATTTGTTCTCTAGTGCCATTCCTAAATCCATTGCCAAACTGAGCCAGCTAGAGCATCTAAATCTTGGTACAAATAGGTTAAAAGGCAGCGTACCTCAGGGCATTGGCAATTTAAGTATGCTTGAAGAACTTTACATTGATAACAACAATTTGACAGGCGGCATACCTGAATCAATTGCCAATTTGACGTCGCTGACCAAACTAAATTTGGGTGGAAATCATTTCACCGGTCCCATACCAAAAGAAGCCATTATGAAATTGGCTGAGTTGGATTTCCTACATCTTAATAGGCTCATTGGTGGTATTTGGTGGCATACCAGAATCCATTACAAGATTGAGTAAGTTGACATTCTTGCATCTTGGTACCAACATGTTAACCGGTAACATACCAGAAGGCATTGGCAATTTGGGCCAGATTCAAAATCTTTACTTGGATACTAATAAGCTTGCAGGTATAATTCCGGAGAGTATTGGAAAATGTGTGAAACTACAGCAGTTAGATTTGTCTGAAAATAAGTTGAATGGAACTATCCCTGATTCTCTATGGAACTGCAAGTCTTTGATGGTTTTGACATTGATGAACAATTTGTTGTCTGGAAGAATACCACTGAATTTAAATAAATGTGTGGCTTTAGAAAGGTTGAAGGTGTCTCAGAACAAACTCAGTGGAACTTTGGACATAGGTTTTCCAATTTCTATGAAAGTTCTCTCTGCTCATTCTAATACCTTCTCTGGCACTATACCTGCATCTTTGGCCCATGGTACAGAGCTTCAACTATTAGATTTAAGTAAAAATAAATTAACAGGTGGGCTTCAACAGTATTTCAGATTTTTTAATAGTTTAAGAGTCTTAAGTTTTGGTCACAATAAGCTCCAAGGTGGTATTCCTCCATGGATCACAGATCTCACCCAGTTGCAGGTGCTAGATTTATCCAACAATAAGTTTAATGGAAAAATACCATCAAATCTTAATGGATTCAAGGTACTCGGATCTTCTGAAATTAGTGGTAACACACTATATGAAGATCTAAGAATTGTAATGAAGGGATATGAGTATACTCTAACATATGTGCTAGCAGCAAACACCATATTTGACTTGTCTAGCAATAAACTTATTGGAGAAATACCTCTAAGTATAGGAAGTCTAAGTGGTTTAAGATTCTTGAATATATCTCAAAACCAGCTTGAAGGAAAGACTCCTACCTCTTTTAGTAAGATATCTGTTTGGAGCAATTGGACTTGTCCAAAAATAATTTAAATGGAGCTATTCCTCAAGAACTCTCCATGTTGACCAAGTTAGCATACATGGACATTTCATGGAACGAACTTTGTGGTAGAATCCCAAAAGGAACTCAATTTGACACTTTTAACATGACATCATTTGAAGGGAACAAGGGCTTATGTGGCTATCCTTTACAATTATGCAAGGAAACAAAAAACAATAACACAATGGAAGAAGCTAGCATTAATAAAGGATTGGGTTGGCAAAGTCATGTAAGTGAACATGTCTCATTGCCTGCATTGGGGTTGGGACTTGGGATTGGATTCAGTGGAGTAGTAGGCCTGATAATATTGTGGGATAGAGCTAGGAGTTGGGTGATGCCTCCCAACATACAACCATTTTACGGAGTGTACAGATTCCCTAAATAACTTGAAGGTTTTCTCTATCTTCAATAAAAGATAAAAAAAATGTCATATACATTTTTAGATCTTAAATATTGTATTCTTCTTATAAAATATAATATATTTTTTTCCATATTAATATAAAAAATATTCCTTATTTATTATATTTTTTATAAATTTGTTATTTATATTATTTTATATTTCATTTTTAAAGATAGTTCCATTGAACGAGTAAATTAATCTTTACAGCTGTTTTTTCTACTCGTGATATACAAATCCTTACTGTTTTTTCTGCTCGTGATATACAAATCTTTACTGCTCGTGACTGCTAATTTGATGAGAAGCACCTTTATTTTGAGCTGGTGAAACGTTTCCAATGAATTATTTGCTCGTGTTTTTTTTGTCTTGTGATAAACACATATTTACTGCTCATTACATCTTTACTTTTGATTTTATGAGGAGCACCTTTATTTTGGGTTGATGAAATGCTTCCCAAGGATTATTTACTCCTCATCTCACGCACTCATAACTACTTTATATTAGTTTTAGTTATATATGTTATAATTTAATAATTGGTTAGTGGTTTAAGATTTGAAATTTGAATATAATTTTTAATATTTTTTTTATTTCTAATGAATAATTAAAAAGATGGAAAAAATAAATCAATAAAAATATTGATTACTTTGTTTTTATATATTATCCTTAAATCTTATCATACATTATTAGAATTTCACTAATTTATTTATTAATTTAAATTAGATTTAAACACTTTTAAAATAAATATAACTATTAATATAATAATATTGATTTTTTATTATATTATTTAAAAAACATAATATATTTCATAAGTTTTAACTATTTTATCCCAATATCATTGTACACTAAACAAAACATCTTGTTGCGAACTATGAAGAAAGACCATACAAAAACCTCACTCATGCTTAAGGACATAAAAAGTATATGCCGTGATTTTTCTTTGAGCATGTTACTAACCTAATATTTACATATTAGGCCTTATCATGATTTGTTTTTAATCCAGTTTAGGTTTTTATCATATAATATCATTCTTTATAAATTTAATTTTGTAAGAATTTATAAATTTAATTTTGTAAGAATTTATTTTTATATGAGTTAAAGTTTATATTTATATATTTTAATTTTTTACATTTTTATATAATTACGTGTTTATCATAAAAACATATGTATATACGTATGTATGTATGTTACGTTTGAGTTAGATAAATGTATTTATAGTTATTAAATTAAAAGTATATTTTAATAAAAAAAATGAAAATAGATAAGTGTATACATTAAAGAAGAAGATCATGTTTTTCTTAATATTGAGGAAGCTTAGCTTTTACATAGAATCATATTTTTCTTGGTATTTAGAAAGTTTCATATTTACATATTTTAAGATTTGTTGTTTCTCTTTTCACCATAGTGTTTGTTGTTATTTATTTAGGAGTTGTTGTTTCCTTTTTCAATATAATGTTTGTTGATCCATTTTAAACATTGTTTTTATCATGTAAAACTACTCTCTATAAATTTGACCATTAGGGTTTATACTTATATGTTTCAATCCTTATATGATTTCAAATTTATCACATAATTTAACTAACACATACATGTTATGTCTAGTTGTGATTTGTTTTTATATGATATAATAAGGTTGTTGTTGTATCACATCAAAGGGAAGGATCATATTTTTCTTGGTATTTAAGAGATTTCCCTTTTCACTATAATGTTTATTTCCCTTTACACCATAATGTTTATTGTTTCATTTTAAGCATTGTTGTAAATATAGCACAAAAGACAAATTTAAACAACATACAGGGATCCTCCCTAAATCATTTAATGTTTAACCATTTCTCAAGGTTAATGCTTTATTATGGAAGAAGATACAATATGTTGATCAAACATGGTTACAAATTTGATTAAATAATTTAGTCAATAATAATGAGATTTGATTAATATTTTAAATTGGTTTTTTAAATTAAGTTGTATTTTTAAATTTAATCTAAAATATTTTACTAAATTTTCTAATAATTTTGATAAAATTAAAATTATTATAGTCATATCTAACAAAAACACTTATTCCTCTTTATGTAACATCATGCATATTAAATTGTGAAAACAATTTTTAATATTAAGAAGTTTTTTTTGAGAGGTATGAATTTCGCATCTACATTAAAACATACTTAAAAAACATTTGAACTTATATATATATATATATATATATATATATATATATATACTTACCCACTTTTATTTTTTCTCCTATATTTAACCTTGAATCTCAAGTATCATTCAATTTACTATAGAGTAATACTTTTAAGGTTGACTGCCATATTTTGACATTGAATCTCAAATGATAGCAATTCATGTTAGGTACATGTAAATTAACAATCCGCCCTTACATATAGTGGTGGAACTTTAGTCTTGAAAATTATAAACCACATTGTAGGAAACTTATCATTGTGTTGAGATCTAGTTCTTAATATTGAGTTATTGTGTCAGTTAAGGTGATTTTTTTGAGACTTCATTTGTAATTTTTTTATCGATAAACACCAAATATGATGGCAATTTTATTGCAAGCATTGTTTCCCATACTCAATGTCAATGATTACTAGTTATATTATCAATGCAATGTTTTGCCACCCAACACAAGTAATGTGGTTTAGATGGATTATACCCATGATGGTCACATCAAGCAAGATGTAATTTGATCCCCATGAAGTATTTTGGATTTTAGGAATACACAAAATTACTTCCCACTAAAACTGTGAAACTTAGATAATCTAACAATGGGATATCTTATGTTGTTTATTGATGTAAGTGCTAAGGCCATGTGTTGAATTTAAACTTATTAATTGAATCTATCATTGCAAATATACTCATTGTGTATGGTTTGTATTCCTTAAGGATGTTATGAACTGTAACGTCCCCCTCGCCCAATCCAACCATTCAGAGGGGACAATAACTGAATTCAGGCTCTCAAATTTTGACGCAAATACATAATACAAATTTCAATAAATAAAATGTTTGTAGAAACATAAATAAACATACAAAATGGAATTCAATTCGATCCACACACACAACATGCATATACAAGCATAAACATTACATGCATCAAATTAAAAACATTTCAAATTCAAAAGCATGAGAATACTTATCTTTATCCAACATAGATCCAAGCAACTGGTTGTGTAAGAGTGATTTTACACCCAACCATAGGCAGCTTGTCCAACATATACTCTTTCTACAAAGAGGCCACTCCCAAGCTGGGCTATGAAGCCACCAGGGAGAAGAAAACACCTACAAGCTTCTCTCTCTCAGCCCACAACCCATTCTATTCTCTATGCTTATCCAAATGCTCATATGGAGCTCTACAGGGGTCTCACTCAGGCCTCCTAGCCTTGGATTCCATAATACCTTCCCCACACAACACCTTTCTTGCCTCAGGCATCCCCTTCACCGATCCACAGTTCATTTAGGCGATCCATATTTCCTGGTGCTTCCAGTGTCTGCATAGAAGAAGTCCAATATGCTATGTGCTGCTATAGAACCACCTGTAACTTCAATTCGTGGATTCTCAATCACTTACAAGCAACATAACTCAATGGGTAAGGGTTCCTAGCTTTCCCAACCTATCTGCTTACCTACAACCATCGATTTTCACTTCCAAATCTGCAACATGGTCTACAAATTCAAATTTCTGGGCTAAAAACAGTTTGATATGTTCGTGGACAACAATGGAGAGCTCTGCTTCGTGTAGATCGGCATGTAATAATGAGAGAATGAGGGTTGAATCCAAGGCATATGGGAAAATGGTGAAAATACAACTGACAACTGTAGATTGACTTTTATCATGACAGAACTATCACAAAAGTGCAGTCAGCCCCATGCCTCAATAACTACATGAGGTGACTTTTCCCACCAACCTCACACATGCATTCAATGATTGGAGAATAGTAAAAAAGGATATAATTGGCTTATTCAAGCCACATGACATAATTTTGGGTGATTTCTAAGGTTGACACTTGGCATCAAGGATTTAGTCTCCCATCGACCCTATTTCCTCTTCCCCTCTGGTGGAATCATAGCCCCTGTGGTGCTCTTTACACAGACATTGTTGGACCATTTTATTATTTATGCACATAATATTTACATATATTCTAAATCAACATAAAATCCAACCAAACAATCCAAATAAAATATATACATAATACATGCCTATCCATTCACTAGTCGGGCCTTGGCCTTGAGCTTCGCACTATGAATTCGCACTAGCATGTTTACATCATTTACATCATTTTGGTTAAATACATTCCAAGTCAAAACTAGGGGTATTATAATTCCCTCCCCCTTGGAATAACACTGTCCTTAGCGTTCGCTCAAAATTAGAACAAAAATGGATATTCCTCTCTCATGGCATCCTTCAACTCACATGTAGCCTCATCGGGACCAAAGTGCTTCCATTGCACCTTTAGTTGTTCGCTGAATTAGTTCTGGAGCAATGTCACCTTCCTATCTAGGATGCATAGTGGTTCGGTTTGGAACTCTCCCTCAGGTTCCACCTGGATCACATCGCAATCAATCACATGGTTAGGATCATGTACATATTTCTTAAGCAGAGAAATATGAAAAACATTATGAGCTCTAGTGTTAGCAGGAAATGAAATTCTATATGCAACTGGTCCTATTCTCTCAAGCACTTCAAATGGGCCACAATATCTTGGTGATAGCTTGGCACAACTTGCAAGCTTCAAGGAACTCTTCCTTGGCCTCACTCTGAGGTAAACATGATACCCAACATGAAACTCTCTATGTACTCGGTTCTTATCTGCATAGATTATTTGTCTATCTTGGGATGCCTTTAAATTTTTCCTAATCTTTGCAACCTCTTGTTCCATTTCCTTAAGCAATTCTAGCCCAAGTACAATTTTGTTCACTGGATTATCCCAAGTAACTGGTGTTCTGCACCTTCTTCCATACAAAGTTTCAAATGGACTCATGCCCAATATTGCTTTTTTCCCATTGTTATATGCAAACTCTACCAAGTGTAGATAATCCTCCCACTTGGATGGTTTGTCCATCACATACATGCGTAGCATGTATTCAAGCTCCTGATTTACCTTTTCTATTTCATAACATTTTATCCAACTCTAGCATGTATCCTAATTGATTAAAATTGCTAAAAAGATGTTTTTTTTTATTGGCTATAATTAAAGAATATAAAATATGCTTTTTTTTATTGGCTAGAATTGGTGAGGTTGTTTTGGAAATATTATTTTTTATTATAAAGTAGGTGGAAGAGCCATCAAACGAAAAATAATATAGTCGGAAACATTTAAAATACATACCATTTCCAGGTGAAAATGTGATTTAAACAACCGATTTTCAAAACCAACCAAGTTTAACATGAGTTAGCAAGTGGAAATTTCTAAAAATGTTGAGTTTAACATAGGTTATTTACCTGAAAATCGTAAATTGAATTAAATAACCACCACCTTTCCATGAGTAAAACTAGTAGTTAATATTATTTTTAATTCGAAAGTAGTTAAGATGGGCATGGAGAATTTATGATAAGAGTGGCATTGAAAATCTAATTACTAAGCTTCCTAGTAGCTTCAAGACAAAAAAAACTAATTGAGCCATCCAATAATTTGGCAAGTAACTTAAAAAAATTGGACTCACGTTTTTGTAGTGGAATCTTGGTAACTTCGGGCCAGGAAAAAATAATTGAGCCGTCCAATAATCTAGCGGTAAACTTGAAAAAATTAGATTCATGTTTTTGTAGCGGGTAATTTAAAAAAAATCATGGATTGAGTTAAAAGGGAGATTGTTTTTTATTATGTTTTTGTTTTGTTTTTGGCTACCTATGAAATTTGGTAGGATAATGGCATGTCACACCAGCCAAATATTATGTATTGCTTATTAGTTATTACCTTTGGCTTTCATCACATACCGGCCAAGTCAATTTTTAAGTGTATTGATCTAGATTCACATACCAACGCCCAAGTCAAGTTTGAAGCCTATTGATCCAGACTCCAGATAAGTTGTGATCAGAAGGTACGCCATGGTATATTTATTGTAGGAAATTCACCAATTCGTAGGGTTCAAATTCAATTCGTCTTTAGATGTTGTTTAGTCGATGGTCCAATTTTGAGGCATTTGGTTTGTTTACACCAATGATAAACTATGATTCAATTTATTTTTTTAATAGAAAATGCAGCCAAACATGATAAAAAAACCAGGGCCAATAATATAGTCTAAACAATGTAAAATCTACTTCTTCTAACTTATTAGTATATTGGACCCCGACTTCCACCACCATCCCAGGCTTATGTTGTAATTTACCCTCAAGTTGATCTCCTTTGCTCCGAATCTCTTGAATCCTCTGCCATTTCGGCTATTGAATCCTCTCTCATTGGTCGATCAATCTTAATGCACCTCTCCTCTGGCTATGTGAAGAGAATATATTGATGTTTGCATGCAGTGGCTTTCTTGCTCCTTGTTTCGTACTTATAGGGATATCCTTCGAAATCAATAAAAAGGTAGGTGAAGCTCCTCATTAAAGAGAGTCCAATCCCACCCAGCAAGCATGTCTGTGTGCTATGATAGTTGGCCCAGGTGGTAAGTTGCTGAAAGTCCCCCGGATAAGAATTATGAAATGTTCTCCAACATCTTGTGATTCCATATTTCACAGAATCCCACACGCTTCAAACAAGAGATGAGGGGATGTACACTTCAGTGTCTGCACCATTTAAACGACCTCGACCAACATGCTCGAACTGTCCTGGAAACGGACAATCAATCAACTAACTTGCGTCAATGATGATGCTCGAACCTTTTAACACTTGTCATGTCAAATTAAGAGGGATATACTCTTTTGCAAAGCCAATTGGATCTTGGTTCATGTTTTCAGAAGGTATATATATATATTATAACTGCTGGAAGGTTGGAACTCATATATGTTGTATAATCTTAAGTGTTATAGTATAGACCAAGAAATTCTATTTAAGTGAGAGGAGAAAACGTATCAAAGTACTTATTATCATTGAATCATACGGAATATTACTTACTAATGATTGACAGTCAAACCTTTTAACACTTGTCATGTCAAACTAAGAGGGATCTACTTTTTTGCAAAGCCAATTGGATCCAGGTTCATGTTTTCAGAAGGAATATATATATTTTTTTATAACAGATGGAACTCGAATATCTTGTATAATATTAAGTGTTACAGACCAATAAATTCTATTCAAGATGGAGGAGAAAACCCATTACACATATCATATCAAAATACACAGCATCATTGACTCATACAGAATATTACAACTAATGATTATAGACAGAACATACCATCTTTCAATATGGAATATCATAGAGCCATATCATAAAATAAATAATCATATTCAACCATTACATATTTAATTTTTGGATCCTGTTGTTTGTAGTGATAGAGATAATTATTTTGACCTTCCTCAACAAGCACTATATTGATGATATTTAGTCTCACTGGCATATAAGGTATAAAACGTAATGATCAAAGCTACGTGCTTTAGTTGATTTACACATTAAGTCTAGGAACTTTAGGTGACATCAAGATCTAAGTGAGTAATTAAACAAACTCGGAAATATCATGTTTACTGAAATCATATAATCGGATACCATGTCTCATAAAATAAACATTGAATTGAGAAATTAAAGAAATAATAAAAACTTTCAAACTGAATTCAAAATGCAGAAATAACCCATTTAGCGGTACTATGTCAACATATTGTAAATTGGATACAAAATGTATTGAATCTACACTGGTTGTTTTAACCTATCTCATTCATTTGGAAGCAAATAAATCTAATCTAACCCAGGAAACCCATGGCAACACAGGAACAATAATTTACTAAATAAGATCATTGGCAACACAGGAACAATAATTTACTAAATAAGATCATTAGAGAAATTTTGAGGTCAAAAAAGGGCCTCAAAACAAAGAAAATGTACTATAAAATACAACCAATCACATTCTAGTAGATGACATCATCCCCCTTGGTGAGGTGGCATTGCATGAGTTAAGAATGCTTATTTGTCAAATTTTCTATGGTGGATGAAAATACATAGTTAACCAAGGTAGTGGTGTAAGTACTTTTAAGTCATAAAGTAAAGTACTCATAATAATAGTCTTTTCATAAAATAATATTATTGTCATTTTCAAGTAAAGTACTCATAATGAATGTCTTTTCACACTTTCACATAAAATAATATTATTGTCATTTTCAAGTGAAGTACTTTTAATTCATAAAGAAAGTCCTTTCACATTTTTTTATAAAATAATATATTATCATTTTTATGTTTTTAATTTTAAATTATATATTCACTCCATTCTATTTAATAACATAATGTCAAACTAATAAAGAATAATAATAGATTTAATAAATAATAATAATAATAATTCAATGTGGATTATAATAATATTATTGACATTTTATATGTAAATAAATTCTCAATTAAATTACATTATTAAATTCATGAGAAAAGTACTAAATATAAAAAGTCAACATAAAATTTAAAAAAAAACTCTTAAAAATGTTTTTTATTATTTAATTTCATTTGCAAGTTCAAGACAAATAAATGTTAAAGGACAATACATTTTTGGGAATTTACAATGAATCTTAGTCACATCAATGTAGACTTATTTTATTAATTTTATTTCTACTGAATTTTGAAAAGTAACTCAACCATGGTTATTTATATTGTGCATAGAAAATAGTGTGGGAGGTGACTTGTCATATATACCTACCCCATAAAACCCCCAATTCATAATATTTTAATATATCTCATATTTTTGTAGTACATCTCTTAGGAGGCCCTTTTTTTACCTCAAAATCTCTCTAATGAGGATGAAATAAGTATTCATTACTTATAAATCACTGTCAAACATTATAAGTCTCAAAACTATTATGATGCTCCTAAAATGATGAAAATATATCTTTACTTATACAAAATCTGGCCTGCTTTGTGAGCCATGCGCTAATATTTAAATAGACCTATTCTAATGCTAAACTGCTAGTTTCTAAATCATAACTACATGTGGCGCTCTATGAAGGACAATGCATAGTGGCATTCTAACTAATATCATCTAGTCCTCGGGGACTAGGCCCCAATCAGATATGTATTTAGAATCGTCGAACACTAGTTCTATTCTTAGTAACTGCAACTTCTCTTTTGGATTTCACTTCTCCTGTGCATTGGTCTTTCACATTCCTTAAACTGTGCTAGCTAATTGAAGCAAAATTGCTCTTCTTTCATTCTCTTCTAGCAAAACTGGATCAACCTATGTCAAAAAGGGTGTTGCTAATACCTGAATTACGGGTCCTAATGATCCTCTGGTGAAGGGATCATATCCCCGATTTCGCTGAATGCAGCTCTATGGCACAGCTTCGTAGTTAGCATCATGCAGAGGACTATAGCAGAGGAAACCTTCAATTTCTAGAGGAGTTCATGACTCCAAATTTTGTACTCGCGTTTGTAGCATAGCCATAAAACCTTCTAAGGTTTTCACTTTATCATTTAGGTGTCCATTCTTGGTTTTCTCTTGTTGTATTACATGTTCCAGCTCCGACAGCTTCTGGATGGTCTCATCTCTCTCTTGTTGTTGTTTCTTGTCTTCTTGTTGCAACATCATTCTGAAATTGTCCACGTCCCATCCAAGACGCATTTACAGTCTGCGTAGGTCTCTGTTAATGTTGTTGTTGTCCTCCTCCAAATTCGATAGTTGTCGACAGATGCAGGCCCTTGTGCATTGGATTTCATTCTGTCTCTGCATGTTTACGTTGTGATACTAATAGACTGCTCGTAGATTGAGTTTTTCAGCACTCTTATCTCAAGCAGAGAAACCCGCATCCAGATAGAATTCCAGAAAAAGCTATGAATATGGGCATCCATACTTCTTCTATTTAATTGCAATTCACCACATGAATTCCTCCTACATGATGGAGTACCATAGATCTTCCCTATTCAACCACAATTGAGCGATATATTTTATTAATGGATTAGTTGTACAGTACTTCTTCGTGTGACTAGATTGTTCCTTTATAAATATGTACCATACTTCTTCGTGTGACTGGATTCTTCCTTTATAAATCCGCCCAGTTGCATGTGATATCATTTACTCTCTTCAGTATTAACATTTAATCTCTATGAAATCTCTATGCCGCCCTAAAATCCACATCTCATCACTTATTGATGGAGGATTAATGGATTAGGTCCCATCTATTTTTTTTATTTTTCGACCCATTTTTACCCACTTGGAAAAAATGCACGCCCAACCCTCATTATTGGATCTTTTTCAGTGATTTAAATTGGAAATGGTGTGGATTAATATTGTCCACCTTATTGTAGATCTATATATTTTTGGGGGCTCAGTCACAACCTTTGCACATCGCATCCAAAAGATAAAGCAAAATTAAGTGTTGTGTAAAAAGGCAAGTGTAAATTTCCTAAAGTGGGCTTAGTAAAATGCACACCATATAGTATGTACATTGGTAAATATTTAAAAATAAAACCAAAGCCCTGAATATAGTTACATTGTTGACAATAAACTCTTTCAGATCCCTAAATTGATGTTTCATTTGCTCGAAATCAATTTGCCAAGATGACATTTTTTTCATTTTTGGACCCATCTTTACCCACTAGGATAAAATGCACGCCTAAACCTAACTATTAGGTCTTTTTCAGTGATTTAAATTGGAAATGGTGTGGATAAATATTTTCCACCTTATTGTAGATCTATATATTTTTGTTGGTCTTCAGAACCTTTGCACATTTTGTAAAAAAGAGAAATCAAAATTAAAATAAATTTACACAGTGTTGTGTTAAAAGCAAAGTGTAAATTAAAATGGGATTAGTAAAATGAAAGCCATAGGAACCTATTTCAGATTCCTAAAGTGATGTTTCATTTGATAGAAATAAATCCGCCAACATGACATTTTTTCATTTTTTGACCCATCTTTCTCACTTGGATAAAATGCACACCCAACCCTCATTATCAGGTCTTTTTGAGTGATTTTAATTGCAAATAGTGTGGATTACTATTTTCCACCTTCTTGTACATCTATATATATTTTTGTTGTGCTTCACAAACTTTGCACATTGTGTAAAAAAGAGAAATCAAAAGTAAAATAGATTTACACAGTGTTGTATGAAAAACAAAGTGTAAATTTGCTAAAATGGGCTTACTAAAATGCAAGCCACAATATGTACATTGGCCAATAATCAAAAGTAAAACCAAAGCATTGCTCACAAGACTGTGTTTCTGGTTCCTAAATTAATGTATAATTTGGTAGAATTCAATCTACCAAGATGGCAAGTTTTCATTTTTGGACCCATTTTCACCCACTTGGATAAAATGCACGCTTAACCCTCATTATGGGGTCTTTTCATTGATTTTAATTGCAAGTGGTGTGGATCACTATTTTCCACCTTCTTGTGCATCTCTCTCTCTCTATATATATACTTTTTGGGATTCACAACCTTTGCACATTGTGTCCAAAAGGCAAAGAAAAATTAAGTGTTGTGTAAAAACCCAAGTGTAAATTTCAAAAAGTGGGCTTAGTAAAATGCACGCTTCAAAAGTAAAACCAAAGCCCTGACTATAGTTACATTGTTGATAAGAACCTCTTTAGACTCCTAAATTGATGTTTCAATTGCTCGAAATCAATCTTCCAAGATGCCAATTTTTCATTTTTGGACCCATCTTTACCCACTTGGATAAAATGCACGCCCAACCCTCATTATCGGGTTTGATGATTTTAATTGCAAATGGTGTGGATTACTATTTTCTACGTTCTTGTACATATATCTAATTTTTTTTGGGCTTCACAAACTTTGCACATTGTATATAAAAGATAAATCAAAATTAAAATAGATTTACATAGTCTTGTGTAAAAAACAAAGTGTAAATTTGCTAAAATGGGCTTAGTAAAATGTACGCCACAGTATGTACATTGGCCAATGATCAAAAGTAAAAATAGAGACTTGATGAAATTTGCATTGTACACAAGAACATGTTTCATATTCCTAAATTGATGTATAATTTGCTAGAAATCAATCTGCTAAGATGGAAAAGTTTCATTTTTGCACCCATTTTTACCGACTTGGATAAAATGCACGCCTAACCCTTCTTATTGGGTCTTTTTAAGTGATTTAAATTGGAAATGGTGTGGATAACTATTTTCCACCATCTTGTGCAGCTATAAATTTTTGTTGGGCTTCACAACCTTTGCACATTGTGTAAAAAAGATAAATCAAAATTAAAATAGATTTACACAATGTTGTGTTAAAAACAAAGTGTAAATTTGCTAAAATGGGCTTAGTAGAATGCACGCCACAATATGTACATTGGTCAATATTCAAAAGTAAAACCACATATCTAAAGATAGTTTCCTTTTTCACAAGAACCTCTTTTAGATTCCTATATTGATGTTTTATTTGATTGAAATCAATCTGCCAAGATGACATTTGTTCATTGTTGGACCCATCTTTACCCACTTGGATAAAATGCATGCCCAGCCATCTTTATCGGGTATTTTTGACTGAATTTAATTGCAAGTGGTGTGGATTAATATTTTCCACCTCATTTTACATCTATCGAAATTTATGTTGGTCTTCACAAACTTTGCACATTGTGTAAAAATGAGAAATCATAATTGAAATAGATTTACACGGTGATGTAAAAAACAAAGTGTAAATTTGCTAAAATGGGCTTAGTGAAATGCATGCCACGATATGTATATTGGTCAATAATCAAAATTAAAACCACATCCATGAATATAGTTCCATTCCTCACCAGAACCTCGTTCAGATTCATAAATTGATGTTTCATTTGCTAGATATCCATCTACCAAGATGGCAATTTTTCATTTTTGGACCCATTTTAATCTTGGATAAAATGCACACCTAACCCTCCTTTCTGGGTCTTTTTCAATGATTTAAATTGGAAATGGTGTGGATTAATATTTTACACCATCTTGTACATCTATATATTTTTGTTGGTCTTCACAAACTTTGCACATTGTGTAAAAAAGAGAAAGCAAAATTAAAATATATTTACAGTGTTATGTAAAAAACAGAGTGTAAATTTTCTAAAATGGACTTAGTAAAATGCATGCCACAGTATGTACATTGGTCAATAATCAACATTAAAACCATAGCCCTGAATATAGTTCCATTTCTCACCAAAACCTCTTTCATATTCCTAAATTGATGTTTCATTTGCTAGAAATCAATCTGCCCAAATGGCAATTTTTCAATTTTGGACCCATTTTTACCCACTTGGATAAAATGCACGCCTAACCCTCCTTATTGGATCTTTTTCACTGATTTAAATTGGAAATGGTGTGGATTAATATTTTACACCTTGTACATCTATATATTTTTGTTGGGATTCACAAACTATGCACATTGTGTAAAAATGTGAAAGCAAAATTAAAATATATTTGCACTGTTGTGTAAAAAACAAAGTGTAAATTTGCTAAAATGGGCTTAGTAAAATGCATGCCATAGTATGTACATTGGTCAATAATAAAAATCAAAACCACATCCCTAAAGATAGTTCCATTCCTCACCAAACCACATCCTTGAAGATAGTTCCATTCCTCACCAGAACCTCTTTTAGATTCCTAAATTGATGTTTCATTTACTAGAAATCAATCTGCCAAGATGGCAATTTTTTATTTTTGGACCCATCTTTACCCACTTGGATAAAAAGCACACCCAACCCAAATTTATTGGTCAATCTAAGTGATTAAAAATGGAAAGTGTATTTATTTTATTCCTCACCTTGCTAAATTATAATATTTTCAATTTGTGGCTTGAAAGTTTTCCCTCTAGATTTCCTCAAGCATGCATAATTTTCCATTTGTGTGCATGTATGAGGGTATTTAATGGTATTTTACTTGATAGGATTATGTCAGAGCCCTTCAGAAATGGATTTAAAATGTTTTTTATAGGCACATTTATGATAAATTTTACTTTTTTTATTAAAGAAATTCATTCTAACTTCTAATGTAGATCTTGCTTGCTTTTGTGGAATTTTTATAGAAACTCATCAATGTATCATTCAAATGAGCCATCTAAACAAAATATTCCTCGAAAAAAAGGTCGATGTAAGGATGTAGATCTTTCTAATATTTCAACATTTCCACCACATGACATTGTCCTTCAATTCACTCGTTCTAGTCCCAAAAACACCACTAAGTGTGCTGCTCATGGACAGTGTGGAGGATTTAGAGATCAGAACTCAATACCACAGAATCGGACCATAAGATTCCCTTAAACATTAAGCAATCATGCAACCATTGTTCAAACTCATTGTCCTCTATGTAAGCAATCTTCGATAAACAACAATGTTTTGGACAACAGAGGAAACATTTTTCTCCAATTGCAGTTGAAGGGAATGTTAATGTACAAAATGGAAATCTTTACAATAGAATTAATTCTATCTCACAAATTTTTTTTCCTTGTTTCACTCAAAGATCGGCCATAAATGCTTCTTCCACTACAAATAAATATGATCGAATTATAGAAGGATGTGCTACTCAACAATAAAGGAAACATTTGTCAACAATTATAGTTGCAGTGAATGGCAATCTAAATGATAGAGGTATTTACCACATAATTAATTCTGTTTCACATAATGTGGTCCCAAAATTCCCTCAAAGAACAAATTTTATTCATGCTTCCATTACAAATAGAGCTGATCAAAGTATAGAAGGAAGCATTTCTCAACAACAAGGGAAACCTTTGTCTCCAATTACAAGTGAAGGGAATGACAATGTGCAAAATAAAAATATGTATCACATAATGGACTCTATTTTGCAGAATGGGTCCCCAGGTTTCCCTCATATATCAGCTATTGGTGTTGTTGTGATTACAAATTAATTTGATCAAAGTGGTGAAGTTTATGTTGCTCAACAAACTACAGAGCCTTTGACTCCAATTATAGTTGTAGAGAATGGACATCTACAAGATAGAAGTACTTACCATAGAATTAACTTTGCTTCACATACTGTGGTCCCAAATTTCCCTCGAAGAATAGATTTTATTCCTACGACCATTACAAATCAATCTAATTGAAGTATTGAAGGTTGTGTTTCTCAACAACAAGGGAAAATTTTGCCTCCAATTACAAATAAAGAGAATGGAAATGCACAGAATACAAATATGTACCACATAACGAAATCTGTTTTACAGAATGAGTCCCCATTTTGCCCTCATAGGTCAATGATTGGTGCTGCTGTGATTACAAATCAAAGTGATCAAAGTGTTGAAGTTCGTGTTTCTCAACAAACTACAGAGCATTTGACTCCAATTATAGTTGCAGGGAATGACAATGTACAAGATAGAAGTATTTTCCATAGAAATAACTTTGTTTCACATACTGTGATCCCAAATTTCCCTCAAAGAACATATTTTATTCATGTGGCCATTACAAATCAATCTGATCGAAGTATATAAGGTTGTGTTTCTCAACAACAAGGGCAACATTTGTCTCCAATTACAACTAAATAAAATGGAAATGTACAAAATACAAATATGTACCACATAATGAACTCTGCCTTACAGAATGAGTCCTCAGTTTCCCCTCATAGGTCAGATATTGGTGTTGCTGCTATTACAAATCAAACTAATCAGAGTGTTGAAGTTCATGTTGCTAAAAATAGTGTAGAGCCTTTGACTCCAATTATAGTTGGAGGGAATGAAAGTGTATAACCCAATGGGAATCCATCTGAACATGAAACTACATAAAATCAAAAAAATTCAATTCTAGAAGCTTCAGTAGAAATGCTTGAAGGGTGTTCAGCAAATCAAACTACACATGCTATGAGAATGCCAATACAAAGTCATTTAAGGACATCCTTGTTGTGTCTTAAGAAGCGGTCAGGATGGTATAACCATAGCCTAAACGAGGGGAAGAAAATTTTTAAGGTAATTGGAAGATGGTTTTCTAGTAAACCACTTTAAGATGTATATGAAAATGACATTGCTGCTGGAATTGTGTTCTTCATGAGCAAAAAATATAGTGCAGAGTCTAAAATTGAGGATGTTCTTGAACACCTATATGGAATGCTTGATAAAATTCGATCTATTGTTGTGAAAGAGATTCGTAACGATTTTATGCCTAGGAACATGGCTTTTGTATTTATTGAATCAAGCATGACTCATAAGGTTTTGCAATGTTTGAAGCAGATTGAATCTCAAGGTGTACTAAAGGGGGTTAATCCATCATCAGTTTGTAAGGAAATGAAAAAGTGGAGAAAAGCAGCTGAGGACATTGATATGGGTTGGAAGAGAACTGATGGTTTCACATATGGAGTTAGAGTCAAGCAAGTAAAGTCATATGCTTCCTTTATGGTTGAATCATATGAAAAGAGGTCTAGAAATATAGTCAACGAAATCTCTTTCAAACTTGGTATTGATTCTTGTGTACATTATAATCAAGGTGGGCACGCATGTGAGATATTATTTGAGTTATTAGAAGACAGTGGGTTGATGTCTTGTGTAAGCCTTGGAAAACAGGATGGAAAAGAAGAATATAAACAAGTTTTAGCACACGTTGCTGATCTTGAAAGTGAGGATAAGTTAATGAAACAATTAAACAATCTTTCACAAGATGGGATCCAGATGGGGGATGGAAGGGTAGTGAAGATGAATTTGTTCAAGTGTCATGATATAGTGGCCATATGTAGTTTAGTATGCAATAATAGTGTTTCTCCAATGGGTAATAATTTCTTCCCTTGGTGTACATGCCATAAAAAAATCTATACACATGGTTACAGATGAAATCAAAATTGGAGAAGGAGATACTATCCGTAGTGTTTCCGAATTTTATGCAATGTCACCAAACTTACTTCTGGTAAGCTATGCACATTTATGACAAGTTTCAGGTTTATGTTTATATTATATATCTTGCGATTTATTTCTTAATCTTACTATGTTATAAAACATTAGGAGTTATGTGAGATATTATTTGAGTTATTAGAAGACAGTGGGTTAATGTCTTGTGTAAGCCTTGGAAAACAGGATGGAAAAGAAGAATATAAACAAGTTTTAGCACACGCTGTTGATCCTGAAAGTGAGGATAAGTTAATGAAACAATTAAACAATCTTTCACAAGATGGGATCCAGATGGGGGATGGAAGGGTAGTGAAGATGAATTTGTTCGAGTGTCATGATCTAGTGGCCATATGCAGTTTAGTATGCAATAATAGTGTTTCTCTAATGGGTAATAATTTCTTCCCTTGGTTTACATGCCATAAACAAATCTATACACATGGTTACAGATGAAATCAAAATCAGAGAAGGAGATACTATCCGTAGTGTTTCCGAATTTTATGCAATGTCACCAAACTTACTTATGGTAAGCTATGCACATTTATTACAAGTTTCAGGTTTATGTTTATATTATATATCTTGCGATTGATTTCTTAATCTTACTATGTTATAAAACATTAGGAGTTGGATCCTGCTTTGGAACCAAGCAAAGGATGGGAAGAAAAGTTAAATGATCATATTATAGACATCCAACCAACCTTATCTGGTAGACAAATGAATGCTATGAAGAACTATCCCATGGATAGAAGAAATTATGAAAAGGTATACACTTTAATAATTAATTCCTAAGTATAAATTGAGCTTCTTGGTTTTTAATTATCTCATACCTAGTGAAAGATGTGCTGCCAATTATAGTTGACTCCTTGCTGCCAATTATAGTTGACTCCTTGCTCAATGTCTAAGCTTGTATATTGTTCTCTCCATGCTAGAATTAGAAATTTTTTGAAGATGTTTTGATGAAATTCAAAGAATCACAGAAGATTATGACAAGGTTCATCCAACTAGAGGCCTCGAGAAAACTAAATTTGTGCAAATTTACGAGGAGATGGAGAATATAGGGGTTGCATGTAATCCTGGAGAACCATACCATCATAAAATCCAAGAGTACAATGATATTAACTATGGGAGATCACATGGATAAGCATCAGGAAAGATCCTCATTCGACATGAGGGATTTTTAAAGGTAGTTTAATGATTATGCTAACATACCAAATACTTTTTATGTGGGTCTTGACTAATAATAAATGATGATTTTATTATGTTTTCAGTAACGATGAATGGCTCTTGATGTTATTTAGTTTGAACATAAAACTTAGTGTTTTACTATTTAATCATATGCATTGACATGTCTTATTTCTAGGTTATTGAAGGCCTACAAGATGAAGAGAAGTATAAAAAGTTGGCGAGGATGTGGAAGTGCTATAAATAATTCCACATGTTGCAACCATAAGGGTGTAGAGGGGACGATGCATATGCATATGAGAACATGTCTTTCAATTTATGATAGTTTCATCATATTATCTTTTTTCATAATGGTGGCATTGTTTCACTGGTGATAAAATTTTGAACCATTGACATTGCAGGATTGGCATCCTTTCTAGTGAGTGGCTTTGGTTGTGTTCTTGTTATTTAGGAGATGAGATGGTTCCTTATATGCATGTCCAAGGGGCCAATGCTCTTGAGATGGCTTGGAATATTCATCCATATACTTTGGGATGGTTAAGGAACGAAGTAATGGAGCAAAGCATAGAGAAATGAAAATTTTGAATAGTAACCAAGGAGGAGTAAAAGGAGTTCCTAAGGAGTATAGAAGCACATTTGAACATGATAGGATGTGTCTTGTAAATGAGATGAGAGCACACTTTTTCAAGCTTGTTATGAGATCAGAAGGTATTTTCCAAAATTTTAGACAAAGAAGATTATTTCCATAAAACATTAGAAGTCAACTTCGTGTTGAATATGAGAAGTCAAGAACTCAATTGAATGAGGAAAATGCATCACAGTTAGTATCATGTTTCCCTGATGTCACTTTACAACAAGTGAAACAACTATTTGACCAATGGGTAAAATAGTATAAGAAATCATTAATTGCACAACCAACAGTAAGTATGTCTTAATTTTAAATGGTATATCATTCAATTTTCATTTTTTAGTGTGAGGATTCATAATGTATGTGTTTAATTATTGATATGTCCTCACGGTTCAGTAACTATCTTCCGAGATCAAGGCAAATCAACAAATATGGTGAAGGGGCCTATCATGAATCACATAGCTTTGGAAAGTGCAAGGAAAAAAATGGTTCTAAAACAAAAAAGCAACAACGTGTTTTTCCCTCCACTAGTGAGTGTTGTGTTCATTCAATTTATTATATATTGTTATGTCTCTTTCAATATAGTTGATTTGTGAAAGGTACATCTTCTACTTGAACTATAACTTTCTCAATCTCGTTGATCTCAAGAAATCATCCAGGTCAGAGTGATCAATCAAAACAAATGTAGGGGGAAGTTGTTTATGATACCCCAATGGTTCTTGATGACATTAACAATTATGAAAATTTGGGTGTTTCATCCTCAAGAGAAGAGGAATTGTAGACCAGTCAAACACAAGAAACGCAATTGGAATTCGTTGTTGACATACACATGATGACAGTTGAAAATTGCATTGAAATTGGTGTTTCATCCCTAAGAGATGAGATAGGGAGGATTGGTAAAACACAAGAAGTGAATGGAGCAACTACTATTGATGTACCAATGATGAAAACTATGATTCACAACAGAATGTGTGTTTCATCCTCAAAAAATGGGGCAAACCAAAATGCTGAAAAAAATAATCCAGGGGACAATTGTTGCCATCCAAACGATGGAAACTGAAAATCATACAAAAAATATTGTTGGTAAACCGATTAAGAGACAAGAAAAAAAGAAAAAAGTACATGATGAACGTAAAGAAACATTGTATGCAAAATGGTAAAAAAATCATATGATGTGCTAAGAATTTGCTGAGATTTTGTCATATTGGAAATTCATTCTATTGTGATCACATTTGTTACATGTGCAGTTATTAATTTTTTCCCAATAAAAGAATAATATATTTTCTATTTCATAGAAATCTAATCGAACACAAGTATCTATTGTTACTGCTGAAATTGACCTAGTCATCATAGTCAACATAAGGAAAGGAAATTAAAAACTCATGGACAGTTGCAAATTCTCTAAATAAATGAGATATTTTAATAATAGAATTTACCTGACATCTTCAAAAATAATCTGCCTTGGGTTTATAAAAAGTGGAATTCATTTTTTACTTGTCACTAATGTACATTAAGAGTGAAATAAAGAGGACTATAAATGAGCTAGAATTTAGTAACTCAATGCAAAAAAAATGCATTTTCCATTAATTTTTGAAAAATAAATATATATAATGTTTTATACAAGTCTATCTTGTTTATGATAGACTTGTATAAAACATTAAAAGATGGAGAGGATGTGGAAGTGCTATAACGAATTCCACATGTTGCAACTGCAAGGGTGTAGAGGGGACGATGCATATGCATATGAGAAAATGTATTTCAATTTATGATAGTTTCATCATATTATCTTTTTTCATAATGGTGGCATTGTTTCACTGGTGATAACATTTTGAACCATTGACATTGCAGGATTGGCATCCTTTCTAGTGAGTGGCTTTGGTTGTGTTGTTATTTAGGAGATGAGATGGTTCCTTATATGCATGTCCAAGGGGCCCATGCTCTTGAGATGGCTCAGAATATTCCATCCATATACTTTTTGATGGTAAAGGAACGAAGTAATGGAGCGTAAGCATAGAGAAATGAAAATTTTGAATAGTAACCAAGGAGGAGTAAAAGGAGTTCCTAAGGAGTATGGAAGCACATTTGAACATGATAGGATGTGTCTTGTAAATGAGATGAGAGCACACTTTTTCAAGCTTGTTATGAGATCAGAAGGTATTTTCCAAAATTTTAGACAAAGAAGATTATTTCCATCAAATATTAGAAGTCAACTTTGTGTTGAATATGAGATGTCAAGAACTCAATTGAATGAGGAAAATGCAGCACAATTGGTATCTTGTTTCCCTAATGTCACTTTACAACAAGTGAAACAACTATTTGACTCATGGGTAAAACAGTCTAAGAAATCATTAACTAATTTTAAATGGTATATCATTCAATTTTCATTTTTTAGTGTGAGGATTCATAATGTATGTGTTTAATTATTGATATGTCCTCACAGTTCAATAACTATCTTCCAAGATCAAGGCCAATCAACAAATATGGTGAAGGGGCCTATCATGAATCACATAGCTTTGGAAAGTGCAAGGAAAAAAATGGTTCTAAAACAAAAAAGCAACAACGTGTTTTTCCCTCCACTAGTGAGTGTTGTGTTCATTCAATTTATTATATATTGTTATGTCTTTGTCAATATAGTTGATTTGTGAAAGGTACATCTTCTGCTTGAACTATAACTTTCTCAATCTCGTTGATCTCAGGAAATGATCCAAGTCAGAGTGATCAATCAAAACAAATGTAGGGGGGAGTTGTTTATGATACCCCAATGGTTCTTGATGACATTAACAATTATGAAAATTTGGGTGTTTCATCCTCAAGAGAAGAGGAATTGTAGACCAGTCAAACACAAGAAATGCAATTGGAATTTGTTGTTGACATACACATGATGACAGTTGAAAATTGCATTGAAATTGGTGTTTCATCCCTAAGAGATGAGATAGGGAGGATTGGTAAAACACAAGAAGTGAATGGAGCAACTACTATTGATGTACCAATGATGGGAACTATGATTCACAATAGAATGTGTGTTTCATCCTCAAAAAATGAGGCAGACCAAAGTGCTGAAAAAAAATAATCCAGGGGACAATTGTTGCCATCCAAACAGTGGAAAGTGAAAATCATACAAAAAATATTGTTGGTAAACCGATTAAGAGACAAGAAAAAAAGAAAAAAAGTACATGATGAATGTAAAGCAACATTGTATGCAAAATGGTAAAAAAATCATATGATGTGCTAAGAATTGCTGAGATTTTGTCATATTGGAAATTCATTCTATTGTGATCACATTTGTTACATGTGCAGTTATTAATTTTTTCTCAATAAAAGAATAATATATTTTCTATTTCATAGAAATCTAATCGAACACAAGTATCTATTGTTACTGTTGAAATTGACCTAGTCATCATAGTCAACATAAGGAAAGGAAATTAAAAACTCATGGATAGTTGCAAATTCTCTAAATAAATGAGATATTTTAATAATAGAATGTACCTGGCATCTTCAAAAATAATCTGCCCTGGGTGTATAAAAAGTGGAATTCATTTTTTACTAGTCACTAATGTACATTAAGAGTGAAATAAAGAGGACTATAAATGAGCTAGAATTTAGTAACTCAATGCAAAAAAATGCATTTTCCATTAATTTTTGAAAAATAAATATGTACAATGTTATATACAATGTTTTATACGAACATAGATAAGTTTCCCATCGCATCATTGCATGAATGTGACCCTTGGCTTAACTAAGACTGGCAATAAACGGTATAGTATGTTTTGTACATTTCTCTTTTGGCTGATAGCATTTGTATTGCTTCCTTTTTGATGTTTTTCCCCTGATCACGTGGGCTTAGTAGTCCCTCAATATATTTCTCTGGGAAAGGAGTGTCAACCTCATTTTGAAGTCTTTAAGTTGTGATCGAGTTTCCTGAGCCATGAGCTCTTTGTTTTATTTACCTTATGGATTTATGATATAATCTTGCATAGAGAGTTGGGCGATTTCTCCTCAATACGATCGACCTAAGCTGCTCCTCATTATTGTTCTCATTTTGACTTAGACTTTACACATTCAAATGATTGGGTATTTGGCCATGCTCTTTTCCCCCTTAAAGGTGTTAGTCACTAGCATATAGATTTGGTGCTAAGGGCCATGCCCAGGACCTGTTTGTAAGGGGTATTTATAAAAATACACTAAGATGGGCGTTACACAAAACAGAGCAATCCTCAATGCTTAATTCATAAATATATGTGACCTAGATATAGAACACATATCTTATAGTAGAAGTACCCTGTTGACATGGTGTTAGTAAATGTAAAGGGTGTGTGTTAATTTACAAAAGTATAGGGATAAAAGAAACAACATGTCCAATAGTGAGAATGAATAAAGATGCCTGCTTAATCTAGCATACTAGGTATGATTAATGTGAAGCATGAAGGAGTAGTCATCCTAATTATGAATGATGGAATGTGTAGATTTTGAGCTAAAAGAATTTAACTTTATTCGATTTACTTGGGAATCCTAAAGAAGAATGTATTCTTGATTTAGAAATGTTTTATATATGTATATTGGTTATATATATTATATTTTATGTTATAGGAAAGAGATGGTCCAATAGAGGCCCAATCCTTGAGATAATGTTTCCAAGATAGATTTTTGTTTTTGAAATGCTCTCTATGAGAGAGGCTTGAGTAAGTGGAATAGAATATCGCAACAATGGTGTTGCAGATTGTAAATCCTTCTTTTGAATAAATAATACATGAAGTGACAGTTCTTTGTGGACGTAGCCCATATATTGGGTGAACCAGGTATATATGGTTTCTCCTTTTTTGTATTTTATGGTGGTTGCAATGTTTCAGATTAGATGCATTTATTATTAAGTGCTTTTAAACATGTAAAGTTTACCTTATGAGTAAAATTCTATAGTATGAGTAACAATGTTATAATATGTTGTGTGCATGAAGAATCGGCGCGAATGAATATGTATGTAAAGGAGGGATGCTTGAATATCTCTTTTGTGGATAACTAATTGTATTTTGGTTGATGAAATGCTGGCATACTTTTGGAACTTAATACAAATGAATCTTATTATAAGTTATAGATTTAACTTCATGAAATTTGCACATGAAAATAGGTGAAAGTTGAAAATAAACTATCTTATCTCACATCTTATCTTTGTGAAAGGTCTTTGAAAATTCCCACAAAATGCTAACTTAAAGTTATGGGTATGTTACACAACTTGTCAGGGTTCATTCTATCCTTGTCTAGTTGTTTTGGATTTCTTCTACAAAACTATATATTCTATTATTTCTTCTTAAAGTTTTAGCACTAAATCCTCTATAGAGGTTAAGACCTGCATAGGCTCCTAGTCCAACATGCATGGATGGTTCAAAGAGTTTCAGATTGTCCACATTCACTACTAAGTTATTGCGCATGAATGGGGATAGAATGAGTATGTGGGCATTATATCCTACCTTATTCAACACTTATAAAGGGCCAAACCACATTTCCTTGATCTTCTTACTAGAGTATTGTACTATTTCCTTATTCAAGTTTAACCAAACTCTATCTTCCAACTTGAATGTGTTTGCAACCCTGTGTTGATCATGTTTGGACTTGTACTTTTCATGTGACTTCTTCAATTTATCATATACTTGCAAATGTATCTACTTAATCTTACCGATGAAATTTTCAGCTCTTAATGCTTTAATTGTGGTGTCTTCCCTCACTCCCCCTCGTTGTCCATATACAACATCTACAAGTGAAGGTGGAAGATATCCAAAACAAGTTTCAAAATGGGAATCATTAATGGAAGCATGGAATTCTGTATTATAAGAGTGTCGGATGCATATCAAATTCTCATCCTAGGGGTTTAGATGCTTCTGATTCTAATCCATCAAAAGATGAACCAATGTCTGACTCACCACTCTTTTTTTCCAATTTGTCTGTGGATAGAAAGCTATATATGTCTTCAATTCAGTTCCCATATTCTCCCAAAGTGTATCCCAAAAGGCACTAAGAAACCTGGTATCTCTGTCCAATATGAAGCTTCTTGGTATTGCGAAGTTAACCTAGACCTTTTCAAAGAACAAGTTTTCTTCTTGTTTTCCTTTGATTATCTATACAAGCCATGAGGATGCACATCTTACTAAACCTATAAACTCCGACAAATATATAGTCATGTTCCTTCGCGATTCTTGGCATACCACCCACAAAATCCATGGAGATGCTCTCCCATGGACTATTAGTTATAGGTAAGGGATGGTATAGACCTTGCTTCCTGTTGAAAGGATTTCTTGTACAACATACTATGAATCCTCTAATAAATTGAGCTACAAATTCTTCTATTATATGTCAATAAACATACCTTTGTAGGTTGGAAAATCTCTTCCCAACACCAAAATGCCCCTCAACATTAAAGGTGTGATCCTCTCTTATAAGTTGCATTCACTCACCTTTAGGAACAAAGAGCCTATCCATATTGTAGAGTAACCCATTCTAGAAATCATAGTCATCCTTGTTCTCACCTTATTATACATGGAATTTACCTTGTAGCTATTGAAATGTCTCCTTGAACTCTTGATATTCTATGTATTCCTCCTTGTATGCATGATGGGTGAAAGGGTCCATATTCATAAGAGTACCCAAATATGTGATCCTGGCTATCAGGTGATCTTGAGGGCATGTCTTACAACTTGTTTGTACCACATTTATTCTATTTGATGATTTGATGGATTTTTTGTAAAAATACCATCACTTGTAGTGTCAAGTTTGGTGTAGCTTACTCCGGGCCTACAAATAGTATAGTGGTTGGTGATCACTATGAATGATGGTCTCCTTTCCCATTATATAGCACTTCCATTTCTTAATAGTTTAAACCAAGGCATATAGTTCCTTGTCATATGTAAGGTAGTTCAAGACTTTGCCATGGACCATTTCAAAATGATAGCATACTAGCCTTCCTTCTTGCATCAAAACCTCTCCCATAGAATATCCACTTACATATGTCTCCAATTGAAAAGGTTTCTACAAGTTGGTAAATGAGAGAATTTGTGCTTGAATGATATTTCATTTGAGATGTTTAAATAGTTCTATTAATTATTGCCCCACTAGAAGCGCTTGTTGTCGATTGTTATGGCATGGAGAGTTGCAACCACAATTGAAAAGGATGCTATGAACTTCTTAGTGTATTGAGTTTCACCCAAAATACCCTAAATTTAGTGACATTTTTAGGAGTTGGCCACTTGGTGACAGACTCCATATACACCAAAAATTGCTGAGAAAATTCACATTTCTTAAGCTTTTCAAATAGTTGTTGTTTATTCAGATTCTTTGAAACCTACTTCAGATGTGCAATATGCTCTTCCCGTGTGGCACTTTAAACCAATGTATCTTCTAAATACACGATTACAAATGAATCTATAAAAATATGTAATACATCATTCGTCAACCATATAAACGTGGCTAGTGCATTACCCAAACTAAAAGGCATTACTAACCATTCATATAGGCCTTGCCTAGACTTGAAGGAAGTCTTCTAGGTGTCTTCTTTATTCACTCATACCTGGCGATATCTTGATTTGAAATCCAACTTCATGAAGTACCTAGCATGCAACAATTGATCTAGCAAATCATCGATCCTTGGCAGAGTGTATTGATTCTTGAGGGTGATCTTATTTAGATCTCTATAGTCAATACACATCCTCCAAATCTCATCCTTCTTGGGGACTATGATGATAGGTGATCCAAAATTTTATGTGCTTGTCCATATTACTTTGTACTCCAGTAGTTGGTGTAATTGCTTCTTTACTTCTACTTACAGAACATACTGTATGTGCATTCCAATGTTTGGAAATGGAAAATTAGGAAATAATTAAATTATCTTATGCTCCACTTCCCTCTTATGAGGTATCCCTTTAGGATCGTATATAAATTCTCTATATTCCTGCAAAAGAATCTCCAATTGGTGTTTATGCTCTCTAGTACATCCCTGCAAAGATGTCTTAACTTTTACTAATTTACCTTCTTGTTGTTTACATATTAAGAAAAGCAATACAAAATTTGCACTTGGATTGATTAGCTTCTTGGCTTGGTTGGAAATTACCAGAGAGATATTTGATTTACCTTTATGCACAATGATGATTTACCTTTATGCACAATGATGATGAAATATATCGCATCCTTTATTAAGCAATATTTGTTTTCTCTCCCCATGAAGAATGAAACCCTCATATACATGTAAGGGATTCCAAACACTACACCACAAACATCAAGGGCTACCACTTCTACCTCCACTTCGACACTATACTATGCACTTATAGAAAATCTATGTATTGTTTTGTGACACTAAGATTTGCATCCTTATTTAGCCATCCCAATGGGTATGGAATTGGATGATCATGAAATTCCAATATAAGTTTAATTATGAAGTATTTTGCTATGTGATTTGCTTATGGACCAGAATCAAATATATCATCCACCTATGTCTCTTTTACCTGAATGTTGATGTGGAATATTTTCTTCATCTCCTTCTCTTCCTTGGGGTATGGGCTATTAAGGTTCACCTCCTTCTACAATGTAGTGTAGATAATATTCTCATATACATTTGAGGGTACTATCTATTTGGTTTCCTAAATCCATGGCTAGCAAGTTCTTCTTATTGGTGTCCTTCTTGTGGTTCTTTGGGTTCATCTCCTTATGTAGATTCCATCACTTGTCTTTAGTGTGACCATCAACATTGCAATGATTGTAGTAGTTTTTTGGATCCTTGCACTGACGTACCATGGATGTAGTATTCTTATGTTTTTATTTCCCCTTCTTCTTCCCTTCCTTGGAAGTCTCTAGGTGTTATTTATGCTTGGGACTACCTGGTTTCCCTTTCTTCATGTCCATATGAACTCTAGATATCGTGGTTGCACACAAAACTCGTCAATGGTTCTACGATTGAAGAACATCACTTGCCTCCTTAAATGAATAAGGAAACCAGCCAAATACTTGAGAAGTACATCTGGGTTCTTGGGATATATACCCAAGATAATGGCCATTTTTCTAAATTCATTGGTGTACTCTTATACACTTTTCGCTTTCCTTTGACGTTGGAAGAAATTCCAATGGATCCATTAGTAATATTCATACCCAATAGGGTGAAATTGGAACTCAATGATGGTTTTAAAGTCCTCCCACTTAGTTACTAGTGGATCACCCTCCAACCTAAGTGTATCCATGTGGATTTCCCACCAAGTTAGGGCATGGCCCTCAAACTTTGGTCAGGAAAATGATAACTTTTTCTCCTTTGTTATATTATGGACACTAAAATAAACTTCTAACTATTGAAACCAATTATTCAACTTAATAACATCGATCTCACATTTATAAGGATTAATGTCAACTTTTTATTCCACTTTAAATAGATATTGGGAAGAACTGTAGCTATTGTAACTTGGTTTCTTTTTCTGTAGCATTGTTTTCAGCTCCTTTTATGGGTCTTCAATGTCCCCTATTTCCCTTCTGATCCTTCCTTGGAGTTAGATCCTCCAAACCCATTGAAAGGTACAAAATTGCTCTCCAGACCCACCATGAGGATTGACACATTGCGAGAGATATCAATGACTTGTATTTCCAACTTTGTAATTTTCTCTTCATATTCACCCCTCGATTCTTCTTTGGAAACATCCATTGTGGCTAGGGTTTAACGACTTCTTATTTATTCTTCCAACTCCTGGATCTTGCAATTTCCCGTAGAACCCAAATGAAAACTGCTATGATACAAATATGGTCTGTAAATTAATGTGAATATTCCATTGGAATAATTAATCAAAATAGATCTTACAACTTCCTAGAAACTCCTAGTTACGTAGTGTTTACTGAAGATTTAATCTTCATTATTTTTATCTTAATCTCACAGAATGCTAAAATAAACTAAAACCAAAAGGAAAATAGAGTGAGAAAATTAACACATCCACACATCAACACAAATAACACAAGATATACCATGAGAAAATACACTATGGGGAAAAACCTGTTAGAAAAACAGGATCGCAGAGCAATAACAATAAACAGAAATGCAAATATAATCACACATACACATTACAAGAGAGACACAGATATATCGTGGTTCACCCAACTTGGGCTACGTCCACACTGAATTTGCCAGTCCTTATTATTATTACCGTCCAGCAAGTCGAAGGGATACAACCTGCAGCACAACCGCTACACTTCCTCTTCTCTGTTTCACAGTCTCTCTCCTGATCTCAAAGATCTTTACAATGCATAAAACCTAGTACATCAACAACCCTAGTCGTATTACAATGTCTTTTTTTATAAAGGAAATACAATGGGAAAATACCACGGGATACCCAAAACCATGGGCCCGCAAAACAGCTGGCGAAAACAGCCCCAAAAA
Source organism: Larix kaempferi (assembly GCA_027924585.1). Classification (NCBI taxonomy): domain Eukaryota; kingdom Viridiplantae; phylum Streptophyta; class Pinopsida; order Pinales; family Pinaceae; genus Larix; species Larix kaempferi. The sequence continues at coordinate 13,022,956 of BSBM01000115.1, read as the reverse complement.
TTTTCTTCGGGGGCATTGCCCCCGAACCCCCATTTCTCGAGGGTGCTGCCCTCGAACCCCCGCTGGGGGACTGCTGGCCCCCGGACCCCCCAACCAGGGGGGATGGGCCCCCCTGGAACCCCGTGGGGGGGCGATGCCCCCCCCACACCCCCCCGCTGGGGTGAGTGTACAGTCCACCTACATATCATATACAACTGGGGTACAAACACGGTTGATACAATATCATCTATGAGACTAGAAGATCTGGCTCCACAACCAACAAAACCAAACCATAAGTGAGGATTGTGCCTTTCTCTTTTCTTCACCAATATGTAATGCAAATACAAAGAAAGTGTTACTCTCTATGGAGTTACCTCACACAATGGTTTGTATGGCTCCTATAGGATCTCCTAATTCCGCTGCTTTGTTCTAATATCCACTCCCTAGCTCTTGCTTAGCTATCGAACAATACAATAATACCATAAGAATGGAACCCCCTTCTTTTCCTAGGGGCATAATATTTACTAATGTCATAATATCCCATCTAGGGTTAAGTTTAGGGTTTTTCTATGCCTCAACTCCCAATTAGGGTTAGGTTTTTGGAGCCGATAGAATGCTCTTGAAAGTCCACATGTGGGGGTAATGAGATTCGACATGAAACCCACTCAATAACATGGTGGTCAATACGATAGGTCAACTTGCAGGAGTCATAACATTCTCATATGAATTCTAATTGAGGTGATCTTTGTGTTGTTGGAAAGTTCTCGTAGTGTAGAATAACATCAAGGGGTTATAACTATGTTTGCAAACTTTTGTTCCCCAAAAACATCATTTAATCCCTCAAATGGACCTTGAAAGGTTCTAGACCCCAAATGTGCAAAGTAAGACCTACCCCCTAAAATGAGCCTACAAGGCAATTCATCCAATCTTTCCACCTATAAAACACAAAAATAGAAGAAAAATGATATATTGATCCATTTGGGATCATAACAGAAAAGTAATTAAACATCAAATGACATTATTAAAGTCATTACCTTAATAATTTCTAGAATTCTTAGAAAACTACCCAAAGGTGATTGCAAATACTACCTCGATTATAATGAAATGACTTAGCAAAGAAGATAAGAAAATGGCATCAATGGCATTGTCTTATAAGGAAAAAGGGAAAATGGCCCTTATCATTTCCAATTTTTCTCCCAAATTTCTAAAAATGAATGAACAACTTAATGAAGAAGGAAAACTTTTATTTTAAGGAAAATAAGGAAGTGTATAAAGGCAATGGCATCATTTCCAAAAATAAGGAAAAGGAAAGTTGACCATATAAGCATATACTACATATACATATTTGTTGATCATATAACCATATACTCCATATATTTACTTTGTTGATCAAATCACTCTGGGCTTTGGTTTGACAACTTTATTTAAACGTATAAAATTTATCATTTCAAACTTTCATGAATAAAAAACCATTCAAATGGTCAAGACTCAAAACCCTATCATGTAAGGTTAATTGCAAATATAGATAATACATGTAACATTGATATTTAATGTTCATTAAAAACAACTTCAAATATAAATCTTAAAATTAAAACTAATAATGCATTATAAACTTAATTATAAAAATATTAAATAATTTTTTTTTCCCAAGAAAAAAGCGTAATTTTATTCATCAGAGGTGAAAAATTACATTCTGTATATGCGTATAGCATGCGTTTATCCATTGCAGGACGATACATTAGTAGCAAAAAAGTTTTCAGTTTTGCAGTCCAATGAGTTCCATCAAAAACCAATATATGGCCAATAGTTACAGTAATAAAAACCATCATATCAAAATATGTCAAAAAAACCAAAATAAAAACAGTTGGATCCCCGAGCCTCCTGTTTTCCAAAAAAAAACCATAATCTAAAGAGTATGAAAGGGCGCAGCCTTTCTATAGTAACCAGAAATATAAAATACCATCCATAGTATATAGTGCCATCAACAGAAAAACTGCTCCAGCAGCTAATCCTGTAAAACTGTGTCCATAAAGGGTCGATGATAAAATTCATAGTCAGTCCCATCTCGATGTTCTATCACTTTCCACAGCCCCACTGCCAAGTCCCTGCCAGCCTTAGCAGCCTGGTCCGCCTCCTGGTTGTTCTCCCTGTATATATGTCTGTAAGAAAAATGTAAGAAGAGCATCTTCAGTTCCAAAATATCCCGTAGAATATTATCAAGTCTAATATCCCTGCATTGTTGTGTACCAGATGTCCAATTTGTGACATTCATAGAGTCTCCATACACATTTAGTTGTTGACAGCCAACCTCCCTAGCAAACAATAGAAGCAGCATAAGGCTCATTAATTCTGCATAATTGTTCCCTCCCTCCCCCAATCCCCAGTACAGGTGGTAAGAGTGGGTTCGTGATAAATGTAGAATCGCCCCTCCCCCACATTTGTATTCTGAAGTAGAACCATCATAGAATCCCCAAGGTAAGGAGTCATCAATCTCAAGTGCAAGGACTTCTCGTTGTTTTGCAGCTTTGATGTGGTGTGGATAGGCCTTTAAAAATCCACAGATCTGTACAACAGAGACCACCGGAGTACAGGGTTTATCATTGAAAATCATTCCATTCCGTGCCAACCAGATTCCCCATGCCACCAGTAAAGGAAGATTTCTGTAGGACATGCCAATAGGGTCCCTAAACAACTGTGACCATGCAGCCAGAATCGTATCCCCATCCCAATTAAACATGGTGTTTGTCAGTCGGGAGCACTCCGCCCATACCTACACCATGTATGGGCAACATAGGAATAAATGATGACATGTTTCCTCATTTGCTTTGCACAGAGTGCACCACCCTGGCCCTGTCCTATTCTTGCGTTGTAAGAAATCCCAAGTAGGGATGGAGTCATTTAGAACACACCACATGAAAATACGATGTTTCAATGGGCAGTTAATCCTCCAAAGGAATTTCCACCACCCCACCAAAGCACGAGGATTATTGAAGTGACATAAGCTGATGTAGCCATTCCTAGGTGTGTACATTCCATTTGGTGCCCCCTCCCATACCAGAACGTCCTCCCTGTTACGGATGTGTACATTTGAGCAATTGAGTGCTCGGTAATATGTTCTCAATTCCCCCTGTTCCTCCACAGAGAGTGCCAAAGTATCAGCCCCAATCCACGTATGATTCCATGGGTTGGTTCTATCATGAACAACGAGATGGGATAAGTAAGTGATGCCAATTTCACGCAAGGATATAATCAATTCATCAGATAAGATATGTCTTCCAGCACTCCCATACCAGGGATCTTCCCCAACCCGTAGAGCCAAACCATTCCCAATATTCCAAGTAAGAAGATCACCAATCACCGAAAAAGATTTGATAACAGCTTTCCATATAACAGAGCAACCAGAATGAGTCTTATTCGTGGCCCGTACCCAGTCCATTAAAGAAATAGGGAAAATATACTTATGTGCGACAACTCGTGTCCAAAGGCTTTCAGTTTTCAGCAGTCTCCAAGCCCCTTTCACCGCCAGTGCACTTGAGAAGAGATGTATGTTCTTTAGACCCCAACCCCCTAAGGATTTTGGGATAGCGATTTTCTGCCAACGAACCCAAGGTGAAACAAAATCTCCTTTCCCACTCCATAGGAATCGAAAGCACAATTTCCTAGCAGTTTCCAGCGTCCCTTAGGGGATCCAAGAGAGGGACATCCAGTACACCGGTATGGCCTCTAACACAGATTTTACCAGGACCAGCCTCCCAGCTCTAGATAACCACCTGTGACTCCAAACCTTCAATCGCTTGTGAAATTTTTCAATGAGCTAGTGCCAGTCCTGTTTGGTATATGAATTAGGTTTTAGGTGGTATCCAAGGTAGCATAATCCATCATCAAGAATTAAGAAAGTGAATGGGAAAAGCCTCCGAATAGTAGTGATCTCATCATCCCCAAGGAGGTGAGTCGAAATAGTAGATTTTCTATCATTGATCTCCATACCCGTAGCTCGAGAGAAGAGTTTAAAAATGTCCTGGAGAGTTTCCATATCCCGAGCCGACCCAGAACAAAAGATGAGTATATCATCCACGAAAAGTAGATGTGTGATAAATAAATCAGGAGCCACTTGAATCCCCTGTAGTGTGCCATCCCTACAAGCCCTCTTCAATGCTCTACTAAGTCCTTCCGCAACCAGCAGAAACAATAAAGGGGATAGAGGGCAACCTTGACGAAGACCCCTTTTAGACCGAAAGAAAGGAGATGCTGCACCATTTATTAGTACCGCAAAAGATACTGTAGTTATACAGCTCATGATCCACCTAATAAAATCCACAGCAAAACCCAGATGAGTAAGAAGTAAATGAATATACATCCAGCTCACCTTGTCATATGCTTTTGACAAATCAATCTTGATAATGGCTCCTTTGATTCTCTTTGATTTCATACTATGGATGCCCTCTTGGGCTACTCCAATCGCCTCGTGAATTTGTTTACCCTCCAGAAATCCAAATTGTTCCTCAGAAATATGCTTGGACAGGATGATTTTCAGCCGCCTGGCAATAATTTTAGACACAACCTTATATACACAATTACACAATGAGATGGGTCTGAAATCACTTAAGGAGGAAGAATTGTTAGATTTAGGTATGAGGGCTAAAAAAGTGGAGTTTAATGCAGCTGGGATCCGCCCCAAAATTCTAGTATCTTCCACCATCTGCAGTAGATCCTTCCCAATTAGTTCAAAGAGTGCTATGAGGAATTCCACAGTCCATCCATCGGGCACCGGGCTTTTGTCTTTTTGGAAACTCTGTAACACTCCCTTCAGCTCCTCTTCATCTACTACAGCCATCAGTGCGTGATTGTCATCCTCATCCACAAACCAAGGAAAAAGTTGTGCCATCCTGACAATCTCCAGAATACTAGCCTGTGCAGGTGCCTTAAAGAGTGATTGGAAATGATCAACCCCCACCCCAGCCATACTTTCAAAAGTAGTCTGGGGATCCCCCGAAGAGTCTTCCAAGTTCCATATGGTATTAGACGCCTTTCTACCTTTAGCATATGCATGAAAGAAATTAGTATTCTCATCGCCAGCCGAGAGCCACAGTGCCCTGCTTTTAAGTCGCCATGTTTCCTCTTTTTCCAATAAAAGCAAATTCCTCCTACCTTCCAGAGATGTCAAAAGTGCTTTTTCTTCTATAGAGCCAAGTCCCCCAGTGCCAGAGTCATAAATAGACTGTAGTTCCAATTCAATCGCCTTCAGTTCTCTTTCATCCCTACCCTTCTTTTCATAGGCCCATTCCTTCACAGGTCGCTTAATTCTTTTGATATTTGCAGAGAACTGATGAGAGGCTGATTGTCCCCCCCCTGGGTTGTAGTGTACCCAAAGGGATCCCACCAAGTCAAAAAAGGTCTCATCTTGTAACCAGATCTTATTGAATTTCATTGGTTCTGCTGGTTTAGTAGGTCCGTCCCTAATCTCCAAGAAAATGGGAAAGTGGTCAGATAAGCCCCCCGACCCTACCCACTGTCTCAATAGGTATCTTTTGTCCACAAAAAGTTCTGACACCAGAAACCTATCCAACCGTTTCTTAAACCTATAGTCACCTGTCCTGTTATTCCTCCATGTAGCTTTAAGAAGGGTAGGTTCAATATCCAGCAAATCATGTGTAACCAGCTTGTGGGTGAAGTAGTCAGCCAATGGATCAGGCCTAGCCCTACTACCCCAAACTGCAGCCGGGCCAAGAGAAAAATTTAAATCCCCACCGAGGATCATATTTCCTTCGTGCATCTCAGGATGCGAGAGGATAGAATCCCAGAATGGAACCCGATTCAAATATGGTCCATAAACATTTACCACCGTAAAGAGTTCACCAATATCAAGAGAGCTGCAGGTCATTCCCAATGCCGCTTCCACTCCCCAGAGGTTGAGGCACTGCACCGAACGAGAGTTCCAACCCATAGCCAGGCCACCGGACCGACCACGAGCATCCAAGGTAGCAAAGAACCATCCTCCAAACCAGCTTTCAAGTAACGTTTTAATACCCTCACCAACACCCATAGTCTCCTGGAGTAGAATTATATCCGGGTGTTCAATGGATACCACTCTACGAAGTGCTGCTTTTTTATGGGGACCAGCAAGACCCCTGCAATTAAAAGACATAACCTTCATTAACGACCCCTCTTCGGGGCACGCACCGCTCTAAGCGCCCGTTCAATCGTCACCTGTTTGCCATCCATCAGATCTATCTTGGCCTTGGATTGTGCTTTAGAGAGATTAGATTTCCTACCACGGCCCTTCCCAATTTTATTCACCCCAGCACCCAGCCCACCCGGGGAAACTTTGGTGAGAGATCGAAGAAAATATCCAGAGTCCGATGAGGTACTAGTAGTAGGTGAAGAATATCCATCTACAGGCCCAGGATCATATTCAGGCGGTAGGTCCAGCAGCCTCATCCCCGGGTCCGACATAGTAGGGTGGGTGGAGGAGGGGGTAAGTGGAGAGGTAGGGATGTCAGATATACCAATAGGTTCCCCCATATCCAAAGCCGAGGAGATATGTAAATTTTTTAAAGCCTCTAACCAGTCCGGATTATCCAAAGTACAATTTTTTAAAACAAAATGAAAGGAGAGGGGATTAATGGAATGAGTAATACCCGCCGACGACGGCCCAGGAATCGTTGCAGGAGCAGTTTGTAGCACCATCGCTGAAGATCCTGGTATCGGCTGTCCAACATTGGTCGCCACCAAACCCTGTTCCTGTAGTAAGCCTTCAGTCCCATCCGCCGAAGCCCCAGGTCCCGTGTGAGCAAAACCCAGTGGTTCATCCATATCCCGTGTGTTGCCATGGCCCTCATCCGCTTCCAAAGCCACGTCAAGAGGAGGTCCGGTAACTGGAGCAGCAGTCGGCCGTGTAGCTCCCGCGGCATTAGTAGATTTAAGTGTCCCTCCAGATTTCCTCCGAAGAGGAAGATTACATTCAGCCACCGGGTGACCATAAGCATGACAACGACGGCATCTGAATGGAACGTTTTCATAGTCCAATTTCTGAACATAAACGAAGGGTCCCCAACCGAGGGTTACATCCGGTGCTAACCCATCTCAGATATTCAGGTTTACAAGAATACGGGCAATCTTCCTTTGTCGGGTCTGAAGAAAACTATAATCCCCATCCAAATAGGTACCAATCAGATTACCTATCCCTTTAAAATGTCTCTCCGACCAGTAATGTAGTGGCAAACCCGGTAGCCGAACCCACAGTGGAACAATGTCAAGCTGTTCACGGCTCGCATCAAACATCGGATGCCAGGGTTTGATCATGACTAGGCAATGATCCCAGCTCCAGTTGGAGTTAAGTACCCATTTAGTATGTGCCTCCGAGTGGAAATTAAAAGCGAACCAGTTGCGGGTTAATTCCACAACTTCAGGGGAATAACCTAATTCAGCAGCCCAATTTTCTCCCACCCATGCCTCAATGGTGCCCAGAGAGAAAGATCTACCCAGAGCCTTACCAACCAAGGTTATACTGGACATCGTGAGTAATTGATTCCACTCAATGTCTTCCCCCAGGGCATAGTTATATTTGTGCCGGCTCAGCTTGAGCCATCGTTTTTTGCCCCGTTTCACCTGATGTGAGGAATCATCTGATGATGGGCCTCCCCACTCTTCAGAACTAGTGCCAGATCCCACACAAGGGCTAGCGAACCCGCGATGTTCATGCACTTCCAGTAAACCCTGCCGTGAAACCTCCTTCGCCCCAGCAGTGTTTAAAACAGGAGAAGGGTCCGTAGATGATAATACCACCCTACCGGTCCCCTGAGAACCATCAATAGTCGCAAGTGCACCAGTCTTACCCACCGCCGAGACCTCGAGGGCATTGAGAACCTGTTTAGAAGACCATAGAGCAGTCCCAACCTCCGATAAAGGTGTAGATGAAGGAGTACGTTCTGTCAAGACGTTTAACGGCCTGGAACCTGGGGAGCTGGCAAGAAAACCGGAAGGCGAGAACCCTAGTTCCGGGTTGTTCTCAATAGTAGGTATTATCACCGCCCCACCCGTAGCAGAAAGTGCCCCATCTTGCCACTCGGCACCCAAGGGCTGGGTCCAGATGGGCAGATCATCCGACGTATCAAATGCATAGTCCACCAGATCTTCATAACGCACCATGACGGGCATGCCCACAGTAAAATATTAAATAGTAAAAAGGCGAATACAAAACCCCTAGGGTTTAACCAAGAACCAATAGACCCAGCAAAAAACAAACAAGAAAAAACAGTCAAAAAAGGGGGTGGAGGGTGCAACACTGGGACTTCCCGGGAGGTCACCCATCCCAGTACTATTCTAGCCCAAGCGCGCTTAACTGCGGAGTTCTGATGGGATCCGTTGCATTAACACTGGTATGATCGCACCCTTAGAGGGTTGGATTCGTGAGAATTGAACCTTTAACCTCAATATCAACAGTCTTTGAACTCAAACTCCAACCAACTGAGCTACCCCTCGGGGCTAATTAAATAATTAAAATACATAAAATAAATTATAAAACAATAAAACAAATTTCTAATAAGATATTCTAGAGAATGTTACCCTAACTAAAATTTAATATCTATTTTTATAACTAATTACTAAACTTTATTATAAAATAAATTTAATATAAAAAACTAATCTAATATTTATAACAAAATATATCAACTAAATTCTAAAATATATATTTCTATGATAAAGTTTAAAGCTTTAAAATTTTTAAATGTAAAACTAACATTAACACTAAGTGGACTAGGACCAAATTGAAAATAATACAATAAAATTTAAATAAATCTATATGCCAAAAATGTATAATTACTATGCATTGGTAGTCAAATTTACCATTTTTCATATTATGGCTAAATATTAAGCGATTTTCAAACTCTCCAATACTACCAAATATTAACCGATTTTCAAACTCTCTAATATTAAGTGATTTTCATACTCTCCAATATTAAGCGATTTTCAAACTCTCCAATAATATGATCAAAACCCTATCATGTAAGATTAATTGAATACATCTACCATTTAACAACTATAAATAGACATGCATAGAATTTATCATTAAAAACTTTCAAAATAAAATACCATTCAAATGATGAAACTGTATCAAGGATCAATTACATTATCAAAAATATGTAATCAAACTCTTTGAATACATTACCCCATGTTTCACTCGGCATTACCAAAGTCAGTCAATGATGATGTCTTCATTAACAACCACTCCACCTGTTTGAAGACTTTGCAATGGACATAGAAAAACCTTCACCATACAATGTATAAATCCCCATCTTCAAAAAAAATTCAACTTCACTTTCTAAAACGTCAGTCAATGATGATATCTTCCATCATCATTGCTACCACGACTACACTAAATTGCTACCAACAAACTTTGAGATAGAGTTAATAAATTATGATATCTTCCATCATCATTGCTGCCACGACTACACTAAATTGCTACCAACAAACTTTGAGATAGAGTCAATAACGAATGGTGTGGATGGATGGTAACAAAATTCCACATAAAAATAACGATCGGTTGTGAGGCTACCACGATTGGACTTAAAGTTGTGCCACCAACCATACAATTCAGTTTTTGTTTTAGTACGGCATGTCCCTTCACTGCTATTTCCCTCTCAAAATGTTGAACTTTGTTTTAAAGTGTGGAATTGTAGTTGGTGTAGAGTTTTATATTTCAACGTGAATGTGACTCATGCACCAATCAATTAGGCTATTAATTGATGTTTTTTTAAATATATTTTAATGATAAAATCTATTTTTTTATATTTCTTTTTTATAATTGTTTATTTGGAATTTTGAACTACTCATAAAATCAATCTTTACTAAACACTTGTCTCATCCTCCTTCAATTTAGGAAGAGTATATATGGTAGTCCACCCCAAATTCTAAGATATAAACATCTATGGATGTAATTAATGTTTTCTATAGCGGTCAATCAATTTCCCTTGAAATATATGTCATTCCAATGTTCAACTCATCTCAGAGAAACCTCTCCTTATGTAGTTATCCTCTACAATCATGCAAAGAAAAGGGAAAGCAGGAGAAAAGAGCACGATAAGCTCTATTGGTAAAGATCAAGAATGTTTCATTCGTGTAAATGAACATTTCTCATTTATGAGTAAGGATGGGATGTGACTGGGTTGTGAATGTGTTGATACTTTGGGATAACATTAGGCATTGAGTGATGCCATGTAAGATACAACCGTTTTATAGTGTTTAACTTCGAGATTTATTACTACCCACATAAATTGTAGTCAAATGCTCTCTCCAATACCTTTTACACATTCATTTTGTATGATACTTTCAATTTGCATGTAGCATATGCATGCTTTATGTTCTACCTATTATTAATTTGCAACATTATATTTGTGTTCACATATTCCACTTTTTAAGTTTATTAAAATGCAACCCAACATGTAAGTTATATTTGTATTTTGATAGAGTTAATATGAATGAGGAGGCCCCAACAACTGGTCTGAATTGCACTACTACCTCAATTCGGAAATTTGAGAGAGATTTTTCAACTCTCCATTTATGGCCCAACTAACATTTCAGGTATGATCCCTTCTGAAATAGGAAATTGCAGCAATATTCAATGGCTAGATTTAGGATCCAACAAGATTTAGGGTTCCATCCCTATTAGTATATTCCAGCTTCCTTTGTCCACTTTGAGTCTGCTTAGAAATAACATGAGTTTTGTAATACCTGAAGCCATTACCAATTTGACTCAGTTGACTTACCTATCTCTAGGTCTAAATTCGTTCTCGAGTGTCATTCCTAAATCCATCGCCAAACAGAGTCAACTAACCTATCTACATCTGGGTGCAAATAGGCTAAATGGTAGCATACCTAAAGGCATTGGCAATTTAAGTATGCTCACAGAGCTTTACTTGGGTGGTGGTGATTTCACTGGCCACATACCTAAAGCAATTGGTAATTTGACTCAATTGACCAAATTAGCTTTGAATTGAAATAGTTTGACTGGTCCCATACCAAAAGAAGTCATTATAAAATTGGCTCAATTGGATTTCCTACATCTGGGTGCAAATAGGCTCATTGGCGGCATATCAGAGGCCATTACAAAATTGACTAAGTTGGCATTCTTACATCTTGGTACCAACATGTTAACGGGAAACATACCAAAACGCATTTTCAATTTGAGAAAGATCCAAAATATTTACTTGGATAGCAACAAGCTTGTAGGTACAATTCCTAAGAGTATTGGAAAATCTATGGAACTACAACAGCTAGATTTGTTTGAAAACAAGTTGAATGGAACTATCCCTAATTCTTTGGGGAACTGCAAGTCTATGATGGTTTTGACATTGATGAACAACTTGTTGTCAAATAGAATACCATTGAATTTAAATAAATGTGTGGCTTTACAAAGATTAAAGGTGTCTGATAACAAACTCAGTGGAACTTTGGACATAAGCTTTCCAGTGTCTATGGGAGTTCTCTCTGCTCCTCCTAATAAATTCTTGGGTACTATCCCTGCATCATTGGCTCATTGCACAGAGCTTCAACTATTAGATTTAAGTAAAAATAAATTAACAGGTGAGCTTCCTCAATAACTCAAATTTTTTAATGGCTTAAGAGTCTTAAATCTTGGTCATAATAAGCTTTATGGTGGTATTCCTCAATGGACAACGGATCTCACCCAGTTGTAGGTGCTAGATTTATCCAATAACAAGTTCAATGGAAAAATACCATCCACTCTTAATGGATTGAAGGGATTGAAAATGACTGGGTCTTCTGAACTTAGTAGTAACACACTATATGAGGATCTAATAATTGTAATGAAGGGACATGAGTACGCTTTCACATATTTGCTAGCATCAAACACCATACTTGACTTGTCCAGCAATAAGCTTATTGGAGAAATATCTTGAGTATAGGAAGTCTAAGTGGTTTAAGAGTGTTGAATTTATCTAAAAATCAACTTGAAGGGAAGATTCTTGCGTCTTTTAGTAAGATATCTACTTTGGAGCAGTTGGACTTGTTCAAACATAATTTAAGTGGAGCAATTCCTCAAGAACTCTCCATATTGACCAAGTTCACATATATGGGCATTTCATGGAATGAACTTTATGGTAGAATCCCAAAAGGAGCTCAATTTGACACATTTAACGAGACATAATTTGAAGGGAACAAATGCTTATGTGGCTATCCTTTACAATTATGTAAGGAAATCAAAATCAATAGCATAATGGAAGGAGCTAGCATTAATAAGGGATCAGATCGGCCAAGTTATGTAGATGAACATGTCTCATTGCTTGCATTGGGATTGGGAGTTGTGATTGGATTTGGTGGAGTTGTAAGTGTGATGATATTGTGGGATAGAGCTAGGAGTTGGCTCATGCCCCCCAAATACAACCATTTTATGGAGTGTACAGATTCCCTAAATAACTTGAAGATTTGCTCTATCTTCAATAAAATATCAAAGATATTATATACATTCTTAGATCTTAAATACTGTATTCTTCTAATAAAATATAATATTTTTTTCATACTAATATAAAAAAAAATCTTACCTATTATATTTTTTTATATTATTATCAATTTGTTATTTATATTATTTTATATTTCATTTTTAAAATAAAAATAAATTGCATGTACTATTCAATAGTCTATTGTTAAAATCCTTACCACTTTCCAATTTGAATTAACCAAGTAAGATAGTATCTAATCGAGAAAAGCCATCTTTACACATTTTTACTCTGATTTTATTGGTGTTAGTTACATATACATTACAACAAAATAATTGGTTAGTGGTTTTTTTTTTAAGTCGAAAAAAAGATAAATTGTTATTCATATGGAATCAAAGTTACATCAAACCATCGTATAGCTGAAAAAGATCTTTCTTAAACATCTAATAATACTAACTGAAATACAACATATACCCAAAAATTCTAGGAGCCAACAAAACCATAGTTCCAACAGGCTGCATTTCATCTTTCCACTACCAATGACCAAAAGAAAATGAACCGAAAAAAGGATAGGATTAAGAAACATATGAACCAATACAAGTATCAGGAGCAAAAGGATGCAAACTAAAACAGATTGTAAGTTCCTACATCAATAGGAACACCATCCAGAAATTTCTCATAGTGTATAACTCCATCCATAATTCCCACAGTTGCCTTGGATAAAAGATCTGTGTCCATATTGAACTCACGGTAAATATGGATGAAAGTGATATGGGAAAAAATATCCTTTAACTCCAAAATTCTACTCATCCACTGACTGAGGTGAAGGACATTTAAAGATTCTTTACCAGCAATCCAATCGATAAATACCCGAGAATCACCTGCCACCTAGAGCTTTTGTAATCCTTTTTTCCGGGCAATCGACAATAGATCCCATAAAGCCAACAAATCCACCTGGCTGTTTGTTCCAATACCTCCACTCATCTTGAGGTTGATGGCATGCCCCAAATTAATAAATAACACCATGCCGACACCGCACAACCCCTCTTTCTATGCTCCATCTAAGAAACCAATAGAACAAGCAGAGTCAAAACAAGGAGGAGTAATAACTCGATGTTTTATCTTTACCTTATATGAGATAAAATCCTTAAACAAAGCTATAGATCTGTATGCCCCCTGTGAATAAATGATCCTCTTATTATAAAAAATGGACCGATTCCTATTTTTCCAAATTCCCCAAATAACAAAAAGAGGGAGTTCAGGATATTTGGGTCTCATAAGGAACCAACATCTCATACTTTCCTGTACATCCATCCTGTTCCAAATATCCTTAAAATTTAAGAGGTCTTGACGTGTTCTCTAGACATTACTTATAAAAGAGAAAGACACAAAGAGGTGTGATACCGATTCAACATTTTGTGAATAGAGGGAACAAATACCTAGGCCGAGAAATCCATGTCTCAGGAGCTTATCCCACATCAGGATTTTATTTTCCATACAAATCCAGATAAAGCAACGTATTTTCGGAGGTAATTTCCCTCTCCATAACTTTAAAGACCACCATCTTGGTAATTGATGAAACTGTTCTGAAACCAAAAAATCATATGCATTCTTTGTTGTAATGATTATGTTGGAATCAGCCCAATCCCATACTAAATGATCTGGGATGTTCGACAAGCGAATGCGTGCGGTTTTTAATTTTAAGACATAACTTTTCCATTCCACGGCCTCACTGCCCATAAGACCCAGATCTCTAGAATGCAACCAGATAGGAGTGGAACATAAATTAGCATCTTTAATACACACCTAAGACAGAACTTCAATATTTCTGGAATGGAGAGCCGTGATCATGTGAGGAGAAATCCTGAAGTCTTCCTGAAGACCGATGATAGGATCAATTCCAATGTATGCCCAGATGCCATGGCCAATATTCCAACTTAATCTTTTCTTCAAAATGGGAAATTTCTTACATAAATATTTCCAGATAAAAGAAGAGTTTGAGCATATAGGTGGAGTATTTATGATCCATAAAAAGGGAAAATTTGATTTCAGATATTTCTTTTTAATCACATCACTCCACAAGTTGTCGCTAAAAAGAGCTCTCCACAAAGTTTTAGCCGCCCAAGGCATCTTCAAACAAGAAAATATTTTTCAACCCCCATCCACCATAACTCTTTGGGAGGGAAATATTGTACTAGGAAGTTAAATGAAACTTTGTTTGTGTTAAGTTTCCATCCCAAAGGAACTTAAACATTCTCTTCCTTATACCTTCCAACACCGATCGAGGAACCAAGGTCAATGACATCCAATAAACCAAAATACTCTACAAAACAGAATTAATTAAGACGTATCTACCACCCAAAGATAAAAAAACGATAAGCCCATACATTGATTCTTTTTTCAATACGCCGAATAAGCCACATCCAATCTTCAGATTTGTAATTATTAGGTTTAAGTATAAACCCCAAGTACTTCATAGCAGCCTGCATATTTTTCCACTGAAATGGAAAAAAGGATTTGATCTGCTGACTCAAAACCAAATCAGGTTCCAATACCTAACTAATGAAGAAAATAGGATTTTGATGGCTGACCCTCATACCCGATGCCATACATAAAATATTCATAATATCTGAGAGGTGACACCAATCTTGTATAGAACCTCTACCAAAAATGATCACATCGTCCACGAACAATAAGTGGGAAATGTACAAGGAAGGCGAAATTTTGACTCCCTGGAAACGTTTCTCCATTTTAGTCGAGTTTATCATAACGCTTAAACCTTCAATCACCATTAGAAATATAAATGGTGGTAGGGGATAACCTTACTGCAACCCTCTATCACCCTTAAAAAAATTAGAAGGATGACCATTTACCAAGACCGCAAAGTTGGCACTAAACACACATCCCATAATCCAATTTGTAGCCTCCACTGGTAACTTTGACTGCAGAAGGACAAAACGAAGGAAAGTCCAATCCACCCTATCATATGCCTTCATCAGATCCATTTTCAGAATAATAGCTTTCAACTTATTCTATTTGATAGAGTGTATGCATTCTTGAGCAACACCAATGGCATCAAGGATCTATCGATTCGATAGAAACCTAAATTGCTCCTTTGATAAACCAGTATCTAAAAATGGCTTAATTATGTTGGAAATTATCTTTGTGATTACCTTGTAAAGCAAATTGCAAAGAGAAATGGATCTGTAGTCATTAAAATTGGTAGGCTTATCCTTTTTAGGGATAAGGGTGATGAAAGTAGAATTAAGGCTTATTAGGTATAAAACCGTTCCTTCTGGACTCTTACACAACCGTGAGTAACTCCTCCCTGATCAAATAAAAAAAAGAATATGAAGAACTCGAATGTCCAACCATCGGGTCTCGAACTCTTAGGCTTTTCAAAATGACCAAGAACATATTTAATTTCCTCCAGTGTGACCGCAACGCATATAGAATCACCAGCTTCCTGAGAAAAGATACATGGGTACTTCCTATTGACATTTAGTTGTTCTTGTAGATTCTCATTTATGTTTTTTCTATAGACATCTCTGAAAAATTCCATTCCCCCATCTTCCAATGACACCTGATCCTACAAGAGTCTCCCCCTTTGATCATTAAGATCCCATATAGAATTTATGTTCCTTCTCATGTTTGCAAAGTTATGAAATAATTTTGTGTTTTTATTTCCACTCTGAATCCAAATCGCCTAACTTTTCAGTGGCCATGCTTCTTCCTCTTGTAGTAGGATTTTCTTTTTTTTCAATTCCAGTGAAACCCTAAAATATTTTCGGTCTTCCTTGAACAACCCTTCCAAATTTTCATCCAAGTGATTAAGCTGCATCTCAATGTTAAACAGATAAGCTTGATTCCTTTCATTCTTATCTTTCACCCATTTAATCACATCAAATTTCATCCTTTTAAGTTTATAAAGTAGGGAAAGAATGGCTTAACCAGTAGCAATCGGTGAATATTCCATCCACTTGAGTCGAACCAATGAGCAGAAACCCTCATCATACATCCAATTATGATTGAACTTGAAGGGATAGCTCACCTTGGGACTATCCAAGTCAAATTCCAAAAACACTAGTTTATGGTCAGAAATGCCAGTAAAGATTGACCAACTTCGGTATTTTCCAAAATAGTGACTGATATCTTCTACAATTAAAAAATGATCAAGTCTCTTAGCATAACCAATTCTACCAGTTCTGTCGTTACTCCAGGTAGGATCCATCAATGCTGGAGCAACATCAATCAATATAGCATCCTTGAAAGCATCTCTAAAGAAATATTATAAGGGATCTTCCTTGCTTCCTGAGCCCTGAACCTCCAAAGGAGAAAGGGTGATGTTCAAGTCACTTGCAACAATAAGAGAAGAGTCATTTAGACAACCCCTCTAAAAAAGACCCTCCCAATACTCTTTTTTGTGATTGTATGGACCGTAAATATTAACAATCCGCACCATCCTATCCAAATCCATGAGATTTCCTTCTAGCAAAATTCCCACATCCATCGAGAAGGATGTGAAATGTGCTTTTAGGGGATTCCATGCATATAACAGCCCCCAGATAATCCCACAGAATCCCAACCGCAGCAGTTCCAGGAGGGGAATATTTTAAGGAAAATCTCGCAAGCTTAATGAAAAGGGACCATGTTTTCTTGAAGTAGGATGACATACGGCTTGGTTGAATGAATCAACCATTTCAAGGAAGTTCGTTTGGGAACACTACCAAACCCTCTCATATTTAGGATTAAAAGAATCATTAAGGAACAAAATTATGAGGAATACTTGCTCTAAGGGCCTCGAGATAGGATGTGTTAGGGGATAAACAAGACAAAACTTTCCCGACACAAGTAATATTAGAAATTCTAGGGTTTTCAAAGGATGGGAGAGTCTCAAATTCAGTCAAAAAAGAACCCTGTAAGTCTTCCTTATTCCCCCTCTTTTTCATAGTAGTAACATTCTGCATCCGGATAGATGTTATAGGTAAGATATCCTCACTACCCGGTTTACCTTAAAAAAACGGAGTTTTACCATCTCCGAGGCCCCTCCAAGAGAGTGCGAATAATCAAGGGAAATCCAATTGTCAGTGGGAGTAGATAAAGTGTCCTCCCTACTCTCCATCTCCAAAGAAATAGTAGAGGAAACCAAAACCCTAGAAGCAAAGTGGGATGGTTCGACCATAGGAGTAGCTTTCCCATCTAGTTCAAAAGGAGCAGTAACATCCATATCACCCCCACAAACCTCAACATGAGCAGTAGAAAGAGATTCATCACCAACACCTTCAAGTAGCATTTTAACCAACTCTTCTCTAGACATAAACTTGTGTAAAATAGATAGGGTTCCTTTTAACCTACCTAATAAATCCACTGCCGAAGAGTGGTCCAAAGGTACAATACAAGCCAAAAATGAATCTGAATCTTTATAATTTCCCACTTCATCCGATGATTCAGGTTCTTTAGTAAACTGGTCCAATATTCTACCCGGGCAGGAAGCCCTAACATGTCCAGTTCTATGGCACCTAAAGCAACGGAAAGGCACACGCCAATAATCCAGCTGTTGGGTAAAAACTCCATCATTCCAAAAACAGTTTACTTTGTCAGGCAGACCCTGAGATATTTCTATTTCCACTAAAACATGGAGAACCCTCCTATCAACTGCAAGAAGAGTAGCTTCTTCCACCAAAATAAAACGTCCTATGGAGTTGGCTATAGTCATGAAACCCCCAAAATACCAACATTGTAAGGGAAAACTTGGCAAAATGACCCAAATATTCCTCTTTACCATATTTTTCGTCCATGGATTGAACCCCAAATGCAACCTAGTAAAAACAAGGGAGCCATCACCAATAACCCAAAATCTACATTCGATCAATTGCAAACTCTCCTTTGTGAGAAAGTGAAAGTTGTACCACCCATTCAACAAGTGGGTAACCCTCGCAATGTAATTGATGATGGGTTTCCAAAATTTCCCCATCCACTCTAGAATTTCACACCGCGAGAGCAGAATAAAATCAAATCTCCCAAGCATGGTACGCTTGGTTAAACCGATGACCATGTCGAAAGTGACATCCCTACCAAGAACATAGGATGGCTTTCCTTGTTTTACCTTTTCAAGTTTGAGCTTCCTCTGCCTTAGAGCCTTATCACCAGTCACAGAATTCTGAGGAATATCATTGGGAGACACCGCATCGTGAAATTATGAACCAGGAGATTTACAAAACGAGTGGGGAGTATCTAAAACACCCCCAGAGCCTCCGCTAGGCCGAAAGACTCGGTATTCCATAAACCCTTCCTTACTCGACCAGCAAACTCCGTAATAGAATTAGGGTTAGGTCTAATACAATCTGTCTGGCTATGGAAAAGACCCCGAGAATCATCTATGGAGATAGGTGTACTGTGATGAACCTGCAATAATTAATTAATGCAAATACACGAGATATCAGAAATAATAGAACTCAGAATCACTTTTATATTGATCACGGGCAACTTCGAGGGGGCAACCTCCTTTGAGCAAGCTCAATACAATTAACTTCATGGTGCCTTCATAGGCCTCAACACACACTTATATACTAAGTCTAGGCGCCAATACCATGGATCAATACTATGTGTCAATACAAACCATGGGCTAATACAAACCATGGGCTAAGTTTATGCGCCAATACTATGAGTCAAAACCATGGGCTAAGTCTATGCGCCAATACTATGAGTCAAAACCATGGGCCAGTACAAACTATGGATCAAAAAAACTATGGGTGACTTACAAAGCATATGCGCCAACAACAATAACACAAACTATGGATCAACAAATACTATGGGACAACTTACAAAGCATATGCGTCCAACAACAATATACTAACAAAGGAAAGACATGGGTTCCTAACATCCCCTCTCCCTTAGAAAAAGCTTTGTCCTCAAAGCTTTAGATGTGGAAATTGATGCAGAATCTGAAGGAGTGGGTCCCCTATAGCATCCTCGGGTTGCATTCCGAGCCACTGGTGCCTTTGGAGTTTCAGGGAGGATTGCGTGGAAGGCTGTAGATGAAGAAGAACCATATCAGCGATGTGAAAAGTGCGCTCAGAACGGTGCTGATCGGCTTGTTGTTTCAGTCGAATTCTTGCCATGTGAAAATTGTCCTACAGAATGAGAAGAAGCTGATCACAGTTTCGAAGAATTGAGTCAATTGCCTGAACTGGGGAGCTGCTGAAGGTGTATGGAAGAAGAACTGGTGGTGCTTTTCCAGAGACTGCTTCATATGGTGTCCTTTGAGATGTGGTACTATACCACTGGAGCGCTTCTAGGAAATCCATAGAAATAGTTGTCCAAATCTGTGGAGGGATGGGCAAGGGTTCGAGCAGTCTCGAAAGGAGGGTCGTTTCACCCTTGTTGACATAGAAAGTATCACAGTCAACCACCATCCGTTGAATTGTCCTTTTGAGTCCCTACCAAAAGAAGTTACATTGTTCCTGGTCATACATTTTGAGGAACCCAGAGTGCCCTACTCATGAAGAAGCATGGAGTTCATAGAAGAGATAGCCCCGTTGAAGAGATTGCAACCAATTTGGAACAAACAAAGAAATAGTTTTAAGAGAAACTGGGTCATCAAATGTGCGAGGAGGAGCATCTTCCACCATATTGTCCTTACCCTTCTGGTAAGTGGTCGCATAGTCATAACCCATGAGTTGGATAACCCATTTCAGGTGTGATGGGGAGGAGACCCGTTGTTCCAGGAAAGTTTCCAGACTCTGGAGATTAGTCTTGATGCAGAAATAATTCCCCAGTAGGGATGGCTGCCACTTCTGTACTGTATGCAAAATAGCCATCATGTCCTGCTGAGATGTAGATGCGGCTAAATGCTTACCGGAAAGGTCTCGTGAAGGCGGCAAGCCCACGGGTGCAACAAAGACACCTACATATCTATCCAAGGAAGTAGTGGAGACCATTGGTGGGTGCATCTTAAGGGAATGGAGATGAGAAATGACAGCATGTGAATTCTTCTTAAGGATCTTTTCCAGGCGATGTGAACTGATGATGCGGAGAGACCCTGGTTGTCAGCCCATAATTTTGTGTTGTGTCCCATTGGCTGAAAACTGCATCCAAAGTTCAACAAAATCCCATAAGATGGGGCCAAGTGTGCGTAACCATTGAACGCCCAAAACCACATCACATTCACCTAAGGACAAGGAAAACATTACAGAGCGTAGGTTATAATCTTCCATAGAGATACGCACATTGTGACACTTCCCCTTGCAAGGTAAGGTGCCCCCATTGGCAACCATGACTTCAAAGTTGGAGCAAGGATGGATAAAACAATCAGCCTGTTTAGCAATCCGACGGTCAATGAAGTTATGAGTGCTACCAGAATCAATGAGTATGGTAAGAGGGAGCTTCTTGAAGTATCCCCTGACCCGCATTGTTTGTGGGGTGGTGACGCCGGTTACAGCATGGAGAGAGATCTCGGGTGGGTTGTCCTGAGATGGGGTGTCAACAGGCGGGTGTTGAATGTCGACCTGATCATCTACTGTATCTGTAGCTTCTTCACCAAGTTCTGAGGCAGGTGGAGAATCCACATCCAAGAGATAGAGCTTTTGCTGAACACATCTATGTCCCCAAGTGAATTTCTCATCACAATTATAGCAAAACCCTTTTTCTCGGCGTGCCTGCATCTTTGTTTCAAACAAATGCTTGATAGGAGTTGGTTGAGGAGCAAGTGTGATGGGAGGTCGTTGGGAACCCATATTTCTAAAGGGAACAAAGGTGGGTTTGGAGCATTGTTGAGCCGCGATCTTGTCCTCTGCCAGCTTAGCCAACCCTAGGACTTACATCATTGTGTTGGGACAGATCATTTTGACCTCTGAGCGGATTTCATCCTTGAGAACACTGATAAAACAACTCCTGTAGAATTCATCAGACAATCCTTTTGTGTCATTGGCCAATTTCTCAAATTCTGTTTGATACTCTCTCAGTGTGCCAATTTGGTGAAGTTTAGTGAGTGCTCCTATGAAATCATCAAAAGCACTAGGACCAAATCGTGGCAAAATGAGTTGGCAAAAATCTGTCTAGTTTGGCTCGGGATGAGCTTTGATGTACCAACGGTACCATTGAAGGGATTCATGTTCCAAATGAAAGGATGCAAGTGGACCTTTCTGGTCATTAGAAGTATTATGCAGATTGAAATATTGTTCTGTTCGATATGTCCATCTAGTCGGATCAGTACCATTGAAGCGAGGAAAATCAAGCTTTGGCCCACGAAAATTATTAGAAGAAGAGAACCCGGTGGCTGCAAAAGATTCTGGCTGTCTGGTATTGTTCATGGCTGAATGCTGAAGATGGAGGCTAAGAAATTTTTCATCCAGATCTTGGAGCTTGGTTTGGATGGCTGCAAGTGCTTCCTCCATGGTTTTTTCTTTTGCACAGGTGACAACCACAACCAAGAGTTTTTTTTTTTTTTTTGGAAATGGATAGAAAAACACAAACAAAAGCTTATTTAGTAAAGGAAGATTTGGATTTGGAAAAAACTCGGATGGGTAATTGGGGTTTGACTAGGTTTTGGACACTTTCTGATGGACAGGGAAGCTAAAAATGGGGATTTCAGAAGCGGGGTGAAAGAATGAAAAAATTTCGTAGAGAGGGACAAAGAAGCAGAATTAGGAAAGGAACACGGTGGCAAAAGTTGAAGGCGTTTGGGTGAAAATTGAAGGAGTTATGGAAAACCCTAAAAATAGACAAATGTGGGATTTCTGGTCTTGGGAAGTGGAATTTGGGATAGGGTCTTCAAGAATGAAATATGCAGAATGGGATTGTAGGGATGTCAGTGAAGTTTCAGGGAAAACGGAGTTGAAACAAGGGAGATATAGCCGAAAACAGAGTGAAGTTTTTTTTTTTTTTTGCTTTTTTTAATTTTTTTTTTTCAGAAATGGATCAGCAACAGCAATGCGGAATGGATCCACAACAAATGGATCTGCAACAACGTGGAAGAGATTGAAAACGGTTGGATCTGAAACGGCGACTGGATCTGGAACGACTTTCATAATAGATCTGAAACGGCTGGATCTGGAGCGGAAGTGATCGGCAACAGTTCAACTAAAAATAGATATGGACCCCAGGTATGTGCGGCTTCCTATCGATTCAGGGGATTCACTCGACCACTAATGCTATCTGACGGCTTGCGTATTGGGGCAGTACCCCTCACTCCACGGCTGAGGTAAAACTGATAACTTCTTCGCCACAAATGACAGCTCTAGGTTTACCTCACGGGTGGGACTAGTCAATCAGGTAGGGGTCGTTGCCCTTTTCGCTGGCAGGTCCTCTCAATGGGCCAGCTATTTTGGGGTTCCTGTGGTACTCCTCACAATGAGTATTAGGGATTATGCCCAAGTACTTCCCATAGTTAAGTGGATAAGGATTATTCCCAAATCCGAAGCTGCAACAGATGCGAAAAAGAATTTGACAGAAATTCCACCGAACGAGCCCAAGAAAGTGCTCTGATACTAGATGTGATGAACCTGCAATAATTAATTAATACAAATACACGAGATATCGGAAATAATAGAACTCAGAATCACTTTTATATTGATCACGGGCCACTTTGAGGGGGCAACCTCCTTTGAGCAAGCTCAATACAATTAACTTCACGGTGCCTTCATAGGCCTCAACACACACTTATATACTAAGTATAGGCGCCAATACCATGGGTCAATACTATGTGTCAATACAAACCATGGGCTAAGTCTAGGAGCCAATACTATGAGTCAAAACCATGGGTCAGTACAAACTATGGATCAAAAAAACTATGGACGACTTACAAAGCATATGTGCCAACAACAATAACACAAACTATGGATCTACAAATACTACGGGATGACTTACAAAGCATATGCGTCCAACAACAATATACTAACAAAGTAAAGACATGGGTTCCTAACATGTACGCTCCTCCCATGACAGCATAGACGTGTTCCCCTGTCCGATCATCAGAACCATATGGGTTGACATTATAGTGGTCCTATCCGTCCAGTCACCAAAAATATCCATAGTATACCAAAAATCAACAAAATTCCATCAAGGAACACCGAAAAAACGATCTGAAAACAACTGACCACAACCCAACCGTTATGAAAACAACAGACCAGTATACAACAAAACCGACACAAAAAATTCCCACTTTTTTTATCACTTGGTTGTTACTAACTAATCAAAGAGATTAGTGGAATCCAAGTTTGGCTGAAGAGAGCTAGGAAGGAGAGACATGGCCAGAACGCCATCCATCCACCATCAATCCTACAAACCCTAACCCCATCAATCATGCAACCCTAACCCCATTAATCCTGTAAATATCATGAGTGTCACCCCATACACTCTTGTCAATACCAGCCATAAGTGAGCCCAATCGGTATGTAAATTAGAAGAGATGTTATTAAATTTTATTTTATCAAAAGAGATGATCAATTGGTTAATGGTTAGGTTTAATTTTTTTTTTCATATTGCAAGGGTTTATTTATTATTTAGACACTTTTAAAACAATATGAAGATTGATAAAAAGATTATAATAAGTTTTAACTATTTTTTCTAGTATCAAAAACACATTGATCCAATACGTTCCAAAAATAGCGTTAAACACGTTCCAAACAAAACATCCTAAGGAACTATGAAGAAATGCAATACAAAAACCTAACTCATGCATAGGACATATGAAGTATATGTCCCAACTCCTAGTGGTCGAGTGTTCACATATATTTATTTGAGCATGTTAGTGATATGATATTTCATATTAGGTTTTATCATAATTTGTTTTATATATATATATAATCACTTTTATAAATTTGTTAGGTTACTTATATGATATTTAATATCATATATATTAGGTTTACGTATTAGGATTTTTCATGATTTAATATGATATTCACATGTTAAGTTTTTTTATAATTTGTTTTTATGTTAATCCACTTTATATTTTTATCATATATAATCACTTTTTATAAATTTGAATATGTTACCTATATGATAGTTAAAAGTTAGGTTTTATCATAGTTTTTTTTTTGTAGTTTAGGTTTTTATCATACTAAAACCATTTTTTATAAATTTGAGTATATTACTAATATAATATTTACATGTTAAGATTTATCATGTTTACGTTTTTATTATATAAAACCATTTTTATAAATTTTACCATGTAATGTCTTTATATGAATTAAAGTTTATACTTACATGTTTTAATCTTTTTATGATTTTAAGTTTATTATGGAAAACTAATACATACATTTCTTGGTAAATTTCACAATTTATTTATTTTTATATGAGTTAATGTTTATACTTATATGCTTCAATCTTTATATGATTTTGAGTTTATTATAGAAAACTAATACATACATGTTAAGTTTCATTATGATTTGCTTTTGCATAATATAATAAGGTTTCACATCAAAGATTAATACCTAAATGTTAACCATAGATATTTACAATTATTATATTAAGTATATTTTAATTAAAAAATAAAAATGGACAAATATATACATCAAATAGAAAAGTATATACATCAAATAGAAAGATCATATTTTTTTTTGTTATTTAAGAGTATTCACCTATACACCTTAAAATTTGTTTTTTTTTTCACCATAATCTTTTGAGCATAATGTTTCTTGTTTCATTTTAAATATTGTCTTTATCATATAAAACTACTTACTTTGTAATGATTTATTTTTATATGAGTTAAGGTTTATATTTATATGGTTCAATTTTTATATGACTTTGAGTTTATCATAGAAAACTAACACATACATGTTAGGTTTCATTGCAATTTGTTTTGATATAATATAATGAGGTTTTTCATCAAATATTAATACCTAAATGTTAGGTTCTACATAGATAGGATTTTACAATTATTAGATTAAGTATATTTTAATTAAAAAAAATGACAATAGACATTGAATACATTAAAGGGAAGGATCATATTTTTCCTGGTATTTAGTAGGTTTCATTTTTTATATCTTAAGATTTGTTATTTCTCTTTTCATCATAATATTTTTTGTTTCATTTTAAACATTGTTGCAAATATAGCACAAAAGACAAATTTAAGCAATATAGATCTTGCATAAATCATTTAATGTTTAACCATTTCTCAAGGTTAATGCTTTGTTATGCAAGAAGATACAATATGTTGATCCAATATTTTAAATCAATTTTTGAATTAAGTTGTATTTTTAAATCATTTTAAAATATTTTACTAAACTTTGTTATTGATTTTGATAAAAATAAAATTATAAATCTAACTAAATCATTATTCCTCTAGTTTTATGTAACATCATGCATATTAAATTGTGATAATATTAACATGTTTTTTTAGGGGTATGAATTTCACATCTACATTTAAACATCCACAAAAATATTTAAACTTTACAGTTCATATATATATATATATATATAGATATATAGATATATATATATATATATATATAGATATATATAGATATATATATATATATAGATATATATATATATATATATATATATGTATGTATGTATATATAAACTTATTTTCATTATTTAACTATGAATCTCAAGTATCATTCCATTGAGTATAGAGTAATACATTTAAGGTTTCTTACTATGCTTTGGTATTGAATCTCAAATGATAGTAATTCATGTTAGGTACATGTCAATTAACAATCCACCCTTACATATTGTGGTGGAACCTTAGCCTTCAAAATTACAAACCACATATTAGTAAACTTATCATTGTGTTGATATCTAGGTCTTAATATTCAGTTATTGTGTCAATTAAGGTGACTATTTTGAGACCATGAGTCACTTGTAGTTTTTTTAATGATACACACCAAATATAATGACACTTTTCTTGCAAGCATTGTTTGTCATACTTAATGTTAGCGATTACTAGTTATCTTATCTATGTGATATTTTGCCCCCTAACCCAACTAATGTGGTTTAGATGGATTACACCTGTGATGGTCACATCAAGCAATATGGAATTTGATGTATGGAGTATTTTGAATTTTAGGAAATTTACAAAATTACTTCCCACTAAAAATAAAAAATTTAAATAATCTAACAATGAGATATTATGTTGTTTATTGAAATAAGTGCTAAGTTGCAATTACACTCATTATGTCTGTGTTTTCTTCCTTAAGGTTGTGATGAACATTGTCATTAATTTAAAGTTCATTATCTTTTTTGCAATACTTTATAGTGTGTGTTAAACATGTGTTGGTTATATTTGATAAATATGTTCTTAATTCTATTAAAGATTGCTTTTTATAAGTGAATTATGTATATTTATAAATGTGTGGGTGCTTTCTGAAATTAAAGAGTTTTTGAAGATTGTTGAATGTTTGGTTGGGATAAGTGATACAAAATTTCCAAATCTAATAAAACGTAGACCTTCTATGTATAAAGAAATGTGTTTGATATTTTATAATTGATTTTTATAGGTTATCAAAAATACTTAATATGTATTGGGCGCGTGAATGTGGTCCAGCGGCATTGGGTGGTGGTTGGGGCCCAACAGGTGCCCGGATCCATTCCCGGGGAGGCCTATGAGTAGCCTTTGATTCCTGGGGAAGCAAGGCTTGCTATTTAAAAGTTAAACAGGGGAGGCAGGTGCGGGGGGGATCATTTTCGATCTTGGAGGAAACAAAGTTGCAGACTTTTGCAACTTTTCCTGGGGACTAGGTATTAGAACCAACAATGAAGCAGAGTGGTTGGCGATGTATCATTCTCTTGAAATAGCTTCCACTATAAACATGGAGAAGTTGTAGGTCTTAGGAGACTCCAGGAATGTAATCCAAGCCATGAGGAATGGTTCTTTCACTAGAATATCTAAGAGCCAAATATTTCGAAAAAGAATCGAGTTTCTTCCTCTTCCTATTGATACTCTTTTTCTCCACATCCTCAGAGATCTCAATTCCACAGCTGACAGTTTAGCCAATGTTGGAGCCTCGTTGGAAAAAGGACAAATCTTACACAACAAAGTTTTGGAGTATTGGTTCATTCCTTGAGGGGTTGTTGGATAATGAAGACAAAATTAAATCCTAAGCTTTTATGGGGTCGAACCCTCCCTCATATTGGGAAACAGGTTGTCCATGTTCGCGTTCTCTCTTGGCCTACACGCCATCACCCATGTGCCTTCCCCATGGGCCTTCCAGCTCCCACACATGAGCATTTAATGCTTCAGGATGGTATTTGGGTCTTATTTTGAAACATGGAGCGTCTCATTTCTTCTGCCCTCGATTCGGAGCTCAGGCAATTGTGCATCTCTGCTCCAGCCCCTGTTCCTCTGTTGCTCCCTGAAGAAGAATCCCCCTACAGCAGTTCGTTCTCTAGCTACATGGATGGGGTTAGGCAGGCTAGCGCCACGCTCAGCCAGCTAACCTTGGAGATTAAGGTCTACCTGTGCAGAACGTATTCGGCTGTTTGCTCCATTATGGACCATATCAAAGAACAGACCATGGAATTCAAGTATGTTCACTCCCGTTTCTCTTGTCTAGAGTCTCGCATGGACGATATGGATAGGAACATCATTGAAGTTCTGGGGAAAGTTGATAGTATTAAGGAAGATATTTCAGTCTTTATTAGAAAAACTCAATTTAGTTAAGTTCATGAAGCACCAACAGTCAACCAAGGAATGATGGAGGCCTCCTTCCAACAACAAAATTATAGTTAATTTCTCTTCTTAAAACATTTTGGTTAATGTCTTCTCTACAGGTTCCTTTTGAACTCCATTCTCTGAATGTTTTTTTGCCTCTTATTATGTAATCAATTTGTAAGGGTTTACCCTAGTAGAATGAACGGAATATATAGGAAGACAAGATGTAAAGACTTCAAGGGTCAAAACTCTCTTAAATTCTGCATTTTCCCTCTTTCAGAAGCAGAATGTTGACCCCAATTTTTGAAATGAATGATTGTACACAGCCTTATATATATATATATGACTTTCACTGTTTCTGTTAAAAAAAAAAATACTTAATATGTATTTAATAACTTAAATTGATTGAAATAAAATTTAATAAAAAATTAATGTATTTAATTAATAAACTATTTTAATAAAATGTATATATTTACTTACCTTAGTTATATGTATTAATGTATTATTTATTAAATTTAAGAAATTTATTATATTTAGTGTAATTAAATATATTCACAACTAAAGTAAATGTGAAAATTGGTTAATGTCAAAAATTAAATTGAAAATAATTTAATGATTAAAATAATAAAAAATTAAAGGAATTCATCTTATTGTAATCAAAAGCGATTTATACATCTTAGTATGGGGGAGACACATGTATCCGCTCTCTATACTAGATCTATTTTAATTATGGATATGTCAAATAGTTCATACTTCTACCTATTTGATACTTTTAGGCACATGATATATCCATAACTAAGATCAATATAGTATGATAACAACTAATAAGGTTAAAGAAACCCATCATAAGAAGTTTATGAATATTAACTATTAATAATAAATTAAAAATAAATAAATAAATTTTAAACCCATTTAAGTTAGATAATGATAGACTAAAATTTCTTCATTAATCTCTTTTTTTAAATTAAAAATATTTCCTTTAAAAAACATAAAGATCCCTTTATCAACAAAATTAAATAAGAACTATTTATTTTAATGACTTTCATGCAATTAGTCATTAAAAAAAAAAAATTTTTACAAGAATGCTTACACCATAAGAACTATTTATTTTAATGACTTTCATGCAATTAGTCATAAAAAAAAACAATTTTACAAGAATGATTACACCATATACATTTGGCACAATTCATACTATTAGCAAGTTTTTTTATAAAATTATTTTGAGAAATAAGAATTTTACATATACATTTAAACATAGGAAACAAATTGGAACTTTACCATTCATACAATCACAAATGATAGTAATTCATCTTAGATACATGTAAATTAACAATCCACCTTTATATTTGGTGGTTGAACCTTATTCATGAAAATTGCAAACCACGTAATACAATACTTATCATTGTGTTGGGATGTAGTTCTTAATATTGAGCTATTGTGTCAACCAACATAGATCTATCTTAACTTTGGATCTATAAAGTGCCAAGAGGAATCAAATTCCTTTAGGTGTAAACATTTCCTCATGTTTATCACTCTAAAAGTGGTTTTCACCTCAAGGGATTTGATCCCTCTCATGTTTGATAGAGGGTGAGTGAAAGCTAATGATAGTCTACTTTTACATGTTAGATGCAACATAATTTAAAAATGGACATCCTTCAACTTGCATGGATATTTTGGCATACCTACAAAATGAATCTTGCTTCTAGTAAAAAATATGAAACATAAGAAATTGAATCACCTTTGTGAATATATAAATTTTATTTTTTGAAAATATTCATAACTAACTCAATTTTGATTTTTTCTAACATTGACATTTTATTTTCTCAGCAAATGATAAAGTATATGTCCATGTTAGTGTAGCCTTTGAGTGCCTAAATTATGGAATTAATATACAAAAAATGAAAAACATGTCAATAACAAATAGTACTAGTGCGGCGCCATTTTTCCAAATGAAAATAGTACTTTTAAATATTTTTTTAAAATATCTATGTGAGCATACCTCAAATTAGTTCGCCAAGTGTTAGTGCAACTTTTCAAGTTCTTAATGTAATGATGATAGATTGGCTTTTTTATAGCATGTAGAGGTTAGTGTTTATTAGTGGAATATATAATTTCTTTATGAAATGGTTGAGAAGAGAAATAGTTATAGCATAAACATGATCAATTTTCTAAAAGTCTAGTTGCATCTAAAAGGTTCACCAACTTCATACACTCACTCTAGAGCCAAAGTTAAGATAGATACATGTTAGTACATATTCTAATAATATTGACTTTCAAATTTAGATTTAAAGAAAAATACACTTACGTAGAAGTGAATATCTATTAATGAGTACATAGAATGTATTGTGCTTAAATGCCATGAGTATTATGTTAATATATTAAATAATATGAAGAGGAGTTTGAAAATAAATTCTCATGAAACAATTTTATAATAATTATTATTAGCATTTTAAAAGTTAATAAAAGAAGAGTTAAACATGGAAGGTAGAGTGCTTAAATGTTACGAGTCTTATGTTTATATATTAAATAATATGAAGAGGAGTTTGAAAAAAAATTATCATGAAAAAATTTTATAATTATAATTATTATTATTTTAAAAGTTAATAAAAGAAGAGTTAATTTTTTTAAACAAATTTATAATTATTATTATTATTATTTTAAAAGTTAATAAAAGAAGAGTTAACCTTTTCTAAACAATTTTATTTCTTCATTTTCCATATGCATATTGAGTAATCTTGATGGGTGTGCAATAAATTGTTTAGTTAATTCTTATTTTTTTTATGGAATTTCAAATCACATCTAAGGTAGGGAAGAGTTAATTTTTTCAAAAAAAATAGCTATAAATTTAAATGGATATAAAACCAATAATATAATTAAAAAGTTTAAAGTTTTCTAATTTAATAACTAGTAATAATAATAAACATTTGATTTCAAAACTAAAATTAGTATTTATAATTTTGGACGAGAGACATTGTCTATGACCTCAATAGAGGGAAAGAATTCCCCATACTTCATTAGAGCCATCGTCAATTGGGATGTCTTGACTAGAAGCTAATGGAGAAATCATGAAGAATTATTATTTCGTCAAGAGTTGATCGATCCCTTTCTTTATAGTAGAATTCAAGTCATTAATAACTTTTTCATCTCTTATAACAATAAATTCATCGTATTGTATGTGTTTAATTAAACACTAAGTTGTGTTGATCAATTTGTTTCAATAAGAATAAAGTCATGTTGATCAATTTGTTTCATTAGAAATTAGTTGTATGATAGAATAAGACCTAGCTATCAAAATTATGTTAGTTTACATTACAATAAATTCATGATGCGAAGTCATTATGATGTTCTATTGAATAATTTATTAATTACACATTTGGAACAATTATGGAATTTATGCTCAGATTCTATTCCATTGAATACGAAATCTCTAAAACTGTTCTAAATCAAATGAAGCACAAACATTTTTGAAATTGCTCATTTAAATATCAAAATACATGGAGTATGAAATTGTTCCCCCTTATTTATAATTGTTCATAGATTGAATTCAATGGAAGTTGAAATTGAAATGAGATATATTTTTATATAAATGTATTTTACAATGTAGCATAATTAAATTTAGAGTCAACATGCTTTGGTTTTATAATTTTTTTAATATATATTTGGATTTTTAGCGAGCATGTGCCATGTCATCATTACAAATATGACACATTTCACCCACTTGGGATGTAGAAAGCACCTCTAAACACAATTAAAATCATTATTTTAAGGAAGTCAAAAACAATAAAACTTGAGTAGTTTTCTATCAAAACACCAAACATATCAACTTTTATTTCCTACATTGTTTCCCATGCTCCATTTTTAGTGATTACTAGTTATTGTATCCATGTGAAGTTCTACCACCCAACAAAATCAATTTAATTTGGACGGTTTATACCCATCATAGTCCATCAAGCAAGTTGGAATTTGATTTTCATGATGTACTTCAGATTTTAGGAGTTATTTCATTGTGGCAAATAAATGTAGAATACACATAATTACTTCCCATTAAAAGCATCACACATAGATACATGGCAAACAATGGGATATTATGTTGTTTATCGAAATAAGTGTCAAGGTGATGGTGATGTTAAACTTATGTATTGAATAAACCCTTATAAATACATGTAATTATGTATGGTTGGTGTACATTAAGGTTGTGATGTGAATTGTCATTAATTTAAAAATTCACTATCTTTCCATTTTTGTCCTACTTCACAACTATGTGAAATTGTCGAAAGTGCGTTGGTTATATTTTATAAATATGATTTAATTGTGTTGAAGAGTTTTTCTATAAGCGCTTTGATTATATTTAATAAATATGTAGGTGTTTTTATGTTAAAGAGTCAAACACTTCATGTCTAGTAAGATGGAGAGCCTTTATGTATTAAGAAATGTGTTTGAAATTTATAATTTTTTTAAGTTATAAAAAATATTTAACATGTATTTAGTAAATTAAATTGATTTAAATAAAGTTCAATAAAAATATTAAAATATTTATTTAAGATATTATTTTTAGAAAAATGAATGTATTTATTAAATTTAGTTATCCAATATATTATTTAAAAAAAGAATGAATTTTTTAATTTCTCAATAATTAAATATACTAACAATTAAAGTAAATATGTAAAGTAGTTAATATTAATAAATTAAACTAAAAACAATTTTTGTTACTAAAATTATAAAAATTAAAGAAATTCATCTTAATAATAACTAATAAGCTTGAAGAAACTCGTTATAAGAAGGTTATGAATGTTAAATATTAATAATAATAAAAATAAAGAAAAACAATAAATTTAAGCCCATTTAAGTGGGATAATGCTAAAAAAATGTTCTTCATTAATTTGATTACTAATACCGTCTCCACCAACCAGGGATGAGGTAAGACCATCCCACTAGTACAGAAGGGATGACACGATGAGAAATGATGGGAGAGGAATATGTACTAACAAGGAAAGAGATTTTGTTTCTTTATGGTTTACTTTGCTAAAATGTATCTTGGAAGATGAAAGCACTACCTATAAGTTGCGCAAAACACTTGGTGAAATACATGGTATTGCAAAATTCAATGAAGAAACCTATGCTCTGCCACCCGAGAGAATAGTTTAACTTGTAAAAAAGCTAAATAGGAAGAGGATTGGTCAAGAATTATAACTAGATGCAAAAGTACATGGCTATGATATTAGGAAAGTGATGCTATATTTGGGGTCTAATGTGAATATACTCCCAAAAACGTCTTGGGAAGCAATGGTTGTCCTTCCCTTGTCTACTCCCCTATTTAGTTAAGAATGGAGAACCGTACTATATCTTCCCGATCGAAAGTTGATTTAACAAGTGTCAAAACCATCATTGATTTCGAAGTAATTGGTATTATGGGTGTAACTAATCCTTATTAAACATTGTTGGGCATAAAATAGGCTTATGAGAATTATGGAGTGATTGACTTGAAGAACAGGAAAATGACCTTCGAAGATGATGGTATGAAGGTTATGTAAACTTTATGTACCCACACCAAGGACCCCGATACACTTAGCCAGTGCATTAGAACATGGAAAGAGATGTTATGGATAACATATACTTCCTTACAATAGGAAAGGGGGAAGACTATGTGATCCCGACAATAGAAGGCTTGGTGAGTTGGAGAAGCATTCACTCTTTTGATAGTGATTCCAAATAAGTGTGGGATTATTGGAAAAATGGACGACATGAGATCTCTTCCCTACATCGTGAAATGATCAAATAAGTTTGATGGATTGGAGTAGAAGTGAGAAATCCACCAGTGTATTATGGCATCAATGGACTAGACGGATTTGTTAGGAAAATGGATTCTTCAGTTGTGGAAGAATATTGCATGGATGTGCTAGATAGAACATGCAAAGGAACCATCACAATATGGTGGGAGACACATAGGGATGATGTACTTGATTGGAGCACCACCACGATAGCATTAATGATTAGGTTTAAACCTTCTATGCATGCTAACAGAGTGACATAAATTTGCATGGGAGAGGAAAATCCTTATGCTCACATTGACTAGTGTAAACATCAATAGGAAATAGATGGATTGCATCCAAAAAAATTGGTTCCATCAATTTTCCACGAGCTAGGACCTATTCCTAAGTATTCTTATTTGCATGAGGAAACAAGACAACAAAATAGGTGCTAGAAGAAGATGCATGCAAAATTCTATTACGATTTTTCATTTTTTACAACCAAGGATTCAATGACAAAATCACTAACAACAATCATATGAAAATTATTCATGGATCAGTTGTAAAATGTGGGAAACACATATATTTTTTTGTGTCCATCATGAAATGCTAGACCTGACCATCATGGTCCCAGAATTGGCATTTCCTCTATGTTGCACAAAGGTAGAACATAAGAGTTCAAACTTGGATGAATTAGAAAACTTGTGACATTTAACCTTCAAGGAGACTAAGGAATCTTGGGAAGTACAAAAATGAAACCAGAAGAAACGAGAGAACTTTATACACAACCTATGAAACTACAAAAACTTAATATCTTCACAAAAGATAACCCAAAGATGGGGGATCTAGAAAACTATTGGGATGAATAAACTATATTTGAGATAACATCATTGTTAAAGGAATATGGTGATTTGTTTTTGCAAAAATTTACAGAACTCAAGGGGATCTAAGGATATATGGGAGAAATGAATATTGCAACGAAACTAGATTCCAAATGTGTAAAGAATCATCCATACAAATTGAATCCCTGAGTGAAACAGAAGGTGGAAAAAGAAATCGATCAAATGTTAAGTGTTGGCCTAATTTTCCCAGTGGATGAATCAGACTAGATCATCCCCATAGTAATCCAAAAAAAGAAAAATACATAAGATACTAGAGTGTGAATTAATTACCATAGTCTAAATGTTGCATGTGTTCATGATCCCTTCCCAACACCCTTCAGCGATGAATTCTTACATGAAGTGGTTGGAAATGTGGCATACTCTTTCACAAATGGATTTCCGGGTTAAAACCAAGTTAGAATTGAGGAAAAGGATAAAAATAAGACAACATTTACAATGGAAAGGGGATAATTCACTTATAATGGCATGCCATTTGGATTGAAGAATGCACTTGTTGTTTTCTCAAGAATTGTCATTGCATATTTTACGGATTTTCTTCACAAATATTTGGAGGTTTACCTAGATAAATGGATAGTTTACAACTTGATTAAATATCATGTTCCATTACTGTGATTGAAACCTAATCGCTTCCAACAAATGTGGTTATCTTTGAACTTGTGAAAGTGCATCTTATGTGTTCCTTTACACAATCTTTTGGGACATGTTATATGTTGTGACATAGTTCTTGTAAAACTTATGAAGATCACGGTAATTGTGAAGAACCTAAATAGGTAAATAAATTGTGATCTACCCTAGTAAATACGGGATATTACAAAATATTTATCCGACCCTATGCTTTGATCACTGCTCCATTTGAAAAATTGTTGAAGAAAGTTGAAGATTTTAAATGGACTGAGGACTGTGAAAATGCCTTTGCAATACTAAAAGACATTATTGTCAATGATCCAATATTGGCATTTCCTTACTGACAAAAAAAATTCCATACAACATGTTGATGCATCAGGTATCAACCTTGGCACTGTATTGGCTGAACCAAAAAAACGCTAGATGGATCATCCAATATATTTCGCCAACTAAAACTCATCTCTAGCCGAACACAAATACATACTGATAGAATGGGAACGACTGGAAATGATCCGTGCCTTATACAAATTCCATCACTATTTTCTATGAGAGACTTCAAGTTTTTCACAAAACATTCAACTCTCAAGTACCTAGTCAACAAGCATGTCCTAGAACTTTGTCTCTACAGATTGTTACTCCTCTTTTAGGAATTATCTTTTGAGCTAAAAGTCAAACTAGGGAAACAAAACTATGGACATGATCACCTATCATGAATATAAACAAGGGAAGTTGAAGGACCTATTGATGACCAACTAATAGATGTAACATTGTTTCTGGTAGAAGTTATTCTAGATCATTTAGAATAGATTGCATTTTTTCATATAGCCAGGAAAGCATGTGGTGAATATTATACAACATAGAAACGTCAGTTAGTTGTACAAGATGCGAGATATTAGTTGATTCCAAGACAACTTTACAGATTGAGAACAAATGGATTTTTACACTGATGCGTACTAGATCATGAATGACAGGGTATTTTGTAGGAATGCAACGTCGGTGTTGTGGGTGGCCATGTTGGTGGAAAAGCTACATCAAGGACGATACTTCAAATCGGGCTATGGTGGCCCACGATGTGCAAAGAAGCTAAGGAGTATGCCAAGAATTGTGATGTTTTCCACTGGTTTGGTAAGACATCTTGACAAGATGAAATTCCATTGCGGAAAGTAAAGGTCTTATAGCCATTTGAAAATGCATAGTTTATTTTGTGGGACCTACCAATCCACCTACAAAACTTTCTAAAGCTACTATATCATTACTGCCATAGACTATCTAACAAGATGGGTCAAAGAAACACCGGTTCGAGTTTCTATGTAGAGACAACAACTCAGTTCATTTATGAAAATAGCATCACTTGGTTTGGATGTCCCAGAATCCCTACAAGTGACCAAGGTATGCACTTCCTTAATAACACTACTTAGGAACTAACGAAGGAGTTCTTCACACAACATCACAAAAGTAGTCTATATTACCCATAACAAAATGGCACAATAGAGTCCTTCAACAAAATTCTGGAGACTAGACTAACAATAGTATGCTAAACAAGATGACTAAGATGATAGAATTCCAGGCGTGTTATGGGCATACAGGACCACTATTAAATATACATCATCAGGAGACATTCTCCAAACAATTATTGTGTAGCTAATATTGATCCTCCGGCATACACGTGAGCACTTTGATTTCCTTTCGTGTAAAGGTTATTCCTCCTTTATAGAGGTAATTGATCAAAGTAATGATGTTGTAAATTCTTGTTGGGAAAGGCTCTGAACTTGTGTGTATCATGTCATGATTATCATGTGAACCTTTTGTATAAAGTTATCCACGATATGGAACTCCCATATAGAGGTGGACCTTCCATATAAGGGTCATGCTTTACTTGTTAAAAGAATTTAATGTTGTGTGATATATTATTAACCATGATCACCAGATTGCTATTAAGTCTCCTTTAGAGATTGATCACCTCTAAACTAAATTACATTAGCATATGATCATTTGGTCCGAAATAATATAATATGATCACAACATCGGATACTTATTCTTAGTATAATTTAATGTGATGGATAATTAAAGTTAGTACATATTGACCATGTAGTAAGAGATAAATAAATAAAACATAAAGCATAGATATCAAGAGAATTCGAAATTGCACATGCAAACACTTCAGTTAATTAAAGAGAACTTGAATTATTAAAGATTCAATTA
Organism: Larix kaempferi; assembly: GCA_027924585.1. Lineage (NCBI taxonomy): Eukaryota > Viridiplantae > Streptophyta > Pinopsida > Pinales > Pinaceae > Larix > Larix kaempferi. Next base: position 12,985,455 of record BSBM01000115.1, on the reverse strand, counting down.
TAAAGCTTAAGTTAAGTATCAATACTTCAATTAAAGCATCAGTTAAATATATGTCTCAATTAACTAAAAAAATCACAGTGGTCACTTCAAATAAATCAATCAGCATGATTTCAGTTAACTAAGTGTTAAATAAAAGGGACTAGTTATCTAAAGTATTTACACTTTAGTTAAACAAAAAGATGACACTTTAGTTAAAGAGAAGATCTAGTTAACTAAGTGTTATTGCATGACGACACTTATGTTAAACTAAAAGATGGCACGTGAGTTGTGACACTTGCATGTCGACACTTAAGTTAGCCACCTAACTAAGTGGGCAAGCTTTCAGTCAAGAGGTGAGTTCATACTAAGTGACAACTCAGTGAGATGAATCACTGCATGAGAAGTGGGGCGCGCCACTCCATGCAAGATTAATACATCTAGTTTGAGGGCGAGTTTATCCTGAAGTTAGAAGTTAAAAATAGAAGAGAAGAATGTATAAATATAATATACAGGATTGTTGAATCCAATGTGAATTGAATTCTCTTCTCCATTGAAGGCAAGGCATTTCTCTTTGTGCAGGGTATTGTTTTTGTTTGGTATTGTTTTTGTTTGTTATTGTTGTGTTGGAAACACATCCGATTGATCTCTCTATTGCTTTTGTATATTCACCACGAAGTTTGGTGATCTCTTATCTTTCGAAAGCGATATGCTATGTTGTAAAAGAAAGCATTCTCTACTATACATTATATTATACTGGGAAGAATTATTGGGGTTTTTGTTCTCATAATTTTGAGGATTTTCCCTAGGGTATATCTTGTGTTATGGTTGTATGAATTTCGTGGATTGAATTTTCTCATTACTTCAAGTCTCTGCATCTAAAAGAATTAAAGGTCAAATCTCAACCAAATTTCAACAACCACTACAATGAAAATTCACAAACAGACTCCATTACAATGAAAATTCACAAACAGACTCCATTCCAACAAGTCAATGTGCATCAAAGAAGAAAATATTTCCCTCATGGGAAGAATGAAGAAAGGAAAGAAACCCTTCTTCCAAAAGAAGTTCTCTCATTCAAAGAAGCAGGAGTTCAACAAAGACTTTTCCAAGTCAAAATCTAGATGCTTCAATTCCAACAAGAAATGCCATTTTTCAAGGTATTGCAGAGCAAAGCGGAAAGGAATGTTTCAAGATTCTACTGCCATAAAAGATGAAATCACTCAAAAGAATGTATGCAAAGAAAATGAGACAAGAAGGGAGTATTATCTTGTCTCATCCCTTTTGGGATCCATCATCACAAATGCAGACACATGGTTGATTGAAAGTGGTGCATCCAAACATATGACTGGTTACAAGAGTACAATCACCAATCTAAAAGATAAATAATTCACATGCATGGTAGAGTTGGGGAACAACTCAACTTATTCGATCCAAGGAGTTAGATCCAACTCATTCCAATTGAGCACCAGTGATATTGTACATGTGGAGGAAATTCGATATGTTCTAGGCTTGAAGAAGAACCTCCTCTTAGTTTCGGTTCTTGAAGACAAAGGCTTCTGAGTTATCTTCATGGATAACAAAGCACTTTTATGGCCGAAGAACAAAATCCTAGAATCTACTGCTTTGATTGGAGTTCGAGAGGGAGGACTCTACAAGGTACCCGAGAAGTACATTCAAGCTATGATTCACCACACTATCAGTACATGCGAGCTATGGCATCGAAGGCTTGGACACCTACACTACAAAGCTCTACCGGGACTTCAAAATATGGTAAAAGGTATACCCATACTTGATTTTGAGCACGATAGTGTATGTCGGGGTTGTGAACTTGGGAAGAATGTTAAGAAAAAAAATTCTAGCAATTCTTCTATATCTAAACAGATTTTAGATTTAATACATTATGATGTATGTGGTCCCATGTCATCCCTCTCCATGAGTGGCTTCTTATATTATGTACTGCTCATAGAATATATTTCTAGGAAGTCATGGATTTATTTCATGAAGGCTAAAAGTGAAACTCTTAGAAAATTTAAAGAGTTTAAAGCCCTAGTTGAAAATAAAAAAGAAAATCACATCCATACATTAAGGTCTGATAATAGAGGCGAATTTGATTCACATGCATTTAATGAGATATGTAGTGATGCAAGAATATATAGACAATTAACAGTACCATGCAACCCTCAGCAAAATGGGGTTTCTGAAAGAAAGAATAGAACCATATGTGAGGCTGCAAAATCCATGATGCATGATCAAGATATGTCTACATCATTGTGGGAAGAAGCCACCCATACAACTGTGTACATCTTGAATAAAATCCTGCATACCATTCTAGATGAGAAGACACCAAAAGAAGTGTTTATCGATGAGAATCTAGACATTTCGCACTTGACAATCATCGGGATCCCAGTATACATTCATGTATCAAAAGAAAAGAGAACAAAGATGGGCCCTTCTGGAAAGAAAGACACCTTTGTATGTTATAGCGAGTCATCCAAAGCCTACCAAATATATGTATCTGGTGAGAGACATATTGAAGTTAGCCAATATTTTACCTTCCATGAGGAAGCTACTTTCAAAAGATTGAAAGAGATTCAATGTGATTCGGAGATGGAGGATCCCAAGTATGATTCCCCCCCTTTAGAGTTAGAGAGGGAGAAACTAGAAGATGCCTCAGATTCGCTAGCTCCTGAAGAACCAGTAGAACTGGTTGAGAGGTCACCTGATGAACCTCCTGCTAAAAGAAGATCTTCTTATTGCCGTGACATTTTAAAAAATGCAGAAAAACATGGAGCACCAACTGGCTCATCTAGAGAGAGCAAGCAACCTGATAGATATTCAGGGTATGTTGCACTGATGAGTCACATTAGTGATTCAGAACCATCCTCATATGAAGAAGCTGCAAAGAAGCAAGTTTGGAAAGATGCAATGATAGAAGAGTAAAACTCTATAATGAAGAATGTTGTTTGGGAGGTTGTTCTCAAACCTGATGGGAAATCCATTGTGACTTGCATATGGCTTTACAAGATCAAGCATGTTGTGGATGGTAGAATTGAGAAATATAAATCCATATTCATTGCCATAGGTTTCTCTTAGAAAGAAGACATCGATTATGATGAGACCTTTTCCCCTGTGGTAAGGTACACCATAATCCGAGCAATGATTGCACTTGCATCTGTTCTAGGATGGAAACTTCACCAGATGGATGTGAAGATAGCCTTTCTCAATGGTGAGGTTGAGGAAGAGGTTTATATTCAGTAGCCTAAAGGATTTGTGGTGCATGGGAAGGAGTCCCATGTTTGCAAGCTAAATAAATCTCTATATGAGCTTAAGCAATCCCCCAAGGCTTGGTACTCTAGAATTGATAGCTACCTTTAGAAACTGGGTTTCTGTAAGAGTGAAGCTGATCCAAATTTGTACTTCAAAGTAGTGAAGAACCAACCATTGATATTGGTTATGTATGTTGATGATTTGTTTCTCACTAGAGAGGAACATTTGACTGCTTGGTGCAAGAGGGAGCTCACCTCAGAGTTCGAGATGAAAGACTTAGGTCTAATGCACTACTTTCTTGGCTTTGATATCTCGCAAAGAAAAGATGAAATTTTTCTATCTGAAGGGAAGTACAATGTGGATATATTGCGCAGGTTTGGCATGATAGATTAAAAATCTATGACTACATCGATGGTTTCCAATTTGAGTAAAATTCATGAGTGAGTATCTGGATCATATCTAGTAGATCCCACTTTGTATAGACAGCTTATAGGATTGTTAATGTACTTGATACATTCGAGGCCTGATATATGTTATGTTATGAGCATTCTAAGTCAATTTATGTCTGATCCAAGACACAGACATTGGATAGATGCTAAGCATGTGCTTAGATACCTTCCAGGTACAATTTCTTATGGACTCAAATATGCCTCCAGTGGAGGAGTCATGTTACTTGGTTATTGTTGGTCGTATTTTCTGTCCTAAGGCCAACAAGGAGAAATAGCCCATAAAAGGTGCTTAACACATTCCCCGGTATGTTTAAATTAGCTAACCCCTAGTATGTTTAAATTAGCTAAGATGCAAATTTCAAAGACATAAAACAAATAGTTTAGTAGCTTGTTAAACTGGAAACAAATTTAACAGGTGTTAAAAATATGTAGGTTTCTTGCTATGAAATAAAATTTTAAATCTAAGTTTAAACTAAATGTGTCTAATCTATTTCTATCCTATCCTGCACACAAGCAAATTATGAAATCTAAACTCCCTACTTAATGAAAAATGGATGTTTTAAAGCTTGTAATAATTTGAAAAAAATATGCAGAATTAAAACATAGCTTTAATTTAAAGTCATTATCAGTTAAATAATCAGAATATAATAACGAAAATTATCATTAAAATCTAGAATATTTAAGTGTCACAAAATAGCAATTTTTGCACAGTCCAGAATCATAAGAATATAGATAATAACCACTCTAACAAGATTTTTTTATTTGATAAATATTCAAATTAGAAGGATTTTAGATGTAATGCTATGACCAGATTACTCAAACACAGTTATAATTATAATCTAATCAGAACATTTTATAACCATAATCTAGACTTGCCAGCATTCGAAAAGATAAAGTGTATCACGGCTTCATAACAAAGTATTAAGCGCAATATATATATAAGCACAGAAAATATTAGACAGGAGTTAAGTAATACTTATATTTGTATTTGAAGAAACCAAATCAACAAAATGATACCAGTTTATCAAATAGTTCCATAAAAGCGTGACCATGAGATATTCACATCTAAACTCCGTTCAGAAAGAAAGATTTGCAACTCCAGTGCTAATTACTTCTATTGTGTATTCGAACCTCCTAGAGAAAAGCATACTGTAACACTTCTCAGAAATAATTTCCCAGAACTCATACCTCTGAGGTTGAATTTATATAACAAATAAAGTGGGAAGGATAGCATCCAATCCCCCAAAACCTCTGGTTCGTTCAACCAAACATCAAATCAGCCGCAACTAATTTCTGGAAAATTCATCTTTGTTCGGGCATGAATTTCTCCAAATCTGTTGAGAGATTTCCAAAACCTTCTTCAGAGAAAAGTAAAGGAGCCCATTTGGGAAGTGGGTTTTCGACGGTTTTTCCATATTCTCAACAGTTTCCTCACAAATTGACCCCGAAATTTGCCTCTTTCCCACGTGCGTGATTATGCATTTTCTGGCGATATTGGCCACTCTTGATGACGCAGCAGAAGATGATCAATTTAAATCCAACGATCAATGATTTACTATGGTTTGATAATCTGGCAGGTTGGTGCGTTATGACTTCTCCTTTACGTTGCAGATCTTCGTCCAAAAAACCGGCTAAGATATCTCAACGATCCAGTTCTGGTGATGTGCTGAGGTAAGATAGTTGGTTGATTCATGAATCAACATTCTTTTAGATACCGTTCCTTCTTCATTGTAGATAAAATTCTGGACATATAAAATTCATTATGACTGAAGACATGGAAATAGTTTCTTATAGCATAATGGATGTACACCGAACCTTTTATCATAAATAAATTAGTCACCTTGAACTTACGAAAATTCCAAAAATGGAAGAGAAAAACACTGGTCACGTTACTTCACTCTGTCCAATGAGTAATTAATGTATTTTCTTCTTTGTAAATAACACCATTAAGCAATGAAGAAGACTAAATCACAAATAAATTCATTTTGAAGGTCTTAGCACGTGAAATTGAAAAAGTTATGCTCTTTAAAATAGATGTCCATTTGAATTGAAAGAAGAGTTTTGTTAGAATAATGGAGGTCTGAACTTTTGAGGTTTTTTGGGGGTTTTTTTAAAGAGTTTTGATGATTATTATGTATATTAGAATTTGAAAGTTTTGTGATAGAAATCACGAAATTCTTTGTACTATTTGATTCACATGAATATCAATAGTAGTTTTTTTTTAGTGGAAAAAATGATAAATGCAACTATGTTTTCACTTCACTTTTAGATAAATGGATAAAGCTTGGTTATGAATTAATGTATCTAGATAAAATAATTACTTTTAATATGAACCTTCGAAGTCAAGAGTAGGTCGTTGGGTATTATGTCAAAGCTAAATATATAATTATAAATTAATCATCAATATGGTTTTAAAAGTATATATGAAATACATTAAGTTTAGCTTTTTCATAAATAAGATTATATTATTTTTAGATCGGAATATTATGACTTGAAAAATTTATCAAAATAGTTATATGGAAAAAGAATTAATAATATTATAAAAATATTTCCATATATATATATATATATATATAAATTTTTCATAAGTCATAAATACCTCTTTTAAATAGAGAATGAGATTCATACATCTAACAATAAAGATAATCATAACGTCATATGTATTTAAATTTAAATTTTAGGATGCAATTGGATATAAAGGAGCCTTAACTTAAGTTAATTATGAAAAATAAACATGAATTTTTAAGAAAAGTTTGAGACTCAAAAAATTCGATTGATTACCCAAATTGAGGAATAAAGACATGGTTGAATTCGTCAATATGCATTGTTTCAAGACGTGGATCAAAACTACAAAAATAGGTCATCAATCAAATTGTCGTGATCCACCAAGATGCTCATAAATCAATAATGCATGATAAACCAAAATCTTGCAAGACTGTCGAAATATTAATGTGATTCAATTGAGCCAAACCAAAGCATGTGATAAACTTAAATAAGCTCGGGTAAGGGTATGCAACCATCATTTAAGAAACCAGGGAAACTAAATAATCAAAGAACCAAGATCATCCAAATCACCCAATCCTCATGTAATGAAATCCAAGCCAAAGAACAAGTAGTGCAAAGAGTGAAAGATCAAGGAAAGAAAGGCATAAAATAACCTACCAAACCAAACAAGATAAAATGAAAACCATAGCTAAATATTTACAAAAATCTAATAGGAGCCCCTTTATTTAAAAAAATCAAGGGGAAGTTGTTGGAGACCAACAGTTATATAGACTCAGACTGGGGAGGAAGCATTGTAGACCATAAGAGTACATCTGGATACTGTTATAGCTTAGGATCAACTATGATATCTTGGTCCAGCAAGAAGCAGGGCTCCGTAGCCCAGAGCACTACCAAAGCAGAATACATGGTTCCTGAGTGTTTCTTGCCGAGAAGCAGTGTGGCTCAGAAAGCTACTTGCAGGGTTGTTCGTTGAAAAGCTTGAGCCTACCGTTATTAGGTGTGACAATTGGAGTTGCATCAAGGTTTTTGAAAACCCAGTGTTTCATGACAAGTTGAAGCACATTGAAATGGAGTATCACTTCATCCGAGACATGGTCCAGAAAGGTATAGTGAAACTTCAGTACATTGCTACTGATGAGCATATTGCAGATGTGTTAACAAATCCTCTTTCAGTGACGAAGTTCAGGTACTTCCGAGACAAGCTTGGTATGGTAGAGAATGCCTCCCTCGCTGAGAGGGAGTGTTAAATATACAGCATCAGGAGACATTCTCCAAACCAATCTTGTGTAGCCAAGATTGATCCTCCCGTATAGAGGTGATCACTTTGATTTCCTTTCGTGTAAAGTTTATTCCTCTTGTATAAAGATAATTGATCAAAGTAATGATGTTGTAAAGTATTGTTGGACAAGGCTCCGAACTTGTGTGTATCAAGTCACAATTATCATTTGAACCTTTCGTATAAAGGTATCCATGAGATGGACCTCATGTATAGAGGTGGACCTTCCGTATAAAGGTCATGCTTTATTTGTTAAAAGCATTTAATGTTGTGTGATATATTATTAACCATGATCACCAACTTGCTATTAATTATCCTTTAGAGATTGATCACCTCGAAAGTGAATTACTTTAGCATATGATTGTTTGGTCCGGAATAATATAATATGATCACAACATCCGATAATTCTTCTTAGTATAATGTAATGTGATAGATAATTGAAGTTAGTACATATTGACCATGCAGTAAGAGATAAAGAAATAAAAGATAAAGCATATAGATCAAGAGAATTTGAAATTGCCCATGCAGACACTTAAGCTAATTAAAGAGAACTCGAATGATTAAAGCTTCAGTTAAGTATCAATGCTTCAGTTAAAGCATCCATTAAAGATATGTCTCAATTAAGGGTGATTCCATGAAGATGGGTAACTATTTTTGGCCAAATATGACAGTGAAAAACAGAAATTTTAGCCATGTATTAAATTGAAGCCCTCGAAACTCATACTTGCCACATGAATTTTGACATGCGGTTGAAAAGCGAAATGTAGATAATTATGTTGGCTTTCCAATGATATTTTTTTTGAAATATACCAATGCCATATATTGTGTTGAATTTTCATTTAATGAAACGTGTGTACTTAAAAATTTGAAGAGCAATTAACAAGTAGTTTGTGTGCGTGAACAATAAATTAATGTTAAAGTAATAATTTTAAAAAATGAAATATGTGAACATGATCTAGATAGAGTGCACTGGGGCTTATATATTTTTCTGTTAATTTTTCTTGAAAATTTATATTTATTATTATTTTTTGAAACTTACCAATGAATATTTAAGTCGCATTTTGTTGGCGGATATTTCTACCCTATAGTCAGGAAACTAAACTATCAACTTGGTTGGGGTGACAGGTAAGTGCATTAATGTTACTACAGAGGTGTTTGCAAAAGAAATAGATTGTAGATTTAGGGAACATACCTTTTAACCGGAGTCTGATCCTAGCCTTGACCCGATCCCGCATACAGCTTCCAAATCTACTTCTCCTTCGGCAAACCTGTAACAACAGTACCTTCCTCAAACATTTTGGGCAACATATAAAGCATGAAATAAACAAAAACTATGTTTAATGTTTAGCATTGACCAAAATAAATCCAACCCAAAATGCCATTTCACAATACATTCAGATTGGAACAAGGAAACACTTCAACCTTTATTTGTCCAAATTAGAATGCAGTACAAATATACCTGATAATGAAGCAGGCTTCTGCAACTAGATTCTGGATTCTGGCTCTGCTCTGGTTTGAATGTCTTCTGTAACAACTTCTCCAATGTCTTAAAGTTTCTCCATTAACTCATCCTCTAGTTTTCTAGCAATCATTTGTATTCATAGTTTCTAACCTTGCTCCTTTGGCCTTTAAAGAAGCAGTTCAGGTCGATGGAGGAGGTTGGGGAAGTTAAGAAACTACCATTAACTAATCCTCCTCGATGGATTAATATATTTTTTAATCATCTTTTAAGATATACGCGACTATTACTCAGTGGAGTAGCGTATAGGGCGCTACCCTATTGTTTAATAACTAGCGCTCATTCAGTTTTAAATATCGAGCGCTACTTTGCAAATAAGGAGTAGCGTATATATTGATATGGGCGCTACTATTATACACTGGAGTCGCGTATGGGCGCTAGTCTACTTAAGTGGAGTAGCGCTCATACCTCAAAATGATATTTTGTATGGTTTCCAGTATTTTTAAGGAAGTAAGATGAGTTGTCATATGGTCCAAGGTCAACATGCTCCTCCATCCAAGTTGTCCTTTTGTGTGATCAGCAGCTTAGGGTGATCACGGACGGAGAGGTGCAATTTTGACCTATAACAGATGCCCCCTAATGTGTGAGGTCAGAGGGAAACGATGGCCGAAATACATTACAATCCAAAACCAGAGGAGAAGCACAGACCCGCAGAACAAGTCACAAGAAACCTGCAACAAAAATCAAGGTCAGCGAGCAATTACATTGTTGACATCGTATAGATGTGTAATGTGATACAACATGATCTCCGATACATAACAAGGAGATGTATATAAAAGCATGGCCACTTGAAATACAAGCGTGGATCCATGTCAAACTGAGAGATCATAGCCATAACAACACACTGGATCTATGTCTCATGGAAAGCCATATATAAGTGAGGCTCAGTCTTGCGCAACTTGGGTGATAACAAAATGAGGTAATGTCATCAAAAAATCCCAAGGTCTTCATCCCACAACAACCCTAGGTACAAACCCAAACCATGTGAATAGATGAGCTGACAGTCGAACATGGAGGGCATCGTCTGATTACCGGTCATTGATGTATACCGTTAACAAACGCGAGGACTTCCACCGATAATGATGATAGGGTCCAAGGTACCAAGTACAATTCGCCAAATGTGAATAGATGGACTTGGAGTCGAACACTTGGGAATCCTGTCGAAGAAGAGACATTGCTGTATTCTCATCATTCAACAGCGAGGAAAATTGCCACTGGTGACTGCAATCTCCAAGGTAATAACCGAAACTCTAAACTTCAATCCCAGAATAATGATTTGATGTCGATGGGAAGAAGTCCGTTGGAAGGAAGGCCTTAAGGCATCCTCCATCATCCAACTCGAGGAACACTCAACTGGTAAGAGCTGATATGGAATAATATGCGACAATACTGACACTAGGAAGGCCGACACATGAGGTCAAGGTAAACTGCAGAATGGCCGACACAGGGTATATCCTTGAACAGTGAGCACGACACAAAGTGACTTAGGCAGTGTCTGACATAATGGGTAAATAAGTCTGAAATGTAAGAGACATTAACAGACCCTCCATATGGTTGGAAGAATAACCAACCGGGGGAGTAAATAACTCGGAGGAAAGGTTCACCCTGAGGCCAAAAACTAAACCCAACCGACAAGATAGACTTAAGTAGGTGCTGTGTTCAAGGATAGAACTTGACTGAAACTGCCTTTGACAATGAAGGTATGATATGTTTTCCCGTTCCTTATTCTTTTTAGATAAAAGAATACCCTTCTTGTGGATTTAATGAGTCCAAGAAAGAATGAAAACTCAATAGGTCCAACCATGTAAATAGTTTAACGAGCCCATGGGAGGAAGACTCAGTACCTTCTTCATAATTTAAAGAGTTCGAAGAAGAGATAGAAGATTACTCTATATGTACTGATCTCTGGATTTTAGTATCGAGCCGAGATCTGTTCTTGCTCGCCGGTGTTTTCAATTTTAAGGAGTCTGAAAAACTTAAACAATAACTCCATATATCTGCTCGTGGATTTTAGTATCGAGCCCAAGCAGATTAATGCTCGCCGGTGTTTTCCTGTTTATAGAGTCTGAAAAACTTAAACAATCCTCTTTTCACCTATCCGTGGATTTTATATCGATCCCGGATTGGTCTGTGCTCGGCGGTGTTTTCTTGTTTATAGAGTTGAAAAACTTAAACAGTCCTCTACTTACCCTCTCGTGGATTTCACATCGAGCCCGAGTAGGTGAATGCTCGCTTGGTATTTTCATATTTAAAGAGTCTGAAAACCCTAAAGAGAGACTCCAGAATGTCCTTTTTCGTATAGTTAGTCTCCTCCCCCGAAAAAAAGTATAAAACAATGAAAGGAGAACTCTTCTAGCGCATACAGGAGTATGCCTAGAGTATACCTTTTCCGTAGTTAATCCACTGAGGCCCGGAAAAGGGGTAATTCTATACCTGGGTGGATGAATCTTCGAATACTTTAATGAGCTCGAAGAGGACAAGTCTGCTCGGCAATCTTGTTTAGGTTTAAATAGTCCAAACAAGAGCTTAAAATGACTTAAAGGTCAGCTTCTGGGATCGTAACTTCATGTCCTGCCAAAACTAGGTTTTCAACAGAATATTAGTCGATGTCGCAAAATATTAAATGATATATGAATTTGGAATGTTTAGCTAACTGACAAGGTTTATCATTAAGAAATTTGAGCTTAGGAGATGAATTCGACAACAATTGGGTGAAAATTGAACTTGGATCCGTGTTATACCTTATTTTGTGTTTCAATTGATTAATTAAGGTTTTCGAAAGTATTTGAAACTATGGAAAATTAAAAATTATGGGTAAAAATTAAAATCCAATTTTATATATAATTTCATTGTTAAAAAATCAATTTTCATTTTGTGTTGTAGGGCAAACATTGGGCACCATTTCACGAATTTCAAATCTCCACCGTGATCAAAAGAAGCATCCAATCGCCAAGCTGCTTCCACCAAGTAAGTAGAAATCAACCAAACTTGCATTTCAATGGTTTATTTTTAAAATTTTGAGGAAAAATGGCCCGAAACGCGATGCTCATAAGGGTTTATGCGCGGGCGCTACTGTGTATACACAACAGTAGCGTACGAAGGCAATGGGCGCTACTTTGCTCAAACAGAGTAGCGCCTATACGCTACTGTGTAGTATACACAGTAGCGTACATATTTGCAAAGCCATTTTAAAGCGTCGAGACTCAAAATTTTGGGGTTTTTTGTGCAGGATGGTCTTACAATGGAGGGAAAGGGAGCATGAAGACATGGATAGACTAGCCATGCAAGACCCAGCTACCCTCCATGCGCTCCGTAGATGCAGTTTGTTGAAATTTTATCGAACCGTAAACATGCGGGCACTAAACAAGCTGTTTCGGAGATTGATTCAGTATTGGGATGTCGATACTAATACCTTCATCATCCGGGGGAAAACTCTTGAGCTTACCGTTGAGGATATATACTTTATTACCGGTCTCTCAAGGAGAGGAGACGTAATCAATCTAAAAGGGACATCTCGTTTGGGTGCACGATCAGTGCAAGAATATGTAAATACATACTGTGTTGCCGGAGCAGAAAAATCGGGGAGCCAAGTCCTGATTTCAACTATTGATGGTCTCCCGCTGAAAGTGATAGTGAGCATGATCAACCGGGTATCCGGTAGTGCATCACAACACTTAGCTTCTAGGCATTCAATGCATATCGGTGTACAGTGCTTGCATGGCCATGTTTATGATTGGAGTACTAGCTTGTTGGCAAACATGAAGTATCAATTGACAAGTTGCAAATCCGGCACAATGAAGAATTTCGGGTATGGGAGTATCTTGTGTACTTTCTTCTTCGAGAGGATGCCTGCTATTAGTTTGGGAATGCCTCTACCACAGGTTAACCCCCGTGAGCCCAGACTAGGCCGTTGGGGTGACATTTTTCTCCGCCAGGGTGGTGGGGAGAGTCACTATTGTTACCACACTGATGACTTCTGGGGGTGGTGGGAGAGGCAGGTTCCCGCTTTTGAGCAGTTTCCCTATGCTGGATTGGATTTCCGTCACGATCCAGAGCTGGTGCTTCCACCAGATGGAGCCTGGGGAGATATTGGTATGTTTACTTTTGAGAATTTATTTAATTTTTTCAAACTTTTCAAGTATTTGATTTTTATGAATGAGTTTGGAGTTCTAATCAAGTGTCAAATGCAGATGTTGGACCTATTCGTCCCGAGGGCCATCCTACCATCTACGTGAGGCCAGCTGATATCACCGCAGCCGAAGCTATGTTGGGAACCCTGGAGAGGAAAATGAGTCGGTTGACTCATGAGATTCCTGCATGCCGCATGGACCAGATACCCGTTGACATGCAGGAGGATGTTTTTGGGGTGCCCCCATCATGGCTTAGATTGCTGCGCAGAATTGCTAGACTAGTGATATGCTACCGCAATGCGGTAGATGATGAGGAGGTTCCTCCTTCTCCATAGGAGAAGAAAAACATTATATGTATATATTTTTGAGGCTACCATGCCCAGCTTTTGTACTTTTATGACTTGACTTGAGAGACTCATGACTCAAAACTCATATTTTTTGATACGGTACCAGTTATATATACAGTATCGGTTATTTACATGTGTATGCATTTATATTTTATGTGTGGAATGTTGTTTACAATGTATGATGCAAATGCCAGTCTAGCACATAGTTCGCTAATGAATCAGCTAAATTGTTTAAATTTCTTGGAATGTGTTCATATCTGATAGAATGAAAATGTCTTTCCAATAATCTAACTCGTAGAAACTGACGTAGCAATCCTGGATCTCTGATCCGATAGACACCTATTAACTGAAATACAATTAGTTGTGAGTCAAGCCTTACCTCCAGGTATGAAATGCCATGACTGAGGGCATCTCGGAGAAGTTCTATAACTGCACTGTATTCAGCCACATTGTTCGTGGTAGGTCCCAAACAAACCCCCCCCGAAGAGACAAGTTGGTCAGCAAGTGAATAAATGACCCAAGTTGTTGCAGCCAACTGACAGGTATGGCGACTGGCGCCATCAGCAAATCCTAGGAAATGTGCGGTTGACATCTGGTACATGAAACGAAAACACACATAAGATCACCTAACGAGCATAACAAAACTAACTATACAAAAATATACAGCTATGTTACAAGAAAAGTACTTCAACCTAGGCGTAGTACTTCTTCAGGTAGAGCCCATTTCTAGGCTCGTCCAACTTATTACCTTCGTAATGTACCAGTTCGTAGGCACCTTTCTTCAATACTTTAGAAATGATATAAGGTCCGAGCCACCTGGATTTGAATTTACCGGGTCCTAAAGGTTCTTTGTCTTGATCCCAAAGTAGGACCAAATCTCCTTCAATAAAAACTCTAGGTTTAACGGATTTGTCGTACTGTCCTTTGACTCGTTTTTTGTGAACCTCGTTTGTTGTAAGCGCATCCCAGCGCTGTTCATCTAGATGTTCTAAGCGTAACAAACGTTCTTCGAGTATCGAAGTATCGGGTAGTAACTGAACTGCTAGTTTTAGCGAAGGAATCTCGCATTCAATCGGTACAACTGCTTCTATCCCATGCACCAGTTGGAAGGGAGAGAAACCAGTAGCAGTCTTAACGTTGGCTCGGTAAGCCCAAAGAGCCGGGTATAGCATGATGTGCCAGTTATTCTGACTGGCATTAACAGTTCGTTGTAATATAACCTTTAAAGTTTTATTTACTGCTTCAACTTGTCCATTGGCCTGAGGATAGTATGAGGACGAATGTTCTTGTCGAAAACCAAGCATTGTATATAACTCAGTCATCATGCTATTTTGGAAATGCCTGCCATGATCAGTCACTATCTCTTTAGGTATGCCAAACCGTGCTATGATCTGATTAAATACGAAATAAGCGGCAGTTTCTCCATCTGCCTTAACAGTAGGCATTGCCTCTGCCCACTTAGTAAAGTAGTCAACGGCAACGATGATGTAATGATGTCCTCCAGCTGAAACTGGATTGCATGTCATGAAATCAACCCCCCATTTTGTGAAGGGACCTGCTGTAATTACAGGATGAAGAGGAGCTGGGTGTGCCCTCATTTTTTTAGTGAACAACTGACACGGTCGACAGTGTTTCACTGCTTCCACACAATCTTTAAAGATCGTGGGCCAAAAATATCCGGCACGCAGTATCTTCTGAGCTGTTGCCAACCCGGAAAGATGTCCCCCACAAGCTCCACTGTGGGCATCATTTAACACTGCTTCAGCTTCTTCCCTAGTTAAGCAACGTCGTAAAATGGAATCTACCCCACGCTGATATAAAGTATCAGAGATCATAAGGTAATTTTTCGCATGGGTTTTAAGCTTACGTCGCTCTTCTCGGGAAAAAGTGGTAGGACACCTCAAAGTCTGGAGATATATTAAAATATCTCCGTACCATGGGTCAGAGGAGGCGATGAGAAAGACATGTTCGTCAGGGAATGATGTTTCTTCCTCTATGCGTTCTAGATCATTGGGAAATTCTGAGATTAATTCAGCGAACACTAGTGATTTTTTCGATTTGGCTGATTGAAATATCAAATCGAATTCCTGTAGAATCACAATCCATTTATTGTATTTCCCACCGATGATTCGTCGGGTGAGAACGTACTGGAAAGGGTTGACTTCTGCTATCACTGTAGTAGTTCGTAAAAGTATATAGTGACGAATCCTCTGAACTGCATAGACCGCAGCAAGTGCTAACTTCTCAACGTGCGAGTATTTAACCTCAGGGGCTATCAATGCGCGAGAAAGATAGTAGACAACATGTTCTTGGAACATATCATCTTCCTGAACCAAAACTATACCAATTGTAGTAAGAGACGCTGCCAGGTATAAAATAAAATCTTTTGAGTAATCTGGCGGGCTTAACAAGGGTGCTGAAAGAAGTGCCTTTTTTAACGCTTCGAAGGATGATTGAGCAGCTTCATCCCACACAAAGTAAGAATCTTGTTTAAGTAGTCTCATAAAACCTTTGGTAATTTTGGCGTAGTTTATTATAAATCGCCGTAAGAAATTAGACATGCCTTGCAGACTTTGAAGTTGTCGCAAAGTGCGAGGAGGAGGCAGATTTACAATCGCCTTAACTTTAAGTGGGTCAACCATTATACCACGATTAGAGACAATGAAACCTAGTAAACGTCCCGATTCGACACAAAATACACATTTGTTCGGATTCAAACGAATCTTATATTTTCTGCATCTTTCAAACACTTGTCTAAGGTGGTCCGGATGGTCCCGTCTCTTTCGAGATCGCGTCGAGAGATCGTCCAAGTAAGGTTCTACAATGTGTTTGATGTCATGAAAAGCAAAATTCATTGCTCGCTGGAAAGTAGCCCCAACATTCTTCAAACCAAATGGCATTTTCCGATAAGCGAAGGTGCCCCACGGGAAAATGAAAGTTGTTTTATGCTGATCTTCAGGTTTGATCTCTATTTGATTGTATCCCGAAAAACCATCCATAAAAGAGAACATCTCATGTCCTGCACACGTATCTATGATTTGATCGATAAATGGTGTGGGATAGTTGTCTTTCGGACAAGCTTTGTTCAAATCTCGAAATTCAGTACAAACTCTAATAGTGCCTTGCTTTTTATCAACCGGAACGGGGTTTGAAACCCATTCCGTCATATCGATCGGATAAATGAAACCGGCTTTGAGCAACTTTTCAACCTCCGCTTTGATGGCAGCTGCTTTTCTAGGGTTTACGGGACGAAGCTTTTGCCTCACAGGTTTCGCGTTAGGGTATGTCGTAATGACATGCTCCACAATGGTTGGGTCAATACCTGGCATCTCCTCATATGACCAGGCAAAAACGTCGCGAAATTCTTTAAACAGTTTTATATACAGAGCTATTTCTTCTGGAGAACAGTCTGCGCCAATAAAAATATTTTCCACGACCCCGGGTTTGGTGGAAATGTTGATTGGAATTGTTCTTGAAATATTATCCATGTTCCCTTTAGCATAAACATCTTTTGAAGTAGAAGGAGAAGATGACAAATCAACCAATCCACCGGGTCTCACAGGGAATTCTCCTCTCTCAATTCTATCTAGATCTGGAAGTATGTAGGACCTATGATGCATATGTTCCCAAGGTTGGTCCAGGCCCATCATAACTTCTACAATGGCTTCATCAGATGGAAAAACTGTATCTAAACAATCGAATGAGTGAGTAGAATTCAGTGACCATGCCGGAGCATAGTCTATATCTGACTCGACAGAGACTGGTGGAGTCATGATATGTTCTATTGCAGCGTGTTGAGTTTCCATATAGGCCACTTCTGCAATGGAGGGAGGCACTAAAGGATCTGACGTGGTGGGAAGGATCCAAGGATCAGTTCTTAAACCGACCGTAAATGTTTCAGTAACGGTACCCACATCAGAACGCATAAAAAGAACAGGGGAGGGGATGTCGAAAGTGCCTATTAACGAACCATACAACCCTGCTCCTAAACTCTCTTTAACCGGGGCGGTTTGATCAACCAAAGGAATCGTGGTTTCCGTAGAAGTCTGGTGTTTTCTTTGAGTGAAAGAAAGTTGATCGACAGTAACGATCTTACCTTCAAACGGGAACATGACCACTCGAAAAACTGTCGATGCTATAGCTTGCATGGCATAAGTCCAACTCCTGCCCAATAACATGTTGTAATTGAGCGGAGCGTCCAGAACTTCAATCTCAACAGAAACTGTCTTACCGGCCAAAGTGACATTAAATGATGGCAAAACTCCATGTGGACGGAAAGTCCTGCCATCAAATGCAGTAAGCATTGTGTTGGAAGGGACTAACTCAGGAGAACCTAGAGCTTTCCAACAAGAAATCGACATTACGCAAGTCGACGCTCCCTCATCTACTACAGCTCGTCTGATGGTCATTGGACCATGAACGACCTCAATCTGGAGGGAAACGTGATATGGCAACCGGTATTTAACATCATTCATGTCAAATCGCGCAGACATATTGGAGGACTCCATACTCCCAATAGCTGCCAGAAGTGCATTTCGTTGCAATGGACAACTCTGCAAGACTTCTAGAGTAGACATGGCACAAGGGGTTTGGGCTAGATCTTCAACCACATTGTAGTTGGAAGCAGCCCGTGTGTTAGGATTGTGCGATGCCCTCTTCAAGACACCTTTCGGAATCTTGGGCATTGGGTCCACAGGTATGTGGAGTGGAGTGGAGGATTCAGCAATATCCTTATCCTTTTTCTGCGTTTCTGGGGTATAGTTCTTAGCTCTGGTTTGCAAAAGTGTATCTGAGTTGACCATATTTATGAATGTTTGATCAACCGAAGCGTGCGAAGTGCCCCCAGTTTTGGAGGTGCCAGAAGTTGAGCCTTTCCCTTTAGGAAATGGGTCTTTCAAGACGGCAGGCTTCTTCTCTCTTAAGAGCTTCTGGGCTTCTTCTAGTAGAGGGCATTGATGAGTAAGGTGGTTTTTTTTGCAAAGTTTACAAGGGAACCTAACCTTCTTCTCTTCTTTGTTGCCCTCTTCAGCATTATCTTTTTTGGGCTTTTGTTGGTTCCCCTCTCCTTTCTTTCCCTTCTTTTTGTTGTTGGGCTGCCGAGGGCCCTTTTGATTGTTCTGAACCTGATTAACAGATTCAGAAGTAGAAGGAGAGGTTGTGACGGAAGCAATGTCTGCAGTCGAATGTTTGACAGTTAAGGCTTGGACCTGTTTGGTCAGTTCTTCGAAGGCTGCAGAGTTAACTGAACCCACTATGCCGTCAGCATGTGGTCCAGGTTTGGGTCTACTTAGATCAGTGTTTGATCTTGGTGCGTCCGGTATAATCTCGTACAGTAAACCAGATTGTGCGTATACAAGGTCTAACTGTTGAGTCCTTAAGATGGCTTCTTCTTCATTGGAAACTCCAGATGTCGCCACTTCCTTAGAAATATAAGGAAGGAGTGATTTCAAGTACCACTCAAGCAGGAACTCTGGAGGGATATTGGCCTTTATGAGCCTCTTCCGTCTTCGCCACTCCTGAATGTGGTCAGATAGGTGAGTGGCTTTGTTTTGTCTAAAAGTAGACAAAAGTTCTGTTCCGGCATCATACCGAACAGGAAGTTGGAAATGGTTCAAAAAGACGGTTGCTAGATCCCCAAAACTAGAGAAAGTAGCCGCAGGTAACTCGATGTACCATTTGGCCGCGGGACCAGTTAAGGTCCTTTGAAACAATCTCAATCTGATGGAATCTTCGTTCAACGAATTTGAAGAACACCACAAGTGAAAGGTAGTGACATGGTCACCAGGATCTTCACCAGCTTTGCCTTCGAATTTGGGAATGTCCGAAGGTAATTTGGTGGGAACTGATGGCCATGTGGCGTTATGACACACAGGATCATTTGTCAGTTTCGAAAGATCTAGCAAATTCAAAGTTGCCAGAAAAGGTAGACGAGGCCGGTAAGATGAGGCTTGATAAGGGAAAGCACCCATTGTTTGTCCCATGAATTGTTGGTAGGGGTTGCCCCCAACCATTTGGTGATAAGGGTCGCCCCCGGCCATGTGCTGATAGGAGTTACCACCTACCAACTGTTGATAGGGGTTACCCCCAGTTAACTGTTGGTAGGGGTTACCCCCAGGTATTTGTTGGTAGGAGTTGCCCCCTTCCAGTTGTTGTTGTTGTGAGAAAAAATTATTAAAATTTCCCCACCCATACGAGAGCGGATTAGTGCTTTGTTGGTTCGTCCACTGTGGCTGGGTGTTAGCCCCGCCATATTGCTGGTTGAAAATGTTGCCCCCTCCCCCTGAAAATAAGGAAAAAGGAACATTATTTGCAGGCATGCTACCCTGATTCAAGTTAGGGCCTACAAAGTTGTTGAAACCAGTAGAAACTGATGTGGACGGTGCAGTCATGGTACCCATGACTGGCATGTTTGCAGAAACACTTGGTCCTACCACAGGTGTGGAAACCCAAGTACTAGGGATCTGATATAACGGTTGCGAAGTAGAAGGTGTTGCACAGTTGGCCATACTGCTAGGTCCAACAGTAGACGTGGGAATAGATGCCATTGTTGTAAAACTAGGCATTCCTAATGTACTAGTATTGAAACTGAAAGATGGAGTAGGCACAGATGTGGTTTGTGCCTGACTAGATGTAGCGGTAAAAGAAGGGTTAACTGTGCTGGTATTCATACCCAAAGTGGGAGTTTGGGGACCCCCTGGTTCACCTCCTGTGTTAGACATCAGATGATCGGGAAACAAAAGATCTGCACTGAAAAGGGGCTACTGGAAACCAACAGGTGACAGAAGCGGAATTCTAGTATTAGTTAAGGGAGGATTGAAAGGAGTGCTATACTCCGCGGAAGTAAGATATTCCACCTCAACAGTACTAAAATGTTGTTGATCTGTGGTACCTGGTGGTGGTTCCTCAGGAACCTCAATTTCAAGGTTTTCTGTTATAAGTATTTCTTCAAGCAATTCTATTTCAGAGGTAATTTCTGAAGAAATACCAGGGTTTACCCGCTGTCTTCTAGCTGGTTGTATAAGTTCTGTTCTAACAGGTGGAAGGTTCTGAATCCTTCTCGATCTACGGAGTTGTTGATTCTCCGTGATTATAAATATAAAATAACAGCCTAGAACCTAGTGGCCATTATGACTAGGGGGAAAACAACACACCAACTAAAAAAATTCCTAAGTATACAAACCAGTCAAACAAAGGTGCCTTCCGGAGAAGAGTCTGGGATGATGAGGGCCCAGAACAGATCAACGAAGGAAGAAAGACAGTTACCCGGGGTCCACAATACAATGACTAAGGGTGCAAGCGCTGGAATCACCCAACCGCCCTCCCAAAGACCTGCACGGGGTTTCCTCCCACGTCTGTCTTAGGTACAACAGATATACCCTCTGCTGTCACCTGTGTAAGAACCTAGAAGTCTGATACTATGGATACCACAACACCGAAAATTCCTGGGGGAACAGTCACCGGTCGAATCAGAAAGCGTGGGCAGGGTAGCTAAGCCCGAAACTCGAAAGAGTCCCCAATACGCAATCCGATCCTGGCGTATGCTCGAACAGCAAGTAGGAGGAGTATTCCCACAAACTGATCTTGCAATGACCTACTGCATATGCTCCCAGGCAAATTTTGAGTGAGGTGGGTTTGCCTATGATAGTCTCACTATGATTGTTGCGCAATGTGTGATCTTGGGTGGTTTAAGGTGATTTAAACCCAAGACCCTAACCAAAACTAGTTGGTGTAGTGTACCCTAAAAAAGAAAAGATTTCTAGTTCATTTTATTAACAAATTTTAGGGGCTTTTATTACGCAAAAAGGATAGTGAGTGTGTGAGTGTGGTTATAACAAGAAAACAAAATGCAAATATAATTCAAATCTTCTTACAATCAAAACTTTTTTTATTTTTTTATTATTTTTTCATCTACTTCTTTTTCAAAACTGAGAATCTAAGCAAACTTCCTTACAAATTTTTTGTTTTCTTTTTTAATTTATACAAAATAAACTAAGCTATTTTGCATTGACAAAAGACAAGTTCTATTTAACTTAAAGTACCAAATTTTTTTTGCTTTTTCAATAATCGAAAAAGAACTATGCAAAAATGGAGAGCCAAATAAAACTTTTTATGCTAATTGTGGAAGTATGGCAAAAGCTCTTAGGCCTATAGCTATCGAAACCTAGCTCGAGAAAGACTTGATCTACAGGTTTTTTACTAAGAAAAAGCCTATAAACTTGGACACCAAGTGGGAGAAACAAAAGAGAGAACACCCAAGGACTGACCTAAAGTGTTTGACCCTAACAAGACCACAAAGCCAAGTACAAGTAGACAAGCAGGCTGCCCTACTAACACGAAGAAACTGAGAGGTGAAACTAGCCTACAGCTGATTAAAAGGCACTTGTGACCAGCAGAAGACAAGAAGTCCTGGAAGAAATGAAACTTGACCAAAAAGAAGACACCCTAGAAGCTCTACCAAAGACCAAACCCTAAACAGAGGACGGGGGTAGTAGAGAGCAGACAACTTCACCACAAACAACAGACACAGGAGTGTGTAGGTTTGTAAACGGGCAAATAGTAGTAAGGGTCTGAAAAAAGTAAAAGTGTTCGTCGCCAAACACCACTAAGTCTTCCAAAAAGTCAATAAAAGGTCTCAACAATTCCAAAGGTCCACAAATGGTTTAAAAGATGAAAAAACTTTAAGGAGAGGTTCTATGACTTGAACAACAATTAAAAACCTTATGCGATCATCAAAAGGATCCTACAGCATAGTCAGCAAATCACCACAGGGCTAAAAAACAAGCAAATCACAAATTGACTGCTTCAGGAAATGTACTCTACTGTGTAGTAGAGCAACTCGCGCCCATGCCAAAACGGGCGCTACTGTATATACAGAACAGTAGCGTATGGGCGCTACTGTACATATACCAAAGTAGCGCTCATATTTCAAAAGCTTGGAAACTGACCTTGGAAGGTATAAAACTGATGAAAGTAGGCAAGATAAAGACAAGGGATATCTAAAAAGGTTCTTAACGCATCGAAGAAATCAAAATAAAATGAGAAGACACCCAAAAACAAGGTTTCCTAAAGCCAAAAACTATATTTCCCCAGCGGAGTCGCCAGTCTGTTGGCGGATATTTCTACCCTATAGTCAGGAAACTAAACTATCAACTTGGTTGGGGTGACAGGTAAGTGCATTAATGTTACTACAGAGGCGTTTGCAAAAGAAATAGATTGTAGATTTAGGGAACATACCTTTTAACCGGAGTCTGATCCTAGCCTTGACCCGATCCCGCATACAGCTTCCAAATCTACTTCTCCTTCGGCAAACCTGTAACAACAGTACCTTCCTCAAACATTTTGGGCAACATATAAAGCATGAAATAAACAAAAACTATGTTTAATGTTCAGCATTTACCAAAATAAATCCAACCCAAAATGCCATTTCACAATACATTCAGATTGGAACAAGGAAACACTTCAACCTTTATTTGTCAAAATTAGAATGCAGTACAAATATACCTGATAATGAAGCAGGCTTCTGCAACTAGATTTTGGATTCTGGCTCTGCTCTGGTTTGAATGTCTTCTGTAACAACTTCTCCAATGTCTTAAAGTTTCTCCATTAACTCATCCTCTAGTTTTCTAGCAATCATTTGTATTCATAGTTTCTAACCTTGCTCCTTTGGCCTTCTTGGTATTTATAGGTTTACAGAAGTAGTTCAGGTCGATGGAGGAGGTTGGGGAAGTTAAGAAACTACCATTAACTAATCCTCCTCGATGGATTAATATATTTTTTAATCATCTTTTAAGATATACCCGACTATTACTCAGTGGAGTAGCGTATAGGACGCTACCCTATTGTTTAATAACTAGCGCTCATTCAGTTTTAAATATCGAGCGCTACTTTGCAAATAAGGAGTAGCGTATATATTGATATGGGCGCTACTATTATACACTGGAGTCGCGTATGGGCGCTAGTCTACTTAAGTGGAGTAGCGCTCATACCTCAAAATGATATTTTGTATGGTTTCCAGTATTTTTAAGGAATTAAGATGAGTTGTCATATGGTCCAAGGTCAACATGCTCCTCCATCCAAGTTGTCCTTTTGTGTGATCAGCAGCTTAGGGTGATCACGGACGGAGAGGTGCAATTTTGACCTATAACACATTTTGCACACATGTGTGTGCGTGCACGAAATCTTTTGATTTTTTACATAATTTGCAAAACTTTAAATACCCTTTTAAAGAGGACGCATTTATCTGGGGCTTGTGTATTTTTTCAAATTTTTTGGATATGTATTTTGAATGTTGTGGATTTATCTGTGAGCTCAATCAAAGTTGTCGGCAGGGTTTTTTAGGGCAAGTTTTAGTAGAAATTTAAAAACAAAAGACATATGAAGATAAAAATTTGTAAATTTTATATATCTGAATAGAGGATTCGTTGACAAATCCAATGGTATCAATTCCACTCATTAATGAGCATTTAATGACATGGTTTATCTATGTGGAAGGCAGACAAAACTTTCATTCAGCAGTGAAAAGGGCTCTCGACCTATTTTTTAAGCCCTCGATCGAGAAAATAGCTCGATCAAGGGTTTTAAAATACCTCGATCGAGGGTTTTAACATACCTCAATCGAGGGTTTTAACATACCTCGATCAAGGGTTTAAGAAACTTGATCAAGGGTTTAACAACATCTCGATCGAGGTATTTTAAAACCCTCAATCGAGGGCCTAAAACGAGCCTTTTATGTTTTTGAAAAGCTCGTTCTAGCTTTTCAAAAGCTAGATCGAGCTTTTCAAAAGCTAGATCGAGGTATTGTTTCAACCCTCGATCGAGCTTTTTTAAAACCCTCGATCGAGGTATTTTAGAGCCCTCAGTCGAGCTTTCAAAACCCTCGATCGAGCTTTTAAAACCTCGACCGAGGGCTCTAAAATACCTCGATCGAGGGTCCGAAAAACAATTTTTTTCCATTCCATCCGCCAAAAATGGTGAACCACCTTTGTGGAATCACCCTTAACTAAAAAACTCATAGTGGTCACTTCAAATAAATCAATCAACGTGATTGCAGTTAACTAAGTGTTAAATAAAAGGGACTAGTTAGCTAAAGTATTTACACTTTAGTTAAACTAAAAGACGACACTTCAGTTAAAGAGAAGATCTAGTTAACTAAGTGTTATTGCATGACGACACTTATGTTAAACTAAAAGATGACACGTGAGTTGTGACACTTACATGTCGACACTTAAGTTATCTGCGTAACTAAGTGGGAAAGATTTCAGTT
Source organism: Larix kaempferi (assembly GCA_027924585.1). Classification (NCBI taxonomy): domain Eukaryota; kingdom Viridiplantae; phylum Streptophyta; class Pinopsida; order Pinales; family Pinaceae; genus Larix; species Larix kaempferi. The sequence goes on along the minus strand of BSBM01000115.1, from coordinate 12,960,720 downwards.
AAGAGGCGAGTTCATCCTAAGTGACAGCTCAGTGAGATGAAGCACTGCATGAGAAGTGGGGCACACCAATCCATGCAAGATTAATACATCGAGTTTGAGGGCGATTTTATCATGAAGTTAGAAGTTAAAAATAGAAGAGAAGAATGTATAAATATGATATACATGATTTTTGAATCCAATGTGAAGCGAATTCTCTTCTCCATTGAAGGCAAGGCGCTTATCTTTGCGCAAGGTATTGTTCATGCTTGTTATTGTTGTGCTGAGAATACATCTGATTGATCTCTCTATTGCTTTCATATCTTCACCAAGAATTTTGGTGATCTCATATCTTTTGAAAGTGATCTATTATGTTGTAAAAGAAAGCATTCTCGGTTATCCATTATATTATACTGAGAAGAATTGACGTGCTTTTTGTTCTCATAATTTTGAGGATTTTCCCCAGGGTATATCATGTGTTATAGTTGTATGAATTTCATGGATTGAATTTTCTCATTACTTCAAGTCTCTGCATCTAAAAGAATTAAAGATCAAATCTCAACCAAATTTCAACAACCACTACAATGAAAATTCACAAACAAACTCCATTCCAGCTAGTATATGGCAGAGAAGTAGTAGTTCCAACGGATTTTGTGGTTCCAAGACTGTACATTGCACATGAAACACACATGTCAAAGGAAGATTCAATTGTGGAATGGCTTCCGAAACTGATAAAGCTAGAGGAATCTCACTTCTTAGTTGATTATCATGCAACAACAGAAGGTTGGGCATGACATACACATTAGTCATAAACAATTTAACTAATAAGTTTTAATCTATGACAACAATTTCATGAAACATCCAGGAAAGATCTAGATGAATTGGTTGGTACCTTTAATCATTGTTAAAATCAAAGATATAGGATCTATTAAGCTAGTGAAACTTGATGGTATTCTCTATCCAGGTTGGGTGAATGGCACACGCCTAAAGCCCTATATTTATGCTCAAGGATTCCACAAGATGTCACTCCTGTAACCAAGAGTGAGTTAGTTAGGAGCTAGGGTTTCCAATCTTGTGATTTTTGAAGTTCTCAGTTCTAGAAGTTCAATTTAGTCAAGTTTTTTTTAGTTAGCTTGCACCATTGTGGCCAGGGGGGACCCACTAGTTTGAGTTCATCTGTTGCCACTTCTGTTAACACTAAAACATTCATCACCATGTTCATCCCTTAGTGATATCACCACATTCCTTATTTTTCCCCATTAAAATCCTTCACTAACCACTAAAGCCTAAGTCAAAAACCCACATATTGGCTCAATTTATTATTTCGCTCTCAAAAATAGGGAAAATGGCTTTATTCCCTCCAAAAAAAGTAAAATTCCTCCCCAAAAAGGAAAAAAATAAAATAAAAGAGAAAAAAGGGGGGAAAAGGGGGAAAAAGTCAAAAAAGGAGGGAAAACCCTAAACCTTTTGTAACATCCCATTTCATCAATTTGGTGCAAAGGAGGGAACATGACTGTAACATGGGGTATCTAATTCTTCCCCAAAGCCATACTGGTAAAAATTTTGTCATTTAAATAAAATGCACAATTAAATTACACAGCGGAATCAAAATACATAATTGCACACACACAACAGACATACATCAGCATATTTATCTCAAGCAAATGATGCATCAACAAGAAAAGAATCCATCCCATTCTCATGCTATGCACAGACTTCATACCAATTCCATTAATCATGAATAAATATTATTCTGAATTAGCACAATGCAGAACACATAATGAATATAATTTACAACACAGAGAACACTTATCTTTGAGATGAAGTTGTCCAACAACTGGCTATGTGAGAGCAACGTTCCACCCAACCATAGATCTATGTCTAGCTTGTACTCTTTCAGCTGAGAGATCACCCCCAAGATGGGTTGTGTATCCACTAAGGAGGAACCAAATAGGCTCACTCACAGCCATGGCTTCACTCAACAGCTATGCTAATCCAACTCACAGTTGGGTTTATCAAGCATACAACAGACAAAGGAGGGAAATGCTAAGCCAGTGAGCTCATCCACGGAGCTACAGACATCTCAAAAGAGTTCAACAGTCAAGGCACCGACATTACCTACCACACCCAACACAAGGAAGGTCCCATTCTCTGTTGCACAGTCCCTCAGGAATCCCTTCCCTCCAGTGCTCTTCAGGATGGGTATAGAAAGGTCCAACTGCTAATTCATGAGATTCTAGCCTTCACTAGGTTTATCAAGCAAACCCAACCTCTACTCAGTCATTCACACTTGGATTTCTCACAATTGTGTTCATCAAATAACTCCATCCCGTCAATGGTTTTCTGGGCTATAAAAAATGGGTTTTCCAATGGATTGCGGGGTATCTAATACTCTCAAATTCACCCCAAGGTTCATATCTATGGGCATTTTTGGCTCTTCAAAATGTGGGTTCTTCCAAAGTTGCGATTTCTGGTTTTGCTCCTTGCTAGGAATTCGTTTCTGGATGGAAAAATGATGTTGGGTCCTTCCACCCTGGAATGGAAATGAGAATGAAGCAACCCCCATGAGGTAGAGTGACTTGTGGTACAAGAAAACAGATCCCATACTCTGCCATACGAATTTCTAGGTTGCCCATGCTCCATTGAAGCCATGGACTGAAATCATCAACAACTTCCTTACAACATAAATAAATGTCATCAAGGAAAGTCAAATGGGTTCTCACAATGACATTTGGAAGCATATGGTTCATCCCCACAGCCCCCTCACCACTCCCTAGTGTGGCCCCTTCTCATTCATTCCTCCCATAGCCAGCTTTTGGTATTTTATTGCAATATTAAATATTTACATCAATTTACAATATCCCATGGCTTAATAGCACATGGGTAACAAAATGTCAAATGCTTGTCTATTCTAAATAAAATACAAACATACACTAGCGGGGCCTTGGCCTTGAACTCCACGCTAGGGAAACATACATTGCATGTATATAATAGTTACATAAAAGCCAATAAATCACAAGGGTCAAAATTGGGGTATTACACCTTTACCCAATACTAAGAGCTAATACCATGGTTTGCCTAAAAACCAGGGGAAAGAAACCTAGGGCAACAATTCCTATAAATAAATGTTGAAGGCCCCTCATTTCAAAAATTTTACGTATACAAAATTCCTACCAAAATTCTAAGCCACCATTCATGATTGAGTTTCCCCCTATAGTTGAGTTTGGAGACCTGTGAGCATTCGGTGGAGAACCAAGAGACCATGGATACCAGGAGCACCCCCTTCTACAAGGCTGCAAGGGCCCATGCACTCCCATTATTCTAAGGTAAACTCTCATTGTAAATCCATTTTTACATAATGCAAAATGAAATATTCTTTGATTCGTGAAAATGTTTGTTGAATGTTTGATTAAAGAATGCTTGTTTATTTAGTTTAGTTTTTATTTATTGCAGTAATTTTAGTTGTTTTTTTAATTTTTATTCCCATTTCGAATTGTTACTAATATTTCTCCAAATCTTAGTGGGTGCATTTCTGCACCAGCTAGTGTGAATAACATAGCCATAGTTTTGACGACTCCAACCGGGTCAATCTCCATTGATATGTGGTTTGGTTAGGTTGGTAGGTTTTCCTAGTTTTGCATGTTTAATTTTTCACTTCCATGGAAATTTACTTATGTTTTTAGAGCTGTTTGACCCTTTCTGTCAGCTCTAGTGTAGGAAATCAACCTGAACTTGCAAGTTTGGCCCGTACCAATGTAGTACATTTTTAAAAAATTGTCTTTTCCGCTCTGGACGCATCTATTGGACCCCGTTCTGAACCCCAGAGCACGGGTTTTTCTTTGCGAAGCATGCTCAGACACTCCAGATCAAAGTGTGCCTTTCCTTCCCAAAAGGACGCCTCAAAGCATGACGTTAGCCTCAAAAAGCGTGCTCTAAAGCATGCCTTTCACCCCCAGAAGCACATCCTGCCTCTTCCAGGCCAGGGCACGAATTTTGCTTACACAAGCACGCTCTAGACCGTGAATAGTGTGTCATTTGGTGTAGGTTTTTCCCAGATAAGCATGCCCTAGTCACCAGATAAGGTAACTCAACTTTGAAATGCCCATATCTCCTTCTCGAACTCCGTTTGGGACAATTTTTTTAATTGGGTTTTTTTTAACAAGGAATCCAAATATGAAATTATATTTGGGACATTTTACATAGAATTATACGGAATTTTATATAATTGTTTATTTGGTATCATTTATCATTTCAATTCAACATTTATTTTTCAACATCATATCTGGCTACTTGGGTACACACCACATGTGCACACATCACACACCTTAAGTATCAATGATTGGTCCATAACCCCAAGATGAGCCTAAAATTTACATTAATCACACACATTTAACCTCACTTGAGGATTAAAAGAATCTGGTAGCTAAGTAGCGCACTAGGGTTAGGCATCCAAACAACACCCCTTTGTTGCTTACATTTGAGACATAGTGGTTGTCCTCTAGGGAACTAAAATCCTCTAGTATTTATTAGCATGGTTGACACCGATTTGTAGGGGGGGCTTTCCTCTAGGAAGAAAAGTGGAAAGATTGGTTATGGATGTCTAAGTGGACTTCCGCTCTCCACTCTGTACTAAAGGACACCAACTCATTATTCTCGTTGTGCATGTTAGCCACCTAATAGGGTGTGCAATGGCCAAAGAATTGAAGCTACAGGACACCTTTCTGGATGTGCTATGAAGGAGGTATCTTAGTTTCTAGTCTTTTCTAGGGCTCTTATACCCGGGATCCCTCTCGGTAGGGGTATATCCCTTAGCCATTTTGGTTTTCCATTTCACTTTGTTTGATGGGACTTGAGACCCCCATAGAGGAAGTAATTTGAGAAAGCCTTCCATCTTTTAGTTAGAAATTTGCTTGCACCCATACCCCATATGTTAGTGGGTCTTTTTTCTTTTGATAGGTAGTGTTGCATGTTATTATTCTGACCACTTTGTTGCCACTCCCTTGTTGTAGCACACGGTTGCAGCATGTTTTTTGAGTTTTTTTTTTCGCCTGAGTGCCCCTTTTATTGTGATCTCTTCCTTTGCACACTCGGTTGCATCGATATTTTTGGGCCGTTTTTTCTAACCGTCCACCTATTGCACTCACACACCTGTCACCATTGCTCCCCTAAGATACTCTTTTAGACTCATAGGGAAGTCACCACAACACAGTACATTGAACCCCACTCGTCGTGTACCCCTCCGGTGCACCTCATCGTCTCCAAAACTGTTTCCTGCAACACCTTGTTTCACATTTGACTCCTCCTAGTCTAAGATATTTTTATAATATGTAATGTTCTCTTACTATACATGCAGATATAGACAAAATTTTAATATGATACTAAGCTTCTTAATTGTTGAACAAATGCAATTTGTTGTATTAGAATGTTAAACTAAACCAAAGGTAAACTAGAAGGTTGAGATTAAAAAAAAAAAAGATAATGATGCATATGAGAAATAGGGGCTACATGAGATGGAAAAGTAGAAATATGAAATTGAAGGATCATAGTGGCAATGATAGTCATCCAAAAGGAAAGGATGAAAAGTAAGTATCAATAAAAGAATAAAAAAGTTTAAGAGAGATGCAAATTTTATAATTAATTAAAGAAAAGTTAGAATTTGGCTTAAATGTGTATTTATTCTAATCTCTATAGAATGTATTTTTGTTATAAAATATTAAGCAAACAAGAAAATTGACAATGTCAACCCTAGCCTAAAATTCAAAACCAAGATATATGTAATCCAATTAATTAAAATTAAAATAATTTATTAGAATGTTTGAGTATTTGTTAAATAAGGTTTTTGAGAGACAAGATTTTGATTAAGGTTTATTTAATTTATTTTCTTACCATTTTAAAGAATAATGTGAAATATTCTTTTATATATATAATTAAATATTAGTGTAAATCTATCTCTCGATTTATTATGTCCCCGACATTTATTTTTCGATCGGGGACATTAGTCGATGTCGGTGGATGGCACGATTTCCTTTTGCAAAGGTTTTAGTAAAGGGTGTAATATTGAATATTTTTTGTTTTTTTTAAAAGTCCATTTTTTTGAACGATTATTGGTTGATTTTGTGGTGACATCGGTCTTGGGTTGTGTGCCCCAGGCCCTGACGGCGGGGTTTCGTCACCCATCATAAATGAGTTTGGTGGGTTGTAAATGTTGGGTCTCCTCTAGTGTACTTCCATTCTGGTTGGTTTAATGTGCGGGTGTTGTTGTGGTATGGCGGAATTACGGCTACTTTGGACAAACCACTCCTTCTCGACTCTTCCAGGTTTTATTTTAATTATTATTTCATAACTCTTTGCGGCCATTGGGATCCTTCGTTCCAATTTCATACGACTCTATGCTCTTTTTCTTTCCAAGATTTCTGCAACAACTGCCAAACATGGAGAATACAAAAGAAGCTACTGCTAGATATGCAAGCAAGGGCGGGAAACATAAGACAAGGGTTAGGAATTTGGCGAGCCTTCCGCGGAAACAAGGGGCTATAAAGAAGTCGATATTTTCCTCCATACTCGTACCTTTGATGGATTTCAGATGGAGTTCGAGTGACCCCAGACAAAGCTAAATCATCAATCATTCTTATGCAATGTTGGCCTCTACCTCCTCTTTTGGAAAGGCCAAATATATGGAGTCATTAGAGTTGGTTAGGCCCTAGGGTATGAAGTTATGAATTAATGGATTTCCATAAGGGTTTTGTAAATATAAGTGAGCAGAGCAGCTGTGTTATCTGAAAGTAGGGAGGATCTTTCTTTCCCACAGTTAGATGAAGCACTTACAGCGTGTTTGCAGGCTCAGTCTACTCTGTTACCGTGACTTCACATTGGTGTGTGGATGCCTTGTTTTCTTTTTCAAGTAGCATATCATATCAAGTATGTCTGTGTTTTCATGTAAGTTTCCAGGGAAAAGAACTTGGGAGTAGTCGATCGCAATATCAGTGCTGATCTTGGTGAAGTTGATCACTGGCGGAAATGGTGTGTTTCAAGGCTGCATTCTATACTTTGCTTTTAGAAAAAATGTGATCTGCTTTCTTAGTTTGTTGCCTTTATTGTAGTTACAATATCAGTGTTGAATGTGGAAAAGTTGATCATGGACAGTTTTGCTCTTCTCTATGCTTTTTTTTTAGCTGAAATGTCGTCTAAATGTTATATGCTTTCTTAGTTAGTTTGTAGTTGCAATATCATTTCTGAATGAGAAGATGATCATCGGCAGTAATGCTCTTCTAATCTACTTTGTTGGTTAGTTAACTTCATTGCACCAGTCTATATCATCTAGCTCGCCTCCTTTCCGCACAAGCATAACAGCCCGGTTGAAGGAATGATAGCTTTTGCAATTATGGTTGATAGGGATAATAGACTTGCATGGATTCTTATAAAGTTTTTTAACAATGCCTTATTACTAATTTGTTGTAGAACTCATTTTGTACTCGACGATGGATGAAATTGGATTATTCTCTTAAAATTACCATTATGCTACGCTCATACCCTATTCTTTGTTTGTATGAGCACATATAAAAAGAACTCACAACTCTTGGTGTTCCTTCATAATTCATTATGATGCAAGTTGTTAAGTATTCATTTTCATATCTGTTGTGGGTTTTTTCTTGTTCTTGTTGGTTCGTCTACTTGGGTAACCGCTAAGACCGCTAGTTCATCTACTTGGGTAGCCTCTAAGAGTAGGGTGTGTTTCTGTGTTTATCTCTTTTTTCTCTATATAGTAGCTTACTTCTCAGCTTGGAAACTGACTTATACGTTTTTTTTTGTTTTTTTTTTAAACCCCTGCAAGTGAACCATCCAGCCTATGTACCTTCTCTTTATGCAGTAACAATAATTTTTCTTTAACATTATGGGATTTTCCTTATTCCAATTATGGACATTAAATCCATATAATAGCTACTCTGGTACAAAAGGTCGCGCTAGAGAGATACTCTATTAAAGAAGTTAAGATTCTTCTGCATAAATTATTTGTCATTTGAAGTTATGCAATTTGTTTCCTTCCAATTCTGTACATTTGTTAGCAAATCGAACGAGAGAAGTATTTGCGGAATCATCATAAGTGTCGAGAAATCTGATTTTGATCTGTTGGTTCTCCTGTACTACTTGTATTGATCGAGTAAATATTTTATGTGGCTCGATTCTTCAAAAATTGAATTCATTTTCACTCAAAACAGTGGAGTACTGTGAAGGATAAGGTAGCTTTGTCACAGAGTAACCATTGTTTGCTTTTGGAGTTGATTGAACTTAAATTTCAAGTTTTTAGTTCCCTATTGCATTTTATTCACTCTTCCCTGATATGATCACTGTGAATTCTGTGGAAATTTAGAAGAATATGAACAATCGCGTTGTTTGTTTCGTGAGCTTTTATGGGTTTTCTTAGAAAAATTGAGCTCGAAATTAATGTCGAAATGAACATGCAAATGCCTAGGACAGCTAGATAAGGATTAAAAGACTTCAAATTTGGTTTATTGTAAATGTTATATGCTTTCTTAGTTAGTTTGTAGTTGCAATATCATTTCTGAATGAGAAGCTGATCATTGGTAATAATGCTCTATTAATCTACTTTGTCGGTTAGTTAACTTCATTGCAGTATATATATATATATATATATATATATCTATATATATATATAAGGTTGATAAACATGCAAATATTTGTAATTGATTTTAAGATTTTAAATGAAAAATGGCCATTATATATATATTAATAATAAATTTACAAACCTGCAAATATTTGCATTTGAAAATATGTGATAAAAAATATGTTGATTTATCACATGACAACTCACCATTTCACAGAATACAACATACATTCTATGCTTCTTCATAAATACTCAATTTCTTATTGTCAAGAAGGTTTCATAAATACTCACTTTCTTATTTTCAAGAAGGTTTTTATGATTACATATGACTGCAAGGATAATCTAGAAAAGTAATCAACATCATACTATCAGTTGGTGCCATCCTTGCTCATTTTATGTTTGTCAAAACCCTAGATTTAGATAGCCTTCATGCTAAATAAATATTTGATATGATAGTAACCATCATAGATTTACCAACTGGGGAAGCATGTATCTTCCTTATGTATCTTTTTTCTTGTATAAAGCTGCCATGGGATGAAATAAATAAATCCAAATGCAACCCTCTTCATAACGATGTTACTTTTGGGAATCTAAATTATGAATGACCGTAAAGTTTCAACATATGATCATATATTGCCTTCCTTCATGATCATTGTTTTCAAACAATCTTTGCTGATATGTTGAATTCACAATAATAGAAAAGGGTGTTTTTTATTGGAGATCAAAATGCAAGATAGGGACAACTTCATAGGTTGTCTGCCTTCCTTCATGATCATGGTTTTTACATAATCTATGCGGATATGTTGAAATCACATTAACAGAAAACATAGTCTAATCCTATTGGAGATTAAAATGCTTCCTTCATAATGATTGTTTTCAGATAATCTATGTTGATATGCTGAAATCACATTAACAAAAAAACATAATCTCCTCCTATGGTAGATTGAAATGCAATGGATTAAAAGGAGCATGTTGAATTATATATCTTTGGGTACCTTTTAAGACTTTCATGTGTCTTTTCCTGCGATTCATTACATACTTGTGTGATTGTTTAGCTTGTTTAAATGTGTCCTTATGTTTAACATGAACGGTACAGGGTGGAGAGATATGGATCTTGATGGTCCTTATGTTTAGTATGAAGGTTAAGGGTTAAGAGACATGGATTGAGAGGAAAGATATGGATCCTGTTGGTCCTTATGTTTAGTATGAAGGTTAAGGGTTAAGAGACATGGATTGAGAGGAAGAGTTAGGATTTTCATTGAGAAGAGTTAGTTATGAGCAGTTTTTATTTCATTTAAAATAATTTAGTATTTTTTAATAAAATGTAATGTTATGTTGTCAAAGTTGTCATTCCAAAGCTTTTAAATTTACATTTCCACATTAATACTTGTTGTTAGATCAAATATTAAATAGACAAAAAAACATCAAACTCTTGGCATTTAGAATACCAGGCAATAAAATTGGTGCATACCCTAAGATAAAGATTGTGGTGATCCATGCCAAACAGCTTTGGAAAAACCTTCTTTGAGAAGCAAGTGTATGTGGAGAATCATTGGGAATAGTTAGGTCCTAGTTATGTGAGTGATGGCAAATTTTAAGTTCCATACATACTTATAAAAGGAGGCGAAACTATGATATTTTGTAAAGTTTTTCTACAAAGTATAATATATAAATGTTTTAATTTATATATTTATAGCAAATTTTTTTTGTACTTAAGGTTTGTTATTGTTTATTTAACTTTTATCTTGATAGCTCAAATATTTATAAAAACTTTCTTTGACAAATAAAAAATTTGCATTTTCAACAAGAAATTATAATTTTTTAACTTTTATCTTGATAGTCCAAATATTTATAAAAACTTTATTTGACAAATTAAAAATTTCCATTTTCAGCCAAAATTATTATTTTAATATTTTAAACCATAAAATTTAAAATTTAAAATATAAAATATATAGTTAACATTCAATCCACGCCATTTTCTTAATCAACCAAAAATATAGTGTTTATTTAGAAACGCCAAAAGAATATATGCACCATACACCCATACCCATATCTAGCAATATATACACACCACTTACTCATGTCCATATCTAGCAAATTAAAATGTGTATACAACAGAGAGCATAAGCATATTTTAATAGTAATTATAGTCTACACATATTTTAATAGTAACTATGGTCTACACATATGGAAAAGAACTAAGCCTTCATGGGTACAAGTTTTGGTAACAAATTAAACCATCAACAACAAATCTGCAATAAATTATAAAGTCAACATAGTTAATAATAACAATGTAGAAAATAAATTATAAAGTTAGCATAATTCATAATAACAAGTAAAATTGTAAATTGTGGTATTCAATGTGCTTTTTGTTTACTATTGAATCCACTTTGTATATACATGAATAATAGTTAATTTAAATTAAAAACCTTTAATTCCATATAAATCTAAGGTACATTTTTCGTTTATTATTAAATCCACTCTATTTATCCATGAATAATAATTAATTTAAATTATAAACCTTTAATTCCATATAAATCCAAGGCACATTAAGAACAACAAGATCTCTGTAAATCATAGCAAAGTTTAAGTAGATAACAAAGTTTAATCTCCCTCTATTGATTATTCCTAGATTCTTAGTTTTATTTAATATGACAAATACATTAGAACTGTAATAACAAATTATAATTCTTTCATTTTAAAATAATAATAGTCTTGTCTATGACACAATAGATAAACATAACTTTTATTAAATAGAAATCATAGGTTCCTTTGCCCCCACGTCTAATCCCTCGCCAAATTCTTTGTTTAAATAGCACACAGTGTCTGTATGTTTGTCTCGAACTACACAACAAAGCACACATAGTGTGTATGTGTATGCTCTCAGGGATTGTTTGTTTGGATCTTTATGTCACACAACACACACTCTGTATGTTTGCTCGGATCTACACAGCACATAAAATTTGTATACTCCCCCACCTCTCATACCTCACCGGATTGTTTGGAGCCCGGTTATTTTGGCAACGAGAGCCCACTTGCGGAGTAGAGGAAACACATAGCTACACTAGTTTTTATATGTGGGCCACTTAGAAGGGAGTCACCTGCACCACTGAAACTCTATCATGTGGGCCACTTTCAGAGCGCCACTTGAACCACGCAATGTCGACAATGTCGGGGACATCACCACCTCGTGACTTTTGTTATGTGTTTGAAAAATCAAATTCTTTAGAGTGGAGATTTTTCCTCAAATTTTTACACTCAGAAAAAGTTTGTGTAAATGAGAAAAAGAGGAATCGATGTAAAGAGTGGGACATGAAGACGTCCTCTCTTTGCTGTGGTGTAGAGGTCTAGGTGAAAGAAAATTCATGAAATCACCGTACTCTGTAGCGCAAGAAAATTTAGTGGAAATGGCCGACCGGACTCTGTAGCGTATTTTAGCGGGTTTAGTGGAAATGGCCGACCGGACCATTATCTGAGTGAAATTCCGAGTGTTTGTGGAATTATAACAGTGACAAAGGGACTAAATTCCACAAAATAAATTCCGACAGATGTGAGTAAATGTCTAAATTCAAGATACGTAAAATTCCGAATATTGCGTGTAGAAGTGATATAAAGTAAATTCACAACTATAAAGTAAAATTCCGAATATTGCGTGTAGAAGTGATATAAAGTAAAATTCCGAATATTGCGTGTAGATAGAGAATATCTAAATTCAAGACACGTGAAATTCACAACTATATTTTCATCTTGTTAAATTTCTTAGTCAAAGATAGAGAATATCTCGCCGTGAATAAATTTCTTAGTCAAAGAGATAGAGAATCATCATGACTGTCGTGGTTTTGTGGAACGACATCACTCCCGAACGACACGTGAAGGTGAAAAGAAAGTAAATTCGATAAATTTATTGAAAACTAGTTGGTGGTGTTAAATCAAATGTACTGTCGTGGTTTTGTGGAACGACATCACTCCCGAACGACACGTGAAGGTGAAAAGAAAGTAAATTCGATAAATTTATTGAAAACTAGTTGGTGGTGTTAAATCAAATGTACTATGCATACAATCACTTTGAAAATCACAATTCTTCGTTGATTAGATTTTTCATAAAAAAATAAAAAATATGGTTATTATGTTATATTAATCTAATTTCTTTGCAATTGTGCTTTAATGTTTTTACTAAAATAGGGTTGTGCTTTAATTTTTTAATTAAAGTAGTGGCGATGATGATAATGATAGTGGTTGGGTCGGTGGTGGTGACAGTACTTTTAAATTAAATTAATTGAACTTTATGAAAAATGATATAGAATAATTAATTTGATTTAAATAATTATTTCTATGTTGGAAAATATTGGAAAAAAACTTTTATAAATCTTCATACAACTTGAGTATTTTTTTGTAGTGCAAGTTTTCAGCAATAGTGTCCAAGACTCTTTGTGGGATCCATACCTCATAAATAATAAAGTTAAAAATCTACTACAATAGTGTAATATCTCGATTTTGACCCCATTGCATTAAAATGTAATTGATGTAATATGGTCATAAAATTGTGGTGAGGAGCTCAAGGCCAAGGCCCCACCATCAATTTATTGTTAAAATTGATGTATATGGTTTGTGTGTTATTCAGGCACAATGGGAATTGCAAATATCATGTAAATATGTATTTTAATAAAATGCCCACAACTAATTGTGCAATGCAATGCAACACGAGTACGAGGGCATGATTTTTACAAGGAATTTGGAGGGAAATATTCAAACCCTTAAACCAATCAAGTCAAGCCAAGTGTCAATGAGAGAACCCATGAACCATCAACTACCCATGTTGACTTTTGTACCCAATCATTTATTTCTTCCAAGAGTTGGTTGAGGTAGTTAATTCCTTGGGGAATGGAGAGGTATGACTGTCCAAATTTGGGTATGGAAAAGCCATTAGTTTTGGAAAAACGTGTTTGGATTCCTTGGCAAGAAAGGAGCAACGAATTTTCTCCCCAAGCCATTATTCACCATTGCCTTTGCTCCCTCATGCAATCTAAGCTTCCTCAGCGTTTTCCTTCACTTTTGTTTCCCATTTTCCCTCATTTTCCACAACTGGGAAGTCGTTTTTATGTTGCAGAATTGTGGGAAGGAAGGAGAAATCGATTTGGGGTCCATAGAGGTTGTTTCGGCCCACTGAATGCTCATATATTTGTAGGAGAAATCGTTTTCTTTCCTATGGTCGATTTTCCCTCTCACAATCTGTTTTTAGTGTGCCCACGATTTGGAGAAAACCCATGTCCATCTTGTTTCTAAATCCCATTGTTAAAAATGGGTATCCATTCCCAATGATTGTGTTTGTTGTGTGTAGAAAGAGTATGTTGGGGTATGGGTTATGGGTATCCATTGTTTTGGCTTGAGTTTGAGTGCAAGCATCCAAAAATAGAGGGTTCAGATCTGGCTTGATAAACCCAACTATGGGTTGGCTTAGCTTAGATTTGATGAGCATCTTGTTTTGCATGAGCTTGAGTGTTCCCTTTCCTTGTAGGAATCATGCCCAGCTCGGGGGTGGCAATTGCGTTGAGGGATTGATGAACACAATTGGCTTATGGCTGTGTGGAACGTTGGAGTTGCGTATCTAGTTGCTTGGGACAACATTACATCAAAATGAATATTCTTTATGTGTTTGACTTATACATTGTTTTTATCTGAAAACAGTTATGATTATGTTGATAAAGGCATGTAAAATGTGTGTGAATAGTTAAATTCCAATGTGCATGTTTATTTGATTATGCGTTTGCACACATATGCATTTTATTTGTATGAATCTAATGAATGGGGCTGAGTTTTTGGTAAAAATCCCAAGATCTGTAGTCATGTTCCCTTCCTTGTCTTGGACCCACAAGAGGGGATGTGACAAAGAGCTAATGGATAAATTCAATTCATTTGATCAATGAAAAATACATTGACTCCTCTCATTTGGTCAAACAAATCATCAATTCATTGCAATGTATACATGTTTTTTTGTTGTTAATTTAATTATTTTCCTATAATCGACACATAAACTAAGCCCTCCATCTACATTTGATCACATCTTCATTTTTCACAAATAAATTCAAGTCACCTATATCCCCATGGATGGCACAAATCCCGACCCATTTTACGGAGGAATAGTTGGAGGTGGCCATTGTAGTGGCCCTATAACCATTGCAGCCTCCATTCTAACCATTGGATCCACGAGAACGAGTATTCCCGATAGCATTGGACCTACCCCCACCACTAATATACATATAGTCACTGGTTCCATAACCATGGGCAGCAAGCTAACTCCCATGACCACACTCCATACCACCACTAGATCATTTCCTTCCAACACCAACCCCACCCCTATGACTACCATATTCCCTACAGTCACTAGATTTATCCCTGGGGGCACGGGGCCCTCCTTCCAAGTTATACCGACCCCTATGCTTGGTTCCCCGATTCCTCCCATGACGACCACTACCCCTCCACCTTTTGTTGGAGGAATCCCAATGATCACTAGTATGGCTAGGACAAAGGTGTCCCTACCATGTCACATCCTCCTACAAGTTTGTCATTCATCACCAGTCTCAACCTCCATGACCTACCTAGATTGACCAATGATCTAATCCGACATGATCCTACGTGGCCTCCCATGCCTACCAAGATCCCATCAGACATTTCAAGGTTTGAAGGGAAAGGTGGCGAGGACCCCCAAAACCATATCATGCCCTTCCACTTGTGGTGTTCCTCTAACTCTATAGTGGATGAATCTATTCGATTATGCCTATTACAACAAACCTTCACCAGTGCTGCAGCCTAGTGGTATATCGATCATCCCCATGGGATGCATTGCAACTTTGCATTCCTCACCTTGAATTTCCTACAATTCTTCCAGTTACCAATTCATTATGACACTGGTGTTGAGATTCTCCTTTCTTGCAAATAAAGTATGGCCACACATATCACTAACAATATCCATGAGTGGCATAGACGCCAAATTTTATGCAAGTTCAAATTGGATGACCAAATATTTTTATATTGGTTCATGAAGTATCTTATCCTATCCATTGCTAAGGATGTGGCATCAAAACATCCTCAGATAGAAGAAGAATCCATCCTCAAAGCCCAACAATTTGACCTTATCTACTCCCAATTTGACCTTATATATATATAATAAAAAAATGGGCTGAGAGGGAGTTCCATGTGGTTCCAATTTGCATGCATGGACTTATGCATGCAGGGGAAAAGTAATTGGTGTCCATTATGTGTGAAGGGGGTGAAGAAGATTGAATTCTGAGAGAATTTTCCATGCCTAGGTATGTCAGAGATAATAGGGGAGATAATTATTATCCCAAAATGAAAACTAAAATGAATCCCTGAACCTATGAACCATATTGTTGATAAATTTCTACTGCAAATATGTCCATTTTGTCTCGGGTCATTCCAGTGAAGTGGAAAATGGTGTATGCAACTGACTTGGTGGATTTCTAAGCACAAATGGTCGTGATGTGTTTCACTGTTGTGCAATCATAAGGAAATCAAGGAGGTTAAGTGCATTGTTTGGCATGGAATTGCTATTTAATCCAATTTTCCTGATTGCGAAGTGTAAATTCTAAAAAAGTTTGGGAATTGGTGAGAAGTATTTTTGGTGAATGCACAAGTCTCAGCTTGGGGGTGGTTTTCTGCTGAGAGATTAATGAGAAGAATTACCTACAGTTGGGTGGAGCGTGGAAGCCACACAACCAGTTACCAATTCAATTGTTTAACATATAAGTTTAATTCATGAGACTGGTATTTTTCTAATTTTCTATATTACTTTGTGATTAAATTTTCCATGGTATTATGTTTTAAATCCATCATTAAATTTTCTGCTTCAATTCTACGGTAATGTTTGGAAATTATTGCTTAAGATGATTTCCACTAACAATGGCTAATTCTGGTTGAAATATTTATTCAAAGCATGTCAAAGAGTTCAATGTTAGAAAATTATATGAATGGATAAATGAGTAGGAATTCCATTCATTTTCTTAATTTATAGAAACCCCACTTTGCAGTTACTACGAAGTAAGTTTAATGGAACATGTTGGGAATAAATGTTTTTATTTCCTTATTTTAAATGTGTAATACAATACTTGAGGATTGATTTTGTATATTACCTTAGTTTCCCTTATTCCATTGTTGCGGAGCAAACTGTGCAATTCATTTTATGCATTGGAATAAATTATAAGTCTGTTTCCTATTTTATTTACGGAAACCCCACTTTGCAGTTATTGCGAAGTTCTTACCGTGCGGTTCTTATTGGGAAGTAAACTTAAAAAGGATTATGAGTTCCTAAGAGTTAAATGCAAGTTTCAAAATAAATATTCCAAAGAAGTTTTAAATAATTATGTCGAAGGTAATTATTAGTTATTTAATAAATAAATAAAAACATATTCCACATGCCAACTTTGTCGAAGATAATTATTTATGTCGAAGTTAATAAGCCTATTCTATATGCCAACTTCGCCGAAGATAATTATTTATGTTGAAGTTAATAAATATATTCCATATGCCAACTTTGTTGAAGATAATTATTTATGTTGAATTTAATAAACATATTCCATATGCCAACTTTGTCGACGATATTTATTTAAGTTGAAGTTAATAAACATATTCCGTATGCCAACTTTGTCGAAGATATTTATTTATGTCGAAGTTTAATTTTTGTTGTTTAATAAATAAATATAAACATATTCCATATGTCAACCATGTCAAAGGTATTTATTTATGCCGAAGTTAATTTTTGTTTATAAACATATTGCATATGCCAACCTTGTCGAAGGTATTTATTTATGTTGAAGTTAATTTTTGTTTTATAAAAAAAATAAACATATTCCATAATCTAACCTTGTTGAATATATGTTTATGTTGAAGTATATTATTTATGTCAAAGCTATTTATTTATGTCAAATATATTTTTTGTTTAATAATCGTAATATAAACAAAGTCCATATGCTAAAGCTTGTATATTGTGCTTAGTATTGGATGGTTTGGTAGTTTTTGAAAACCACGGGTTGAATTAGTTATGTAAAATAGAAATAATGTTTATTTCAAAGCTTATATTTAGCTTTGTTAATATTCTTTGCATGAATGGTATCTATGCTTGAAAACCCTAGGTTGTATTAAGCTAAATACCATGGGTTGTATGGGTAAGGAATTGGATATTGAATTTCCTACACTAAAAACATTAATAAATATTTTCATTAATAATTTAGGAGAACCATAGTACGTAGTTCCTATGTCATGGTTCTCACTGCGCAGGTTTTACTGTGTAGGTTATAGTATGCATTGTTAGAAGAAATTATGGGCCTTATGGATTAAGTTGAAGCTTCATCTAATTACTTGCATATATTTTATGCATTCAAAGGCAATTATTATGCATTTGTTATAGGATTGCATATATGAAATATGCTCGTAGCTAATTAGCATTAATATATTTTATTATTTAAAAAAAATTGTGTATTAAGTCTAGTGTGACACTGGGTGTTACAACAAGAAAGCCTTTATCCAATGCTACCTAGATCGTAAGGAGGTAGAAATGGATCGGATTTAGCAGAACCTATTAACCAAATACACTTCTAAAGTATGGTTTGTTATCAATCATGACAACACCTTCATTCGACCACAATAAGTAGACCTAGATGACTTCAAAACATGAGCCTTACCATTTTGTTTACTCCCAGGGCTCTTTCACAAAGAGTTCAATCATTGGCAAGGAGTGATGGTTGTGTCGACATCGAAAGGTACTTCATACATCTTTTTTCCTCCTTCAATCAACTCTGAATAGAAAATAAAAGAAGACACAACCCCTGAAGAATCCTTAGAGGATACCTCCCAACATACCACAACCTTTAATTTCCCACACCTTCCACTTCCACCATCACTATAATCCATTCAATATACTTCTACGATGCTTGCAAAAATGATGAAAGATTCCTTTTCTTACCTGGGAATACCGAAAAGACCTTATGTCAATAACCCCTCCACAACACCACCTTTACCTACCACCTCCACCATTCCTATGCCTTCTTATGAAAGTATTCCCCAAGCTACTCAAACATTCAACACCCTCCCACCGGTGTCATTTCCCCTTCCAATACCGACATAAGTTACTTCAACATTCCTTCAGACTAGTGCTGAGAAGACCTATGTTATCTATATCCTTGATGACTCCTCGGAGACCATTAAGACAATGTTAGGAGTCTTGGTGTGCTAAGAAATCCACCCATAGAAACAATGCCTTCGACAATATTTTTGAAGGCCAAGAATCATCAACTGATTTAGAAGCCACCTTAGCTGACCTAGAGTTTACATAGACTAATCAGTAGGAAAACCCTCCAAGTGATAAGGAACTAGAACAATTTGATCTGTCTCAGTAGTCTAACAATGTTTAGGAAATACCTCCATTAGAGGATATTCCCATGAAGGAGGTATAAGATGAAAAATAGGTGAAGGCACAAGAACTCCCTCTACCATATCCAACAATTGAACATGTTTCTCTCCAAGACCATATTACACTGTTCACACAGGACCCAAATAATTGTAGAGTTACTCTTCAGATTTGTCAAGAGCACACTGACATCATTCCATTCAAGTCCAAAGAAAATAAAAAAAAATATATTGTGTAGAGTACTAGAACAATCCACCAAGAAGAACGAACTCAAACTAGGGAACATTTTATGTAATTAGTTTCCAGCAACCTACCTTTACAATCACTACCCCCGGGTTGCAACAATTCTAGATTATGATACATTTTCAACACAATAGTTGTTTGAGAATATTATATGTACCATAGCCAAGATATAGTGTCACCTATTCGAGGCTGAGACTGAACATAACATCCTCAAACAAGCCTATGAAGACGTTCGCATACGTCTAGCTGATGCCCTCGCAATATTGAAGCACACTAGGGTAGAATAGTTGTAGAAAATACCATCATAGACCTCTATGATTAGATGAGATCAATGTGGCAGCATTTACTTTTCGCGCCAGAATAAATTTCAATTGCCATGCTGTAAGAAATCCTTAAACTCTTATGCACCTCATGGCAGGAACTCAAGACAGAATGTATAGAACTGCAACATCAAGTCCTCGCCATCAAGAATCAATGACACTCTCTATGTTTAGTTAGAAATGCATTAAAGTTGTGTTTACCAAATACTTGTAAATTATAAAATAATATAGATGATTAATGGAAAAAAAAATCTAGATTAACCTCATCAAACTCTAAACCTTTCTTAACCCATAACAAGTATGTTTGCAACGGGAGAATCGATGAGGATCAACTAAACTAGAAGCAGAATGTCCAACTTTTCTAGATGTTGTCTTATGTTTACAATTGATGGCTTGGATTGAAGGCCCTACACTTTGTAGTATAACATATTTTGTGGATGGCTCCCAATAAGATGATTCTATATATGCACTATGCCAAAGTAAATTACGTGTTAGGGAGGGTATTGTAGTACTAGTGGTACAAAAAATTATTCAAGATATGGCGACTAGTTTGGTTGGGTAGGCATATGCCTAGGAAGAGGCATCCCTCTCAACGTGTTATGGTCATCCCTTTCTCAATGTGAGCTATGCCAAGACCAACCTGATGGAATTCAACAAATTTCAAAATAATTCATGATATGGTGATCCCTAATAAACTTGGCCCATAATTTATGAAGAAAATTCAAGCGAACCTCCTTATTAGCGCAAGGAGGATTATTAAATACCATAAACCACATATCCATCCAATTTCCTTTCCATGGTTAGAATGTGCACCAGTTCTTGTAAATATTTATTTTCCCCATGTCAACGGGTTGGATGGTTCAAGTTTCAAAAAACAATTGGAAAATGATCTATTTGGTTATATGTAGAGGTTTCACCTCTTCCTTACTCATGTTGATTGAAATGTAGTATTATTTTGACCTAGTCCTATATTCAAATATACCATATAATTTTCCATGACATGGCCAATGGAAGAAACAATGTGTTGATCAAACTGATTAAGGAAAAATGAGATGGATCTTTAGCTGATGATCGAATAAGTGTTACCATAATATGCTAGAACACATATATTAACTATCTATAAAAAAGGTTAATTGTAACTCTATGGACCTGATTATAACACATATATATTTACCAAATATATACACCATTATTACATAAGCTCAATGTAATCCAAGTTAATTACAGTACAAGCAATACACTCCTTGTAGTATACTATATATCCATAACACATCTTATGAATCAAATCCATGGTGTCAAAGCAGATAGGATATAATTAGCTATTACTAAGATTACAAATTAGGTTTCTAATTTCATCTAAATATTGATTACTTTTTGTGTATGGGTTTTGTGAGGGTGCTTATGGGTTATGGTTTCGGTTAAAAGCAAAGTTATGTTATATCCTAGTGGAATAAAAACTTTAAACAATAATAAAATAATTTTAAAAATTATGTAAATTTGTGTAATTAAATCAATATAAAGATGATATTTAAAATAAAACCTACCTAGAAATGAGATCTCCTAAAAAAGATTGCAGAGTGTCATTGATGCCAACCTCCCCCTACTTCTCCTCACCAAGTTTGACCCAATAAGCAACGTAACATAACCACGAGTTCATGAACATGACATCACGGTTACCTTAAAAAAATGGAGTAACGGGTCACAATATTTTTAGTTTGTGTAGATAGAGGAAAGAACACACATTATTACCATGTGTTTTCTTTAACAAGCATAGGCACACACATTTATAATTCATGTGATTTTTTTAATATATAAAATAAATTATGTGGAGTCTATATTCAATGTGCCCATAATCTTTGAAAGTCAGTAGCAACTCAAATGGTGAAAGCATATTATGTAAGTTCAATTGCATTACCAAATAGATGTATTGGAATTCCTTGAATGCATCATCATATGCTCTGTTTTGCATTGTGAGTTCTATGTTGTATATCTTCTCCAATGATTTGAGTCTAACCTAGGTTACCAAAGTAGATTGAGGCCGGAATCTTGTTTATCAACTACCATATTGGCTTGAGAACTCTTTAATGGAAATATCATAAACTCCTCCTGGTAATGTGAATGTCTTCATGATTTAAAAAATATTTCAACTTATATGTTTTTGAGGATGGATCCACCTTCAATTCCACATTATATAAGGTGGATGTATGTTGGTTATAATAATTTATAAATTGTTATAATAAATAAAATTTAATTTAATTATTAAAATCAACATATATATTCATAACTTTAACTCTATCAAGTATCAAGATGGATTAAATGCTTTGAGGTGTATATTCTTTGATCATTTAAGGTGGATCTATGATGGTTGGTGTCTCACCCAAATATGTTGAACTCAATAACTCACATTTAAAAGCTTTTTCTTTCATATATAGAGATATATCCATATTCCCATTTGTGTTTATATTTGGTTTACATATAGTATTACTATTATTATTTGTTATATATATTATAAGAATTTTTTTTTTAAGACAACATATGATTATGCAAGTGTTATCAACGTGACACACATGGCAAAATATTTATCATGTTTGGTTGTAGATGCACCTTGCTACTCTCAATGAAAATATAATTATATCATATGCATGTTTTCTCACATCATCAAAACACTTTTAAAATGATTTACTGATAATATTGATTATAAACCTTCACCACAATGCTACAAGTTTAAGTTTCTCATTCATCTAATATAGACATTGTAAGATTTTTATTGATTTATAAGCCAACTAAAGTTCAATCCTACTTTCCCTGATCACTATAGATGAACATAATTTGGATTTAAAAGTAACAAATAATGCTTATAACAAAATTGATACTTTGACCACACATTCATAGGATTAACAATTTCCACTATATGTATAAAAGATAACATGTATGATGCAATGATCCTACATTGGAATAGTGTGATATGGGGGTATGGAAAGGATGGAATGGGGTTCTAGTCCTATGATTTGGTGGAGACACACATCCATGTTGCATTCCCAAGGATATATGTGGATGTGAAGAACAAAAGAAGGGAAATGATGGTACTTTCCTCTTGTTGCTAAGTTAATTCAATGTGATGTTTTCACATGTTGGAGGAAATTGGTAACAATTTGGCCAAGGGAAATTTCATGATGGCCTTTCTCAGCCATAAGATGGTTTTGATGACCCCTTAGACTACACTGACAAAATATGGGATGGGTATGATGGTCAAGTACGGGTTATGGGGGAATGGTGGAAGAGAAAACAATTGGTAGGATCCACATTGTAGGACCCCTTATGTGGTGTTTATTAATTGAAAGATTCAATTAGTGTATGTCATGAAAAAGATTGGTGATTTCAATGGGACTCCTAGTCCTCTAGGTTTTTTTCATCCTAGAAATATTGAACTAGAGGAAAACTGGTGTGACCCTCAGCATGCATACTTCTAGTGGGAATTTTTCAAGTGGTTCTTAAGTCAGTCATATCACTCTTTATGGTATCAAAAGATCCCTTCTCTCCCATATGGTTGTGTTTGGTTTCTCCTCAGAAGTATGGTGTGCAAAGAAAGGGAGCACAGAGGGTATACGAGCATAGGGCATAGCCACAAGCCTCATATTATGCATAGAGATGAGACCTCTATTTCATAGTATCTTAGGAATATCCTAACATGCATCCAATGGGAAGTCACTATCACATAGGAATGGGTGAAGAAGGATCGGGAAGTGGTCGAGGATGAGGACATGCAACATGAGATGGAATATTGTATCCCTGATATAGGGACCTCTCTAAACCATGATACACGATACTTTAATATTGTTCTCATCTATTAGAATATGAAATCATTGTGGGGGAAGGAAATCCTGGACAATAGAGATGAGTGTAAGGAAATTCTGCTAGAAGTAGATGAGCTTCAGGACTAGGTTCAGAGGATGAATACCAAAATTAACTTGATTTATAAGTCCTCTAGAAGGTTTCAATTTGTAGAAAATAGTGTTAAGAACCCGTGTCAACCCTTCTCTTTACTTTTTTAGTATATTGTTGTTGGACGCATATGCTTTGTAAGTCGTCCCATAGTATTTGTTGATCCATAGTTTATATTAGCCCATGGTATTGACCCATAGTATTGGACGCATATGCTTTGTAAGTCGTCTCGTAGTATTATATGTCCCATGGTTTTGACTCATAGTATTGGGCATAGACTTAGTATATAAGTGTGTGTTGAGGTCATTGAAGGCATCGTGAAGTTAATTGTATTGAGCTTGCTCAAAGGAGGTTGCCCCCTCGAAGTGGTCCGTGATCAATATAAAAGTGATTTTGAGTTCTATTATTTCTGATATCTCGTGTATTTGCATTAATTAATTATTGCAAGTTCTTCGCATCTGGTATCAGAGCACTTTCTTGGGCTCGTTGGGTGGAATTTCTGCCAAATTTTTTTTTTTGCATCTGTTGCAAGTTCGAATCTGGGAATAATCCCTACCCACTTAACTGTGGGAAGTACCTGGGCATAAGCCCTAAAAATCATTGTGAGGAGTACCACAGGAACCCCAAAGTAGCTGGCCCATTGAGAGGACCTGCCAGCGAAAAGGGCAACGACCCCTACCCGATTGACTAGTTCCCACCCGTGAGGTAAACCAAGAGTTGTCGTTTGTGGCAAAGCGGTTATCAGTTTTACCTAAATCGTGGAGTGAGGGGTATTGCCCCAATACGCAAGTCGTCAGACAACATTGGTGGCCGAGTGAATCCCCTGAACCGACAGGAAGCCGCACATACATGGGGTCCATATCTTTTTTCAGCTGAACTTTTGCCAATCACTTCCGCTCCAGATCTAGCCATTTCATATCTATTCTGAAACTCGTTCCAGATCCAGTTGTCATTTCAGATCCAGCCATTTTTCGATCCCTTCCGCGCGGTTGCAGATCCATCCATTGCGGATCCCCTTCGCGCTACCGCTGCCGATCCATTTCTGAAAGAAAAAAAAATATGTTTTTCGGCCATATCTCCCTTGTTTCAACTCTATTTTCCTTGAAACTTCATTGACATTCCTGCAATCCCATTCTGCATATTTCATTCCTGAAGACCCTATCCCAAATTCCACTTCCCAAGACCAGAAATCCCACATTTGTCTATTTTTAGGGTTTTCCATAACTCCTTCAATTTTCACCCAAATGTATTCAAATTTTGCCACCGTGTTCCTTTCCTAATTCTTCTTCTTTGTCCCTCTCTACCAAATTTTCTCATTCTTTCACCCCGCTTATGAAATCCCCATTTTTTGCCTCCCTGTCCATCGGAAAGTGTCCAAATCCTAGTCAAACCCCAATTACCAATCCGAGTTTTTCCCAAATCCAAATTTTCCTTTACTAAATAAGATTTTGTTTGTGTTTTTTATCCATTTCCAAAAAAAAAAAAAAAACTCCTTGTTGTGGTTGTCACCCATGTAGGAGCAAAAACCATGGAGGAAGCACTTGCAGCCATCCAAACCAAACTCCAAGATCTGGATGAAAAATTTCTCAACCTCCATCTTCAGCATTCAGCCATGAACAATAATCAACAGCCATGATCTTTTGCAACCACCGGGTTCTCTTCTTCTAGCAATTTTCATGGGCCGAAGCTTGATTTTCCTCGCTTCAATGGTACTGATCTGACTGAATGGATATACCGAGCAGAACAATATTTTAGTCTGCATAATACTTTTGATGTCCAGAAATTTCCACTTGCATCATTTAATTTGGAACGGGAAGCCCTTCAATGGTATCATTGGTACATCAAAGCTCATCCCAAGCCAAACTGGATATATTTTTGCCAACTCCTTTTGCCATGATTTGGTCCTAGTGCTTTTGGCTAAGCTGGCCGAGGACAAGATCGCAGCTCAACAACACTCCAAAACCACCTTTGTTCCCTTCAGAAATATGGGTTCCCAACGACCTCCCATCATGCATGCTTCTCGACCAACTCCTATCAAGCATTTGTCTGAAATAGAGATGCAGGCACGCCGAGAAAAAGGGCTTTGTTATAATTGTGATGAGAAATTCACTCGGGGACATAGATGTGTTCAACAAAATCTCTATCTCTTGGATGTGGATTCTCCGCCTGCCTCTGAACTTGGTGAAGAAGCTCTAGATACAGTATATGATCAGGTTGACATTTAGCACCTGCCTGTTGACACCCCATCTCAGGACGACCCACCCGAGATCTCTCTCCATGCTGTAATCGACATCACCACCCCACAAACAATGCGGGTCAGGGGATACTTCAAGAAGCTCGCTCTTACCATACTCATTGATTCTGGTAGCACTCATAACTTCATTGACCCTCGGATTGCCAAACAGGCTGATTGTTTTGTCCATCCTTGCTCCCACATTGAAGTCATGGTTGCCAATGGGGGCACCTTACCTTGCAAGGGGAAGTGTCACAATGTGCATATCTATATGGAAGATTATAACCTGCGCTCTGACATGTTTTCCTTGTCCTTAGGCGGATGTGATGTGGTTTTGGGTGTTCAATGGTTACGCACACTTGGCACAATCTTATGGGATTTTGCTGAACTTTGGATGCAGTTTTCATTCAATGGGGCACAACACAAATTTGTGGGATTACAACCAGGGTCTCTCTGCATCATCAGTTCACATCGCCTGGAAAAAATCCTTAAGAAGAATTCACATGGTGTCATCGCTCAGCTCCATTCCCTTCAAATGCACCCATCAACAGTCTCCACTACTTCCTTGGATAGATATGCAGGTGTCTTTGTTGAACCAATGAGCTTGCTGCCTTCAAGATACCTTTCCGGTAAGAATTTAGCTGCATCTACCTATCAGCAGGAAATGATGGCTATTTTGCATGCACTACAGAAGTGGCAACCATACCTATTAGGGAATAATTTCTGCATCAAGACTGATCTCCAGGGTCTGGAAAATTTCCTAGAACAATGGGTCTCCTCCCCAACACACCTAAAATGGGTTATCCAACTCATGGGTTATCCCTATGCGATCACTTACAATAAGGGTAAGCACAATATGGTGGCAGATGCTCCTTCTCGCACAATTGATGACCCAGTTTCTCTTACAACTATTTCTTTGCTTGTTCCAAATTGGTTGCAATATGTTCAACAGGGCTATCTCTTCTATGAACTCCATGCTTCTTCATCAGCAGGGCACTCTGGGTTCTTCAAAATGTATGACCGGGAACAATGTAACTTCTTTTGGCAGGGACTGAAAATGACAGTTCAACAGATGGTGGTTGACTGTGATACTTTCTAGGTCAACAAGGGTGAAACAACACTCCTTTCGGGACTGCTCAAACCCTTGCCCATCCCTACACAGATTTGGCCAACTATTTCTATGCATTTCATAGAAGTGCTCTGGTGGTACAATACCACATCTACAAGGACACCATATGAAGCAGTCTATGGACAGACACCGCCATTTCTTCTTCCATACACCCTTAGCAGCTCCCCAGTTCAGGAAATTGACTCAGTTCTTCGAAACCACGATCAGATTCTTCTCATTCTACAGGACAATCTTCACATGGCCAGAATTCGACTGCAACAACAAGCCAATTAGCACCATTCTGAGCGCACTTTTCATGCAGCTGATATTGTTCTTCTTCGTCTACATCCTTCCAAGCAATCCTCCTTGAAACTCCAAAGGCATCAGTGGCCCAAAATGCAACCCGAGGATGCTACCGGGGATCCACTCATTTAGATTCTGCATCAATTTCCCCAACCAAAGCTTTGAGGACAAAGCTTTTTCTAAGGGAGAGGGGATGTTAGGAACCCATGTCAACCCTTCTCTTTACTTTGTCAGAATATTGTTGTTGGACGCATATGCTTTGTAAGTCGTCCCGTAGTATTTGTTGATCCATAGTTTATATTAGCACATGGTACAGACCCATAGTATTGGACGCATATGCTTTGTAAGTCGTCCCATAGTATTATATGTCCCATGGTTTTGACTCATAGTATTGGGCATAGACTTAGTATATAAGTGTGTGTTGAGGTCATTGAAGGCACCGTGAAGTTAATTGTATTGAGCTTGCTCAAAGGAGGTTGCCCCCTCGAAGTGGCCCGTGATCAATATAAAAGTGATTCTGAGTTCTATTATTTCTGATATCCTAGTTTTATTTTCAGTTCCTATAGTTACCTCTGGTATACTGTTAGTCTTCGGAGAACTAAATATTGTATATTGTTTAAATACAATGATAGAAACTTGTTAATGTTGATTCGCAATGATAATCTCATGTTTTGTACTTCATCTAGTTTCCCATGTGACCAACCAACTAACTAAAACGCTATATATTTTCTTTTCTCAATATAATTTAGATTAGCTTAAAAAAAAATTATGATGCAGTCCTTGTAAATTCTTAGTTTTCCATGGCTAGAGACAGTTGGGACCAACCATATTCCACATCAAATGGATTGAATTTCGAAATAGGTGGTGAAGGAGGTGATAATTATGATTGGAAATATGGACAACCCTTAATTGGAATCACATAGCATTTACCGAGATAAAATATTTTTATATGTATTCTTACCATAACCTTAATTATATATTTGGTAGTTAACTATTTTGATTTTATGATTATGCAAGCAAGTTATGCATAATAAATATAATGTCTATGTATGAACAATTTCAAGGTTAAGATTGTAGTTAAAATTAACTTAAGATATGTAATGTTATCTCCACTGGAACGATTCGTCACAATGAATCTTACAATTTTCTACAAAATCCTAGTTATGTAGTGTTTATTGAAGATTGAAGATTCATTGTTGTTAGCTTAATTTAACTGAATGATAAAATAAAGTAAAATGAAAAGGAAAATAGATAGAGAAAAATAACATATTCACACAAACAATGCAAGATATAGCCCCAATATGGGGAAAAGGACCAACCAAAAGTGAGGACGATGCCTAGATCTTTTATTCTCCAATATGCAATGCAAATACAGAAACAATGGTAATCTCTATGTAATTACCTATGACACTATGGCTTGTATGGCTCTTACAGGATCTCATACTTTCTCTCTCATGCTCTAATATCCACTCTCTAGCTCTTTTTCACCTATGGAACAATACAATAATACAATAAGAATGGAATCCCTTTCTTATCCTAGTGTCCTAGTATTTAACAATGTCGTGAACCATCTAGGTTAGTTTTAGGGTTGTTTGCATGCCTCGACTCCTAATTAGGGTTAGGGTTTTGAACTCTATAGAATGTTTTGAATTTCAACATGTGAATAGCTCAACATGTGTGGGTAGTGAGAGTTGAAGTGGAATCCACTAAATACCATGCTGGTTAACACAATAGGTTAACCTATAGGAGGCATAACTTCCTTGTATGAACTCCAGTTGATGTGATATTTTCACTATTGGAAAGATATTAGATTGCATAACACTGCTAAGGGGTTGTAACTATGTTGGAAAAATTTTAACCACCAAAATAATCATTTAATCCCTCAAATGAACCTTATAAGTTTCTATACCCCAATTTACAAAGTGAGACATGCCCCTACAATGGGCACTACAAGACAATTCATCGAATATTTCCACCCATAAAGCACCAAAATAGATGCAAAATTATGTATTGATCCATTTTGGATCATATCTCCCCAATTTGGAAATATTTTGGTCCCAAAATATTTTACTAAATGAGGTGAGGAAATTTTTCCTCTAGATTCTCCCTGGAGTAGCATTTAGCCTTTCTTGGAAGTTGTCCCTTCAACCCAACCTGCTAGGGTTCATTCTTTCCTTTTCCGCTTGTTCTGGATTTATTCTACAAAGCTACATCCTCTATTAATTCTTCCTAAAGCTATGGCATTGAATCCTCTATACAAGTTAAGACCTCCATAGGCTCCTAGTCCAACATGGATGGTTCAAAGAGTTTCATATTGTCGACATTCACTACTAAGTTATTGCAAATGTATGGGGATAGAATGAATGTGTAGGAATTATCTCCTACCTTATCCAACATTTCTGAAGGACCAATATACCACAGTTCCTTATTCTTATTACTAGGGCCTTGTACTCTTTCCTTATTCAAGTGCAACCAAACTATGTCTCGCACATTGAATGTGTTTGCAACCCTGTGTTGGTCATGTTAGGACTTGTACTTTTCATGTGAATTCTTCAATGTCTCATATACTTACAAATGTATCTGCTTAATCTTATCAATAAAATTTTCATCTCTTAATGCTTTAACTATTGGTATCTTCCATCACTCCTCCTTGTTTTCCATATACAACATCTTGAGGTGAAGGTGGCAGATATCCAAAACAAGTTTCAAAAGGGGACTCACTAATAGAAGTGTGAAATATCTATTACAAGAGTGTTGGATGTATATCAAATTCTCATTCTAGGTATTTGGATGCTTCTGATTATAATCCCTCAAAAGTTGATCCAATGTTCGGTTCACCATTTTTGTTTTCCAATTTGTCTATGGATAGGAAGCTATAGATCTCTTCAATTTAGTGCCCATATTATCCCAATGTGTATCCCAAAAGGCACTAAGAAATATGGTACCTATGAGATAATTCTTCTTGTTATCCTAAAGTGAACCTTGACCTTTTCGAAGAACAAGTTTTCTTCTTCTTATCCTTTGATGGTCTATACAAGTCATGAGGATGCACATATTACTAAGCTTATCAACTATGACAAATAGATAGTAATGTCCCTTCGTGATTCTTGCAAAACCACCCAGAAAATACATGGAGATGCTCTCCCATGGACTATTAGGTACAAGTAAGGGATGGTATAGATCAAGGTTCCTATTGAAATGCTTGCTTGTACAACAAAGTATGCATCCCTAATAAATTGAGCTACATGTTCTTCCATTGTATTCCAATAAAAATAACTAGAAGTTGTAAGTTGGAAACTCTCTTCCCAACACCAAAATTCCACCCAACATTGGAGGTGTGTGTCATGTCCCCAATTTTGGCTCATTTAGTTTCCATGGGTAAAGGGGAAAAAATAACCCCTAAGGAGATAAATTTATTTTGTTCTTTGTATGCTTAGAATAAAAATTATCCTAAGTCTAGTATAAACAATAATTTTATTAATTCTAATTATTTTTATAAATAATTATTCCTAAATTTTGAGCAAGTGGGCCAAGAGGGATCCCTCATGAGGATAAGGTTGCTAAAATGGAACTGGGGGCAAGAAAATAACAAAATATCAAAACCAGGGAAGGTATAAGAAGTTACCAAAAGCAAAAAAATTGGAAACATCTCGAAAATCCAAGGGAGGGCAAAGTTTCCAAAACCAAGTTAGTTAACAAATCAGGAAACATCCCAAAGGGTGCAGTTTCCAAATTAGAGGCCATTTTACAAAGAAGGAAACTATTTTATAAAGCAAGAAACATCTCAAGTCAAGGAGGGTGCAGTTTCTAAAAGAATAAAAAGTTGTAAGAGAGAAAAAGCAAGAAATCCTATCCACTCAAGGAGGGAGAATTTGGAAGGGCTCTCATAGGTCACCAATCATATCAACTTGCTCACCGGGTCATCATGAAGTTTATAAAATGATCCAAGAAACTCCTTTTCACAACTTTTGATCATTATTGAATTTGTGTGTGAGCACTTTAGATTACCAAGGAAAGGAGATGTGCCCTAGCCAACGAGTGGGAGATGTGCCCCATTCCTTCTCTTCAATTCTTCTTCTATGATATTCTTCCTTCTCTTGCAGCCATGGAAGTATGATGTGCAGGTCTTGAATTCCATTCAATCTGATTGGAAAGTTAGAAGAACGAATATCAAGCATCCAATTTGAAATCTCTATTCATTCCCTTCATTCAGTGGGAATAATGTGGAAGGGCCGAAATTGAGGTTCTAGGTTCATAATTTATGGGTTTTGAGACCTGTTACATTGCATCCAGAGGGTTTTTTCTAGTAATAAACTCCCAAGTTGTCTTATTGAAAAAGGTGTCCTGATGACCAAGATACAATCATTCTCACCAGAGCGAAGGTTTCAGTGTTAAGGAGCACACATGTGAAGTTTCAGTTGATGAATGCACCCCTGAGCAGCTCATGAAGCTCAGTGCACCCTCCATATGCAGCTACCAGCTCTGATTTCATCCTCATGGAATATCCGTTTCATAACTTATCCTTCTTCTCCTCCTCTCATACTCATTCTCTCAGTTTCTAAGATTTCTCTACATTGAAGACTCCTTGAATATATGAATGTTGTAATTCCTCTAATATTTTCTCAGAGTATTGAATTTAGACTTGATTCTATTAATAAAATTATTACATAGACCTCATATACTTCATAAGTGAATTTTGTAATCCTCTAAGGCAATTTGGATCAAGCAATTCGAAGACTAGCTCTTTAAGCATTTTTTATTGACTAGTTTTACCATTTTTTCAATTCAGAGCTATGTATGAGTAAGTTTTTTGTTATGAAGGTTATTTATGAATCCTAAGACATCAATGAAGCATATACAACCATTTCCATGAGGATTCAAATGCCTCTTAGTCCATTTGAAAGAACTTGGAAAGCTACTAGTCGAGTAGTCTAAGATAGCACCCTTGCCTCTTTGGTTTCCAAAATCCACCAGAACCTCCGAAATATTTAATAACTCTTATCCATCATTTAATTAGGAGTTTAATGGTATAATATAAAACACTGGTTACATTCAGGTGTAAGCATTGAGTTTAGTTTGCATATGCTCGTGTGCCGAGGAAGCATCAATGTAGACACCACATCAGCCTAGTTGTTGTTGAAATGTAAATGGAACCAGTAATTTGTGCATAGGACTCAATAGTTGGCCCTTTTTCTTATATGTTTTATGCTACACATTCACCCATACAATTGGAAGAACCTAAATATCCCAAATTAATAACCCAGGAGGAATCTGCTTGTGCCCTACACTAGCCCATTTTCCACTAGTTTTGTTAACTAGTCTTCGTGGGTGAAAAAGGTGTACTGTAGGTTTTAATTTTTTAGGTAATATCAGTGATCATAGGTGAGGGATATTATAGTGTGATACTCTCCTGTAAGTTTCAATATCTCAACTTTAGGAACACAGATCTTATCCATCTTATAGAGTAACCCATCCTAGAGATCATAGTCATCCTTGTTGTCACCTTATTCTACATGGAGTTTACCTTGTAGTTGTTGAAATACCTCCTTGAAGTCCTCATATTCTGTGTATTCCTCCTTGTATGCATGATGGGTGAAAGGCTCCACACGCATAAGAGTACCCAAATATGTGATCTCATCTATAGGTGGTCTTTAGACCATGTCTTCCAACTTGTTTTTACTACCCTTCTTGTATATGATGATTAGATGGAATTGTTGTAAAAATACCATCCACTTGTAGTGTCGAGTTTGATGTATCTTACTCTGGGCCTACAAATACTATAGTGGTTGGTGGTCACTATGAATGATGGTCTCCTTCCCCATTAGATACTGATTCCATTTCTTAATAGTTTAAACCAAGGCATAGAGTTCCTTGTCATATGCACAGGGGGTTCACTCAATGAACTTGTTACATAGCACGATCGTTCGTAGGATATTTAAGAATAGCCTTAATTTCACTAAATATTGGAAAATGCCTCCTAAAACTGTATCATTGAACCCCCCTCTCAATAAATCTTTCTAATTAAGAAAACACCTAGTTTCACCAGATATTGTAGGTATCCATTTTTGTCAACCCAGTTTTAATACCCCCTTTATATCATCATAAAATATAGAAATCCTAATCCTTCATTATCTCAATTCCATTAACAATTTGAATATCCATTAACCAACCAATCACAAGAGCAACATGAAAACCCTTCAATAGAGCACTAGCATCAACTATCTTACATCCTGATTGAGTATCCCTTGTTTATCGAACTCAATACCTCATGCCCTTGTCGCCTGATTTTCCCTCTGCCTTGCCTTCATCGCTTCGATAACAAATGTAATAAAATATATCCTAAATATTTGTATTTCCATATCACATAATTAAGCCCCCTTGGCCCCTTAATACAGGGCAATATATTTTCTCATTTTCGTATCATAGTTTATTCTTCAATATGAATGGACGTGATATGATATTTCATACCAACTAACCCCCCCTCAGTCATATGTAAGGTATTTCAGGACTCTGCCATGGAACATTTCAAAATAATAGCATACTAGCCTTCCTTCTTGCATCAAAACCTCTCACATAGCATATCCATTTGAATATGTCTCCAATTCAAAAGGATTATACAAATTGGGAAATTAGAGTCTAATCGGTGCTTAAATGATCTTTCATTTGAGCTCTTCAAAGGATTTTGTTGATTCTTTCCCCACTAGAAACCCTTTCCGTCGACTGTTGTGGCACGGATAGTTGCAACCATAATTGAAAAGAATGCTATGAAATTCTAAAGGTATTGATTTGGCCCCAAAAATATCCTAACTTTAGAGACATTTATAGGATTTGGACACTTGGTGGCGACCTCCATATTTGCAGTATCAATATGAAGTTCTCCTCCACTAATCACATACCCCATATACACCAAAGAATACTAAGAAAATTCACATTTATTAAATTTTCCCAACAATTGATGTTTATTTAGTGTCTCTGACACCTGCTTGAGATATGCAATATGGTCTTCTGATCTGACACTATAAACCAAAACATAATCTAAATACACGATTATAAATGAATCTATAAAAATAC
The DNA here is from genome assembly GCA_027924585.1 of Larix kaempferi. Taxonomy (NCBI): domain Eukaryota; kingdom Viridiplantae; phylum Streptophyta; class Pinopsida; order Pinales; family Pinaceae; genus Larix; species Larix kaempferi. The sequence continues at coordinate 12,926,481 of BSBM01000115.1, read as the reverse complement.
ATAATACAATATTCATCAACCACATAAATGTAGTTGGTGCATTACCCAGACTGAAAGGAATTACTAACCATTCATATAGGCCTTTCCTAGCCTTGAAGGAGGTCTTCCAAGTGTCTTATTACTTCAGTCGTACCTGGCGATATCTTGATTTGAGATCCAGCTTGATGAAGTACCTAGCATGCAACAATTGATCTACCAAATCATTGATCCTCGGCAGAGGGTATTTGATTCTTGAGCGTGATCATATTTAGATCTCTATAGTCAATACACATCCTCCAAGTCTCATCCTTATTGGGTACTATGATGATAGGTGACCCAAAATTTGAGGTGCTTGGTCAGATTACTCCCTACTCCAGCAGTTGTTGTAACTACTTCTTTACTTCTTCTGCTTCCAAAACAGATTGTCTGTATAGTCCAATGTTAGGAAATGGAAAATTAGGCAATAGTTTAATAATATGCTCCACTTCCCTCTTAGGAGGTATTCCTTAAGGCTATTAGACCACTTCTTTGTATTCCTGTAAAACATTAGATCCAATTGGTATTTATGCTCTGCAGTACATCCCTCAAAAGACGCCTTCACTTTTACCAATTTACCTTCTTGTTGTTTATGTCTTAAGAAAAGCAATACTTATTTTGCACTTGAATTAATCAACTTCTTAGATTGGTTGGAGCTTACCAGAGATATCTTTGATTTAACTTTATGTGCAATGATGATGAAAGATATCCCATCCTTGATTAAGTGATATTGGTTTTCTCTCCTCGTGAAGAATGAAACCCGAATATACATGTAAGGTATTCCAAACACTACACCACAAACATCGAGTGGTACTACATCTACCTCCACTTTATCGTTGTAATATGCACTTATAGAAAATTTATGCATTGTTTTGTGAGCCTAAGTTTTGCATCCTTATTTACCCATCACAATCGGTATGGGATTGGATGATCATGAACTTCCAATCTAAGTTTAATTACGAATTTTTCTGCTATGATATTGGCCTATGGACTAGAATCAAATAGAGCATCCACCTAGGAATTTTTGATTTGAATCTTGATGTGGAATAGTTTCTTCATCTCATTATCTTCCTTGGGATGGATGCTATTGAGGTTCACCTCCTTCAACACTATATTGTAGATAATATTCTCATCTACATTTGAGCTACTCTCTATTTGGTTTCCTGAGTCCATGGCTAGCAAGTTCTTCTTATTGGTTTCCTTCTTGCAGTTATTTGGGTTCAACTCCTAATGCATATTCCATCAGGTGTCTTCAATGTGGCCATCAACGTTGCAATGCTTATAGTATGTTTTTGGATCGTTGCACCAATGTACCATAGATGTAGTCTTCTTATGTTTTTATTTCACCTTCTTCTTCCCATCCTTGGAAGTATCTACATGTTATTTATACTTGGAACTACCTAGTTTCCCTTTCTTCATGTCCATATTCTCTAGATATTGTGCTTGCACACAAACCTTAGCAAAATTTCTAGGAATGAAGAGCATCACTTTCCTCCTTAAATGACCGTGGAAACCACATAGATACTTGAGAAGTACATCCAAGTTCTTCAAAGATATACCCAACATAATGGTCAATTTTCTAAATTCATTGGTGTACTCTTGCACAATTTGACCCTTCCTTTGTTAGAAGTAATTCCAACAAATCCATTAGTCATCTTCATACCCATTAGGGTAAAATTTGGAATTGATAATGTTTTTAAAGTCCTCCCACTTAGTTACTGATGGACCACCCTCCAACCTAAGTGTCTCCATGTGGCTTTCCCACCAAGTTAAGGAACGACCTTCAAACTTTAGTAAGGAAAATGATATATTTTCTCCTCTGTTAGATTATGGACACTAAAATAAACTTCTAACTATTGAAACCACTCAACTTAATAGCATCAATCTCACCTTTATACGGATTGATGCCCATTTTTTCTTCCACTTTGAATGCAAATTGGGAAGTACTGTTGCTATTGGAACTTGGTTTCTTTTTCTATGACATTTTTTCAACTCCTTTTCTGGGTCTTTAGTGTCCCCTATTTCCCTTCTAATCCTTCCTCTAAGTTAGATCCACCAAACCCATTAAAAGGTACGAACTTGCTCTCTAGAGCCACCATGAGGATTAACACCTTAGGAGAGATATCAACGACTAGTATTTCCAACTTTGTAATTTTCTATTCATATTTGCCCCTCAATTCTTCATTGGACTCATCGAGCATGGCTAGGGTTTAATGACTTCTTATTTATTCTTCCAACTCCTAAAGCTTGCAATTTCCCGTAGAACCCAAACAAAAACCGCCATCATACTAATATGATCTTTAAATTAGTGTGGATATTCCACTAGAATAATTCATCACAACAGATCTTACAACTTTCTAGAAACTTCCTAATTACGTAGTGCTTACTAAAGATTTAATATTCATTATTTTTATCTGAATCTCACATAATGTTAAAATAAAATGAAAACAAAAGGAAAATAGATTGAGAAATTAACACATCCACATATCCACACAAATAACATAAGTTATACCATGGGAAAACCCACTATGGGGAAAAACCAAACCATAAGTGAGGATTACGCCTTTCTCTTTTCTTCTCCAATATGCAATGCAAATACAAAGAAAGTGGTACTCTCTATGGAGTTACCTCAGATTATGGCTTATATGGATCCTACGGGATCTCCTAATTCCTATGTTATGATCTAATATCCACTCCCTAGCTCTTTCTTAGCTATGGGATTGAATACAATAATACAATAAGAATGGAATCCCCTTCTTCTCCTAGTGGCCCGATATTTAAAAATGTCATAATAGCCATCTAGGGTTAATTTTAGGGTTTTTTTTATGCCTCAACTCCCAATAAGGGTTAGGTTTTTGGACTCGATATAATATCCTTGAAATTCCACATGTGACTAGCTCCACATGTGTGGGTAATGAGAGTTTGTGTGTAATCCACTCAATAACGTGGTGGTTAGTAGGATATGTCAACTTCCAGGAGGCATAACTTTCTCGTACGAACTCTAATTGAGTTGATCTTTGTGTTGTTGGAAAGCTCTTGTAGTGTAGAATAACATCAAGGGGTTATAGCTATGTTTGCAAACTTTTGATCCCAAAAAACATCATTTAAGCCCTCAAATGCACCTTGGAAGGTTTTAGACCCCAAATGTGCAAAGTAAGACTTGCCCCTAAAATGGGCCTACTAGCCAATTCATCCAATCTTTCCACCGAAAAAGCACAAAAATAGATGACAAATTATATATTGATCCGTTTTGGATCATAACATAAAGTAATTAGACATCACATGGCATTATTAAAGTCATTGCCTTTCTAGAATTCCTAGAAAATTACCCAAAGGTGATTGGAAATACTACCTCAATCATAATGAAAAGACTTAGTAAAGAATATAAGACAATGACATTGATGCCATTGTCTTATAAGGAAAAAGGGAAAATAACCCTTATCATTTCTAAATTTTCTCCCAAATTTTCTAAAGATGATTTCAAAGATTACTTAGGTGACAATGAACAGCTTAATGGAGGAAGAGAAAATTTCTTATAAGGAAAAACAATGGCATCAATTCCAAAAAAGAAAAGTTGACCTTATAAGCATATACCATCCATACACTCCATATACTTGGTTGATCCTTTAAACATATACTCCATATACTTACTTTGTTGATCAAATCATTCTCACCTTTGGTTTGGCAACATTATTTAAACATATATATAATTTATTATTTCAAACTTTCATCAATAAAAAACCATTCAAAATGTAAAACCATATCATGTAAGGTTTTAAATTCTACTCTCTACAGGCATGCATATAATTTATCATTAACAGCTTTCAAAATAAAATATCATTCAAATGATGAAACCGTATCAAGGATCAATTACATTAGCAAAAAGATGTAGTGACTCGGCATTCCCTTAGGTCACCAAAGTCAGTCAATGATGATATCTTCATTAACAAACACTCCACCTGTTTGAAGATTGTAATGGAAATGAAAAACATTCACCATCATTCAAAAAGATCGAATAACAGGTAACAAAATTCCACATAGAAATAATGATCATGCAACGACTGGTAACAAAGTTCCACATAGAAATAACGATCGATTGTGACGCCGCCACGACTGGACTTCAAGTCGTGCCAGCAACCATCAATTTCCCTCTCACAATGTTGAAATTTGATATTTTGATTCCAAAGTGTGGTTGGGTGGAACAACCACCATTTAATATTTAATATTTTCTTGTTCTTGCTTGGGACCACCATAGGACTTCTTGCCTAGATCTTATTTCTTTGATAGACTGCCCTGCACAAACTAGTAGAAGACATCTGTAGAACTAGTAGAAGACATCTGTAGCCCTAGACCTGGAAACCTGAAACACTGCTGATGGGATCGTGCGATGGGAATCGCAAAGGGATGCGTCCCACACGGTGTTATGATTGGTCTTTCCTATTGCTACTACTTTAGACTTTTCAAAATTCCAGGCTTGGTCCCCACACGGTGTTTTGATTGGTCTTTCATACCACTTTAGACTTTTCAACTCAGTGTGGACCTTTCTGTTTTTAGATCCCTCCAATTTCTATATATATATATGTATGCCGCACACAATGGATTGAATTGTAGAGAAGCCATTAAAGACGTTGAGTCGTTTAAGAGAAAGAAATAGATCAAGGTAGTGTGTCCCATTTGATGATAATGTTGATGCTTGTGTGGTTTGCGATCGTGGCAACTACAACTGTAACTGCAGCCACTATGAATTCCAAGCCGTACCATCCTCATTTCTTCGACCGCATACCGGCTGTGAGCACTTCTCTTCGACTCGATGATGATGATTATGTTTCGAGGCAACTTGAACGCAAGCTGGGAGAAACTGAATTCCACGCACTTCATGATAGAAGGGACGTGGAGGCGCTTTTGTCATTCAGAAATGCGGTCAAATTCGATCCATTTGGATCCCTGCTCAACTGGACGCCACAAAATTCAGAGACAGTCTGCTCCTGGAATGGAATCCGCTGCAGAAAGGGCACCAACAGAGTGGTTGCCATAACACTTCCTGGCATGGGGTTGGAAGGTAGTCTTTCACCAACTCTCGGTAGCCTTTCATTGTTACGCACATTCAATCTTTCTGTTAATAATCTGACAGGAATAATTCCACCGGAGCTTGGCCAGCTCAAAGCGCTGGGAATACTTGACCTCAGCTTTAATATGCTATCGGGTCCTATTCCGAAAGCACTGTGTAATTGTACGCGCCTTCAATGGATCCGACTTTCAGCAAACAGCTTGACGGGGACTATACCAGCAGGATTCGGCCGTCTTGTCAAGTTGGAGCATCTCCGCTTGAAGGAAAATTATCTTACTGGAAATATTCCAACTTCTCTCAGCAACTGTACTTCTCTCCAAGAAGTGTCCATTGGACACAACAATCTGACTGGTCCAATTCCTCTTGAACTGGGCATGCTGCAAAACTTATACTATTTGGCTCTAGAGTCCAACAACTTGGATGGCTTCATTCCTCCATCTCTTGGAAACTGCTCTTCACTCCAGATTTTGTTTTTGGGCGACAACAGATTGTCAGGCAGGATACCACCTCAATTGGGAAATTTGAGAGAGCTTTCTACACTGTCCATTTATGGCCCGACTAACATTTCAGGTATGATCCCTTCCGAAATAGGAAATTGCAGCAATCTTGAATGGCTAGATTTAGGATCCAACAAGATTCAAGGCTCCATCCCTATGAGTATATTCCAGCTTCCTCTGTCCACCTTGAGTCTGCTTAGAAATAACATTTCAGGTATGATCCCTTCCGAAATAGGAAATTGCAGCAATCTTGAATACCTAGATTTTGGATCCAACAATATTCAAGGCTCCATCCCTATGAGTATATTCCAGCTTCCTCTGTCCACCTTGAGTCTGCTTCGAAATAACATTTCAGGTATGATCCCTTCCGAAATAGGAAATTGCAGCAATCTTGATTGGCTAGATTTCGGATACAACAATATTCAAGGCTCCATCCCTATGAGTATATTCCAGCTTCCTCTGTCCACCTTGACTCTGATTACAAATAACATGAGTGGTGTAATACCTGAAGCCATTACCAATTTGACTCAGTTGACTTACCTATCTCTGGGTGGAAATTCGTTCTCGGGTGTCATTCCTAAATCCATCACCAAACTGGAATTAGGACTATTAGATTTGTCTGAAAACAAGTTGAATGGAACTATCCCTGATTCTTTGGGGAACTGTACGTCTATGGAGGTTTTGAGATTGTCTGATAACAACTTTAGTGGAACTTTGGACATAAGCTTTCCAGTGTCTATGGATATATTCTCTGCTCATTCTAATAACTTCTCTGGTACTATCCCTGCATCATTGGCTCATTGCACTCAGCTTCAACTGTTAGATTTAAGTAAAAATCAATTTACAGGTGAGCTTCCTGGGTACCTCAAATTTTTTAATCGCTTAAGAGTCTTAAGTCTTGGTCATAATAAGCTTTATGGTGGTATTCCTCAATGGACAACGGATCTCACCCACTTGCAGGTGCTAGATTTATCCAATAACAAGTTCAATGGAAAAATACCATCCACTCTTAATGGATTGAAGGGATTCAAAATGCTTGGGTCTTCTAAACTCATTAGTAACACACTATATGAGGATATAAGAATTGTAATAAAGGGATATGAGTATAATCTCACATATGTGCTAGAGACAAACACCATATTGGACTTGTCTAGCAATAACCTTATTGGAGAAATACCTCCAAGTATAGGAAGTCTAAGTGGTTTAAGATTGTTGAATTTATCTAACAACCAACTAGAAGGGAAGATTCCTGCATCTTTTAGTAAGATATCTACTTTGGAGGAGTTGGACTTGTCCAAAAATAATTTAAGTGGAGCAATTCCTCAAGAACTCTCCATATTGACCAAGTTGGCATATATGAACATTTCATGGAATGAACTTTGTGGTAGAATCCCAAAAGGAACTCAACTTGACACATTTAATGAGACATCATTTGAAGGGAATAAATGCTTATGTGGCTATCCTTTACAATTATGCAATGAAATGAAAAGCCATAGCACAATGAAAGGAGCTAGCATTAATAAAGGATCGGGTTGGCTAAGTCATGTAAATGAACATGTCTCATTGCGTGCATTGGGGTTGGGACTTGGGATTGGATTCGGTGCAGTAGTAGGCTTGATGATATTGTGGGATAGAGCTAGGAGTTGGGTGATGCCTCCCAACATACAACCATGTTATGGAGTGTACAGATTCCCTAAATAACTTGAAGGTTTGCTCTATCTTCAATAAAAGATAAAAAATGTCATATACATTTTTAGATCTTAAGTATTGTAGTCCTTGAGACAGGCTCAACCAACGAGACTCATAAGAAATCAGCTTTTGGTCTTTGCACCAGGTTTTTTGCTGTTATGTTTCCTAGTTTACTTTTTGTTTAAGACTGCTTTAAAAATCTATGTTAGTATGGATAATTCTGTTTTGAAGACTTCTGAAGAATTCTCAAACTCTATGGTTTAGTCTCGTTTCCTTTCGAGGGAGACTGCTTCTCTGACTTTCAAGCCTGTTTTCCCTCTGTTGGAAGGGCTTGATTTTTTCTCTAATTTTCTTTTATGACAATAGAAAGATTGTCTAACTTACAAATATATATATATATTTTCATATTAATATAAAAAATATTCCTTATTTATTATAAATTTGTTATTTATATTATTTTATATTTCAAGATAGTTCCATTCAACTCAAGTAAATTAATCTTTACCCATCTTTAGAGCTGTTTTTTGACTGCTGATTTGATGAGGAGCACCTTTATTTTGAGTTGGTTAAACGTTTCCAATGAATTATTTACTCCTGTTTTTTTTGTCTTGTGATAAACATATATTTACTGTTAATTACATCTTTACTCCTATTTCATGAGAAGCACCTTTATTTTGGGTTGATGAAATGCTTCCAAAGGATTATTTATTCGCCATCTTAGGCGCTCACAACTACTTTATATTGGTATTAGTTATATATATGTTATAATTTAATAATGGGTTAGTGGTTTAAGATTTGAAATTTGAACATAATTTTTAATAAATTTTTTATATTTAATAAATAATTAAAAAGATAGAAAAAATAAACCATTAAAATTATTTATTACTTTATTTTTATATATTATTCTTAGATTTTATCATATATAATTATAATTTCATTAATTTATTTATTAATCTAAATTGTATTTAAATACTTTTAAAATAAATATAACTATTAATATAATAATATTAATATTTTATTATATTATTTAAAAAATATAATATATTTCGTAAGTTTTAACTATTTTATCCCAATATCATCCTTACTCTAAACAAAACATCCTTTTACAAACTATGAAAAAAAACCATGCAAAAACCCCACTCATGCTTAAGGCCATAAAAAATATATGTGGTGACTCCTAGTGGGACATATACTTCTTTGAGCATGTTACTAACCTAATATTTACATATTAGGCCTTATCATGATTTGTTTTTAATGCAGTTTAGGTTTTTATCATATAATATTATTCTTTATAAATTTAATTTTGTAATAATTTATTTTTATATGAGTTAAAGTTTATATTTATATATTTTAATTTCCTACATTTTTATATAATTACGTGTTTATCATAAAAACATATATATATATGTATGTATGTATGTTAAGTTAGGTATATATATTTATAGTTATTAAATTAAAAGTATATTTTAATAAAAAAAAGTATATTTGGGTGAGTTCTAAGGTTGACACTTGGTAGTAAGGATTTAGTCTCCCATAGACCCCATTTTCTCTTCCCCTCTGGTGGAATCATAGCTGCTTTGGTGCTCTTTACACAGCCATTGTTGGACCATTTTATTATTTATGCACATAATATTTACATATATTCTAAATAAACTTAAAATCCAACCAAACAATCCAAATAAAATATATACATAATGCATGCCTAGCCATTCACTAGTTGGGCCTTGGCCTTGAGCTTCGCACTATGAATTCACACTAGCATGTTTACATCATTTACATCATTTTGGTTAAATACATTCCAAGTCAAAACTAGGGGTATTATAATCCCCTCCCCTTGGAATAACACTGTCATCAGTGTTCGCTCAAAATTAGAACAAAAATAGATATTCCTCTCTCATGGCATCCTTCAACTCCCACGTAGCCTCATCGGGACCAAAGTGCTTCCATTGCACCTTTACCTGTCCAATGAATCGGTTTTAGAGCAATGCCACCTTCCTATCTAGGATGCATAGTGCCTCGGTTTGGAACTCTCCCTCCAGCCACCTGGATCACATTGCAATCAGTCACATGGTTAGGATCATGTAAATAATTCTTAAGCAAAGAAACATTAAAAACATTATGAGCTATAGTTTTAGCAGGAAATGCAATTCTATATGCAACTGGTCTTATACTCTCAAGCACTTCAAATGGGCCACAATATCTTGGTGATAGCTTGGCACAACTTCCAAGCTTCAAGCAACTCTTCCTTGGCCTCACTCTGAGGTAAACATGATCCCCAACATGAAACTTTCTATGTACTTGGTTCTTATCTGCATAGATTATATGTCTATCTTTGGATGCATTTAAATTTTTCCTAATCTTTGCAACCTCTTGTTCCATTTCCTTAAGCAATTCTAGCCCAAGTACAATTTTGTTCACTGGATTATCCCAAGTAACTTGTGTTATGCACCTTCTGCCATACAAAGCTTCAAATGGACTCATGCCCAATGATGTTCTTTTCCCATTGTTATATGCAAACTCAACCAAGTGTAGATAATCCTCGCACTTGAATGGGTTGTCCATCACATACATACGTAGCATGTATTCAAGCACCTGATTTACCCTTTCTATTTCATAACATTTTATCCAACTCTAGCATGTATCCTAATTGATTAAAATTGCTAAAAAGATGCTTTTTCTTATTGGCTATAATTAAAGAATATAAAATATTCTTTTTTTTATTGGCTAGAATTGGTGAGGTTGTTTTGGAAATATTATTTTTTATTATAAAGTAGGTGGGAGAGCCAACAAACGGAAAATAATATAGTCGGAAACATTTAAAATCCAGACCATTTCTAGGTAAAACTGTGATTTAACCAGCTGCTTTTCAAAACCAACCAAGTTTAACATGAGTTAGTAGTGGAAATTTCTAAATATGTTGAGTTTAACATAGGTTATTTACCTGAAAATCATAAATTGCATTAAATAACCACCACCTTTCCATGAGTAAAACCAGTAGTTAATATTATTTTTAATTCAAAAGTAGTTAAGATGGGCATGGAGCATTTATGATAAGAGTGGCATTGAAAATCTAATCACTAAGCTTCCTGGTAGCTTCAAGACAAGAAAAACTAATTGAGCCATCCAATAATTTGGCAAGTAAATTACAAAAATTGGATTCACATTTTTGTAGTGAAAGCCTACTAACTTCGGGCCAGGAAAAAATAATTGAGCCGTCCAATAATCTGGTGGTAAACTTGAAAAAATTCGATTCACGTTTTGTACCGGGTAATTTAAAAAAAATCATGGCTTGAGTTAAAAGGGAGAATGTTTTTCATTATGTTTTTGTTTTGTTTTTGGCTACCTATGAAATTTGGTAGGAAATTTGCTAATTCGTAGGGTTCAAATTCAATTCGTTTTTAGATGTTGTTCAGTTGATGGTCCAATTTTGAGGCATTTGGTTTGTTTATAGCAACGATAAACTATTATTCAATTTATTTTTTTTAATAGAAAATGCAGCCAAACATGATAAAAAACCAGGGCCAATAATACAGTCTAAACAATGTATATTCTACTTCTTCTAACTGACTAGTATATTGGACCCTGACTTCCACCACCAGCCTAGGCTTATGTTGTAATTTACCCTCAATTTTATTTCCTCTGCTCCAGATCTCTTGAATCCTCTGTTGTTTTGGCTGTTGAATCCTCTCTCATTGGTCGATCAAGCTTAATGCACCTCTCCTCTGGCTGTGTGAGGAGAATAGATTGATGTTTGCATGCAGTGGCTTTCTTGCTCCTTGTTTCATACCTATAGGGATATCCTTCGGAATCAATAAAAAGGGATATCCTTGTTTCTAAATCATAACTGCATGTGGCAGTCTATGAAGGACAATGCATAGTGGCATTCTAACTAAGCTCATCCAATCCTTGGGGACTAGGCCCCAATCGGATATGTATTTAGAATCATCGAATACTAGAGCTATTCTCAATAACTGTAGCTTCTCTTTTGGATTTTACTTCTCCTGTGCACTGGTCTTTCACATTCCTTGAACTGTGCTAGCTAACTGAAGCAAAAATGCTCTTCTAGAAAAACTGGATCAACCTATGTCAAAAAGGGTGCTGCTAATACCTGAATTACGAGTCCTGATAATCCTCTGGTGAAGGGATCATATCCCCGATTTCGTTGAATGTATCTCTATGGCACAACTTCATAGTTAGCATCCTCCAGAGGACTAGAGCAGAGGAAACCTTCAATTTCTAGAGGAGCTCCTGACTCCAAATTTTCTACTCGCGTTTGCAGCATAGCTAGAAAAGCTTCTAAGGTTTTCACTTTATCATTTAGGTGTTCATTCTTGGTTTTCTCTTGTTGTATTACATGTTCCAGCTCCGACAGATTTTGGATGGTCTCATCTCTCTCTTGCTGTCATTTCTCTTCTTCTTATTGTAACATCATTCTAAAATTGTCCATGTCCCATGCAATATGCATTTACAGTCCGCTTAGGTCTCTTTTAGTGTTGTTGTTGTCCTCCCCCAAATTCGATAGTTGTCAATAGATGTAGGCCCTTATGCATTGGATTTCATTCTGTCTCTACATGTTTACGTCGTGATACTAATAGATTGAGTAGAGTGAGTTTTTCACCACTGTTACCTCAAGTAGAGAAACCTGCATCCAGATAGAATTCCAAAAAAATCTATGAATATGGGCATCCATACTTCTTCTATTTAATTGCAATTCACCACATGAATTCCTCCTACGTGATGGAGTACCATAGATCTTCCATAATCAACCACACTTGAGTGATAGATTTTATTAACGGATCAATTGTATAGTACTTCTTCGTGTGACTGGATTGTTCCTTTATAAATATGTACCATACTTCTTCATGTGTCTCGATTGTTCCTTTATAAATCAGCCCGGTTGCATGTGATATAATTTACGCTCTTTAGTCTTCACATTTAATCTATATGACATCTCTACACCGCCCTAAAATCTACATCTCATCACTTAGTGATGGAGGATTAATGGATTAGGTCCCATCTAATTTTTTTATTTTTTGACCCATTTTTACCTACTTGGAAAAAATGCACGCCCAACCCTCATTATTGGGTCTTTTTCAGTGATTTAAATTGGAAATGGTGTGGATTAATATTGTCCACCTTGTTGTAGATCTATATATTTTTGTTGAGCTTAGTCACAACCTTTGCACATTGTGTCCAAAAGATAAAGAAAAATTAAGTGTTGTGTAAAAAGGCAAGTGCAAATTTCCTAAAGTGGGCTTAGTAAAATGCACACCATACAGTATGTACATTGGTAAATATTTTAATATTCCTAAATTGATGTTTCATTTGCTCGAAATCAATATGCCAAGATGGGAATTTTTTTCCTGTTTGGACCCATCTTTACCCACTAGAATAAAATGCACGCCTAACCCTCACTATTGGGTCTTTTTCAGTGATTTAAACATAACTATTTTCCACCTTATTGGAGATCTATATATTTTTGTTGGTATTCAGAACCTTTGCACATTTTGTAAAAAATAGAAATCAAAATTAAAATAAATTTACACAATGTTGTGTTAAAAACAAAGTGTAAATTTGTTAAAATGGGATTAGTAAAATGCAATCCATAGGAACCTATTTTAGATTCATAAATTGATGTTTCATTTGATAGAAATAAATCTGCCAACATGACATTTTTTCATTTTTTGACCCATCTTTCCCAATTGGATAAAATGCACACCCAACCCTCATTATCAGGTCTTTTTGAGTGATTTTAATTGCAAATAGTGTGGATTACTATTTTCCACCTTCTTGTACATCTATATGTATTTTTGTTGTGCTTCACAAACCTTGCACATTGTGTAAAAAAGAGAAATCAAAGTAAAATAGATTTACACAGTGTTGTATGAAAAACAAAGTGTAAATTTGTTAAAATGGGCTTACTAAAATGCACGCCACAATATTTACATTGGCCAATAATCAAAAGTAAAACCAAATTCCTGATGATAGTTGCATTGTTCACAAGAATGTGTTTCAGGTTCCTAAATTAATGATAGTTTACTAGAAATCAATCTGCCAAGATGGCAAGTTTTCATTTTTGGACCCATTTTCACCCACTTGGATAAAATGCACGCTTAACCCTCATTATGGGGTCTTTCATTGATTTTAATTGCAAGTGGTGTGGATTACTATTTTCCACCTTCTTGTGCATCTATATATATATACTTTTTGGGCTTCACAACCTTTGCACATTGTGTCCAAAAGGCAAAGCAAAATTAAGTGTTGTGTAAAAAGCCAAGTGTAAATTTCAAAAAGTGGGCTTAGTAAAATGCACACCACAGTATGTACATTGGTCAATATTCAAAAGTAAAACCAAAGCTCTGAATATAGTTACATTGTTGACAAGAACCTCTTTCATATTCCTAAATTGATGTTTCATTTTCTCGAAATCAATCTGCCAAGATGCCAATTTTTCATTTTTGGACCCATCTCTACCCCCTTGGATAAAATGCATGCCCAACCCTCATTATTGGGTTTGATACTTTTAATTGAAAATGGTGTGGATTACTAGTTTCTACAATCTTGTACATCTATCTAATTTTTGTTGGGCTTCACAAACTTTGCACATTGTGTATAAAAGATAAATAAAAATTAAAATAGATTTATATAATCTTGTGTAAAAAACAAAGTGTAAATTTTCTAAAATGGGCTTAGTAAAATGCACGCCACAGTATGTACATTGGCCAATAATCAAAAGTAAAAACAGAGACCTGATGACATTTGCATTTTCCACAAGAACATGTTTCATGTTCCTAAATTTATGTATAATTTGCCAGAAATAAATCTGCTAAGATGGAAATTTTTCATTTTTGCACCCATTTTTACCCACTTGGATAAAATTCATGCCTAACCCTCCTTATTGGGTATTTTTCAGTGATTTAAATTGGAAAGGGTGTGGATAACTATTTTCCACCATCTTGTGCAGCTATATATTTTTGTTGGGCTTCACAACCTTTGCACATTGTGTAAAAAAGATAAATCAAAATTAAAATAGATTTACAAAGTGTTGTGTTAAAAACAAAGTGTAAATTTGCTAAAATGGGCTTAGTAGAATGCACACCACAATATGTACATTGGTCAATATTCAAAAGTAAAACCACATATCTAATGATAGTTTCCTTTTTCACAAGAACCTCTTTCAGATTCCTATATTGATGTTTCATTTGCTCGAAATCAATCTGCCAAGATGACATTGGTTCATTGTTGGACCCATCTTTACCCACTTGGATAAAATGCACGCCCAACCATCTTTATCGGGTCCTTTTGAGTGATTTTAATTGCAAGTGGTGTGGATTAATATTTTCCACCTTCTTTTACATCTATCTAAATTTCTGTTGGGCTTTACAAACTTTGCACATTGTGTAAAATGAGAAATCATAATTGAAATAGATTTACACGGTGGTGTAAAAAACAAAGTGTAAATTTTCTAAAATAGGCTTGGTAAAATGCATGCCACAGTATGGACATTGGTCAATAATAAACATTAAAACCATAGCCCTGAATATAGTTCCATTCCTCACCAAAACTTCTTTCATATTCCTAAATTGATGTTTCATTTGCTAGAAATCAATCTGCCCAAATGGCAATTTTTCATTTTTGGACCCATTTTTACCCACTTGGATAAAATGCACGCCTAACCCTCCTTATTGGGTCTTTTTCCGTGATTTAAATTGGAAATGGTTTGGATTAATATTTTACACTTTGTACATCTATATATTTTTGTTGGGATTCACAAACTATGTAAAAAAGTGAAAGCAAAATTAAAATATATTTGTCTAAATTTGCTAAAACGGGCTTAGTAAAATGCACGCCATAGTATGTACATTGGTCGATAATAAAAATCAAACCACATACCTGAAGATAGTTCCATTCCTCACCAAACCACATCCCTCAAGATAGTTCCATTCCTCACCAGAACCTCTTTCATATTCCTAAATTGATGTTTCATTTACTAGAAATCAATCTGCCAAGATGACAAATTTTCATTTTTGAACCCATCTTTACCCACTTGGATAAAATTCATGCCCAAACCAAATTTATTGGTCAATCTACGTGATTAAAAATGGAAATTATATTTATTTTATTCCTCACCTTGCTAAATTATAATACTTTCAATTTGTGGCTTGAAAGTTTTCCCTCTAGATTTCCTTAAGCATGCATAATTTTCCATTTGTGTGCATGTATGAGGGTATTTAATGGTATTTTACCTGATAGGATTATGTCAGAGCCCTTCAGAAATGGATTTACAATGTTTTTTGTAGGCACATTTATGATCAGATTCACTTTTTTTATTAAAGAAATTCATTCTAACTTCTAATGCAATTGTTGCTTGCTTTTGTGGAATTTGTAGAGAAACTCATCAATGGATCATTAAAATGAGCCATCTGAACAAAATATTCCTAAAAAAAAAGGTCGATGTAAGGATGTAGATATTTCAAATATTCCAAATTTGCCACCACATGACATTGTCCTTCAATTCACTCGTTCTAGACCCAAAAACACCACTAAGTTTGTTGCTCATGGACAATGTGGAGGATTTAGAGATCAAAACTCAATACCACAGAATGGGACCATAAGATTCCCTTAAACATCAAGCAATCATGCAACCATTGTTCAAACTCATTATCCTCTATGTAAGCAATCTTCGATAAACAACAATGTTGTTGGACAACATAGGAAACATTTTTCTCTAATTGCAGTTGAAGGGAATGCTAATGTACAAAATGGAAATATTTACAACAGAATTAATTCCATCTCACAAAATGTTTTTCCGTGTTTCACTCAAAGATTGGCCATAAAAGTTTCTTCCACTACAAATAAATATGATCGAATTATAGAAGGATGTGCTACTCAACAATAAAGGCAACATTTGTCGCCAATTATAGTTGCAGTGAATGACAATCTAAATTATAGAGGTATTTACCACATAATTATTTTTGTTTCACATAATGTGGTCCCAAAATTCCTCAAAGAACAAATTTTATTTATGTTTCCATTACAAATAGAGTTGATCAAAGTATAGAAGGAAGCATTTCTCAACAACAAGTGCAACCTTTGTCTCTAATTATAAGTGAAGGGAATGACAATGTGCAAAACAAAAATATGTATCACATAATGGACTCTATTTTGCAGAATGGGGCCCCAGGTTTCCCTCATATATCAGCTATTGGTGTTGCTTCCATTACAAATTAATTTGATCAAAGTGGTGAAGTTTATGTTTCTCAACAAACTACAGAGCCTTTGACTCCAATTATAGTTGTAGAGAATGACAACCTACAAGATAGAAGTATTTACCATAGAATTAACTTTTTTTCACACACTATGGCCCCAAATTTCCCTTGAAGAATAGATTTTAATCCTATTACCATTACAAATAAATATAATCGAAGTATTGAAGGTTGTGTTTCTCAACAACAAGGGAAACATTTGTCTCTAATTACAAATAAAGAGAATGGAAATGTACAAAATACAAATATGTACCACAGAACGAAATTTGTTTTACAGAATGAGCCCGCATTTTTCCCTCATAGGTCAGTGATTGGTGCTGCTGTGATTACAAATCAAACTTATAAAAGTGTTGAAGTTCATGTTTCTCAACAAACTACAGAGCCTTTGAATCCAATTACAGTTGCAGGGAATGGAAATGTACAAGATATAAGTATTTACCATAGAATTAACTCTGTTTCACATACTGTGATCCCAAATTTCCCTCAAAGAACATATTTTATTCATGTGGCTATTACAAATCAATCTGATTGAAGTATAGAAGGTTGTGTTTCTCAACAACAAGGGCAACATTTGTCTCCAATTACAACTAAAGAGAATGGAAATGTACATAATGAACTTTGTTTTACAGAATGAGTCCCCAGTTTTCCCTCATAGGTCAGATATTAGTGCTACTGCTATTAAAAATCAAATTGATCAGAGTGTTGAAGTTCCTATTGCTCAAAAAAATACAGAGCCTTTGAATCCAATTATAGTTGGAGGGAATGGAAGTGTAGAACCCAATGGGTAGCCATCTGAACATGCAACTACAGAAAATAAAAATTTTGCAATTCTAGAAGCTTAAGCAGAAATGCCTGAAGGGTGTTCAACAAATCAAACTACACATGCTACCAAAATGCCAGTACAAAGCCACTTAAGGACATCCTTGTTGTGTCTTAAGAAGCGGCCAGGATGGTATAACCATAGCGTAAACGAGGGAAATAAAATTTTTAAGGTAATTGGAAGATGGTTTTCTGGTAAACCACTTCAAGATGTATATGAAAATGACATTGTTGCTAGAATTGGGTTCTTCATGAGAGAAAAATATAGTGCATTATCTAAAATAGACGATGTTCTTGAACACCTATATGGAATGCTTGATAAAATTTGATCTATTGTTGTGAAAGAGATTCGTAACGATTTTATGCTGTAATGTCCCTATTCAAATAAATTCATAACAAGGAAATTCCATCAATCCTACTAGTTCCCTAGGTTGGATGGAGACATGAGGGTTTGCAATAAGGGAGCTAATAAATGGTGTTTGGACATTAGAATGGAGTAAATATTTAATAAAGGATCTAAATAAATAAATACAAGAGAAAATCAAAGTGGCAATTGATCATGAAGACACATGGAGGATGTGGGACCCACACAAAGCTAGATTCCTCATGCCACGTGGCATTCTATTCTCACCCATTCGAATCCAAGGTGGATTCTAATGGTCTTGGGTAGTTGGAAGGTCAATATACTTGGCATGACTCATTGCAGGTCGAATTAGAGTGGAACAATAACTCCCATGGAAGAGGAAGAGGCATTTTGGAGCTAGTGGGACACTTGGACTAGATTCCCGAGCTCTATGACAACAATGATGAAGATGCTATGAAATCCATGACACAAATCATGTTAAAATTCAATATGCTAAGATAGATAACAATAGTATTACATTTCAATTTCACAACAATAGCATATACAGGATCACTAAAAGAACAACAAGCATAGCATAAACACAAGAGACACAATTTATCCTGGGAAACCCTCATGGGGTGATTCCCCTCATGTTGAGGGGGCCCGTATATTATATTACATCTTATCCTTCCAGGATATGCTTCCATATAATTTTCTAAATTCACTAATTTTTTATTGAAAATTGCAACACAATCTTGTCTTGATATTCTGCTGTACTAACATTTGTTGGAAGATTTGATTGAACTATTATAACTCTCACATATCAAAATCCTATTTATAGTTTTGATTCAAGGTTCAAGTGCACCAGTTTGGTGTTCATCTACTTATTCATTTACTAATCTAAGTTAAGGTGTCTTAAGGGTCTTATAAATGTGAACCAATCACTAGTTATTGCACTACTAAATACAACAATCCTATAATTAGGTTTGATATAAGGTGAAGAATGTTTTTCAGGTTGGCTATAAGACTTCCTACTTTCATTCTTGGTATGTTGCTTGATTACTGCCATGTAACAGGTTTTAGTATGATATTTCACTACCGCTATTATAACCATTCATTTGGAAACCAATTAACACTAACCTAATATAAACAACTATGTCAGTCTTGATCATATTAATATTCGCTTGATTATGATAGTGTGTGAAGAACCTGCAACAATTAATTAATGAAAATACATGAGATAGCAGAAATAACAGAACTCAGAATCACTTTTATTGATCGCAGGCCACTTCGAGGGGGCAACCTCCTTTGAGTAAGCTCAATACAATAAATTCACGGTGCCTTCATTGGCCTCAACACAAACTTATATACTAATTCTAGGTGCCAATACCATGGGTCAATACCATGTGTCAATACAAACCATGGGCCAATACAAAATATGGATCAACAATTACTACGGGATGACTTACAAAGCATATGCGTCCAACAACAATAAGACAAACTATGGATCAACAAACACTACAGGACGAATTACAAAGCATATGCATCCAACAAAAATATACTCACAAAGTAAATAGAAGGGTTGACATGGGTTCCTAACATTCCCTCTCCCTTAAAAAAAGCTTTTTCCTCAAAGCTTTAGATGTGGAAATTCATGCAAAATCTAAAGGAGTGGTTCCCCTGTAGCATCCTCGAGTTGCATTCCAGGTCACTGATGCCTTTTGAGTTTCAGGGAGGGTTGCTTGGAAGGATGTAGACGAAGAAGAACCATATCAACTATGTGAAAAGTGCACTCGGAACGGTGCTGATTGGCTTGTTGTTTCAGTCGAATTCTTTCCATGTGAAGATTGTCATGCAGAATGAGAAGAATCTGATCGCAGTTTTGAAGAACCGAGTCAATTGCCTAAACTGGGGAGCTGCTAAGGGTGTATGGAAGAAGAACTGGAGGTTCCTGTCCATAGACTGATTCATATGGTGTCCTTTTAGATGTGGTATTGTACCACTGGAGTGCTTCTAGCAATTCCATAGAAGTAGTTTTCCAAATATGTGTAGGGATGGGTAAGGGTTTGAGCAGTCCCGAAAGGAGTGTTGTTTCACCCTTGTTGACCTGGCAAGTATCACAATCAGCCACCATCTGTTGAATTGTCATTTTGAGTCCCTTCCAAAAGAAGTTACATTGTTCCCGATCATACATTTTGAGGAACCCAGAGTGCCCTGCTGATGAAGAAGCATGGAGTTCATAGAAGAGATAGACCTGTTGAACAGATTGCAACCAATTTGGAACAAGCCGAGAAATAGCTGTAAGAGAAACTGGGTCATCAAATGTGCAAGAAGGAGAATCTGCCACCATATTGTCCTTACCCTTCTTGTAAGTGATCGCATAGGCATAAATCATGAGCTGGATAACCCATTTCAGGTGTGCTGGGGAGGAGACCCATTGTTCCAAGAAATTTTCCAGACTCTGGAGATCAGTCTTGATGCATAAATAATTTCCTAATAGGTATGGCTTCCACTCATGTACTGCATGAAAAATAGCCATCATTTCCTGCTGAGATGTAGATGCGGCTAAATTCTTACCGGAAAGGTCTCTTGAAGGTGAAAAGCCCATGGGTTCAGCAAGGACACCTGCATATCTATCCAAGGAAGTAGGGGAGACTATTGATGGGTGCATCTGAATGGAATGGAGTTGAGCGATGACACCATGTGAATTCTTCTTAAGGATCTTTTCCAGGCGATGTGAACTGATGATGCGGAGAGACCCTTGTTGTAAGCCCTTAAATTTGTGTTGTTTCCCATTGACTGAAAACTGCAACCAAAGTTCAGCAAAATCCCATAAGATGGGGCCAAGTGTGCATAACCATTGAACACCCAAAACCACATCACATTTGCCTAGGGACAAGGAAAACATGTCAGAGCGCAGGTTATAATATTCCGGAGAGATACGCACATTGTGACACTTCCCCTTGAAAGGTAAGGTGCCCCCATTGGCAACCATGACTTCAAAGTTGGAGAAAGGATGGACAAAAAAATCAACATGTTTGGCTATCCGAGGGTCAATGAAGTTATGAGTGATACCAGAATCAATGAGTATTGTAAGAGGAAACTTTTTGAAGTAACCCCTAACCCGCATTGTTTGGGGGGTGGTGACACTAGACAAAGCATGGAGATATATCTCTGGTTGTTCATTCTAATATGGGGGGTCAATAGGCAGCTCCTGAATGTCGACTTGATCATCCATTGTATCTGGAGCTTCTTCATCAATTTTAGAGGCAGGCGGAGAATCCATATCCAAGAGATAGAGCTTTTGTTGAACACATCTATGTATCTGAGTGAATTTCTCATCACAATTATAACAAAGCCCTTTTTGTCTACGTGCCTGCATCTCTGTTTCAGACAAATGATTGATAGGAGTTGGTCGAGGAGCTGGAGGGATGGGAGGTCGTTGAGAACCCATATTTCGGAAGGGAACAAAAGTGGGTTTGGAGCACTGTTGGGCTGCAATCTTTTCTTCTTCCAACTTATCCAACCCTAGGACTTCCATCATTGTGTTGGGACATAACATTTTAACCTCTGAGTGGATTTCATCCTTAAGACCACTGATAAAACAACTCGTGTAGAGTTCATCAAACAATCCTTCTGTGTGATTTGCTAGTTTCTCAAATTCTGTCTCATACTCTCTCACAGTGCCACTTTGACGAAGTTTAGTGAGTGCTCTGGTGAAGTCATCAAAAGCACTAGGACCAAATCATTGCAAAAGGAGTTGGAAAAAATCTGTCCATTTTGGCTCATCATGAGCCTTGATGTACCAATGGTACCATTGAAGGGCTTCTTGTTCCAAATGAAAGGATGCAAGTGGAACTTTTTGGACATCAAAAGTATTATGCATACTGAAATACTGTTCTGTACGATAGATCCATCCAGTCGTATCAGTACCATTGAAGCGGGAAAATTCAAGCTTCGGACCATGGAAAGTGCTGGAAGAAGAAAACCCATTGGCTGCAGAAGATTCTTCCTGTCGGTTATTTTTCATGGCTGAATGCTGAAGATGGAGGCTGAGAAATGTTTCATCTAGATCTTGGAGTTTGGTTTGGATGGCTACAAGTGCTTCCTCCATGGTTTTTTCTCCTGCGCGGGTGACAACCATAACCAAAAGTTTTTTTTTTTGGGGGGAATGGATAGAAAAACACAAACAAAAGCTTATTTATTAAATGGAAATTTGGATTTGGGAAAAAATCGGATGGGTAATTGGGGTTTGACTAGGTTTTGGACACTTTCTGAAGACAAGGAAGCAAAAAATGGGGATTTCATAAGCGAGGTGAAAGAATGAGAAAATTTGTCAAAGAGGGACAAATAAGCAGAAATAGGGAATGAACACGGTGACAAAATTTGGAGGCGAGTGGGTGAAAATTGAAGAAGTTATGGCAAACCCTAAAAATAGACAAATGTGAGAATTTTGGCTTTGGGATAGGGTCCTTCGGAATGAAATATGCAGAATGGGATTGCAAGGGTGTCCAGAAAGCTTCAAGGGAAATAGAGTTAAAACAAGGGAGATATGGCGAAAAAACAGAATTTTTATTTTTTTTTCCAGAAATGGATCTGCAACGGTGCGGAAGGGATCAGAACAATTGGATCTAAAACAACACGGAAGGGATTGGCAACAAATGGATCTGAAACAAATCCGAATGGATCGAAAATGGATGGATCTGAAACGACTTTCAGAATAGATCTGAAACGGCTAGATCTGGAATGGCTCGGAATGGATTTGAAATGGCGCAGAAGTGATCGACAACAGTTCAGCTGAAAATATATATGGACCCCAGGTATGTCCGTCTTCCTAACAGTTTAGGGGTTTCACTCGGCCACCAATGTTGTCTAATGACTTTCGTATTGGGGCAGTAACGCTCACTCCATGGCTTAGGTAAAACTGATAACTGCTTTGACACAAACGACAGCTCTTGGTTTACCTCACAGGTGGGAACTAGTCAATCAAGTAGGGGCCGTTTCGCTTTTCGCTGGCAGGTCCTCTCAATGGGCCAGCTACTTTGGGGTTCCTGTGGTACTCCTCACAATGATTTTTAGGGCTTATGCCCAAGTACTTTCCACAATTAAGCGGATAGGGATTATTCCCAGATCCGAACTTGCAACAGATGCGAAAAAAATTTTTGGCAGAAATTCCACCCAACAAGCCCAAGAAAGTGCTCTGATACCAGATGTGAAGAAGCTACAACAACTAATTAATGAAAATACACGAGATAGCAGAAATAACAGAACTTAGAATTGATTTTATTGATCATAGGCCACTTCGAGGGGGCAACCTCCTTTGAGCAAGCTCAATACAATAACTTCACGGTGCCTTCATTGGTCTCAACACAAACTTATATACTAATTCTAGGCGCCAATACCATGGGTCAATACCATGTGTCAATACAAACCATGGGCCAATACAAAATATGGATCAACAATTACTACGGGACGACTTACAAAGCATGTGTCCAACAACAATAAGACAAACTATGGATCAACAAATACTACGGGACGACTTACAAAGCATATGCGCCCAACAACAATATACTAACAAAGTAAATTGAAGGGTTGACATGGGTTCCTAACATAGTGGCACAAATTTGAAATAGGATTGAGATTAGTTATTATCTATGTTGATTGGCATTGTTATCACTTCCATATAAACCTCAATGTTAATGCTCTATGACAGTTCTCTTACTTAGTCATGGCATTGTAGGCAGAGAGTTATTCCAACCTAGTAGGTACTAATTTTTTGCATCATATTATTGATTTGTTCAACCATGTTGTATGCTTATTGTTCCCAATGTCTTGGTATCACCATATTATCCACATGATTCATAAAATAGGCTCTATTGCATATCTGAATGATTATAGGTTGATCATGGTGTGGTGCATGTTCTTGAAGCTATCTACATTTATTTCAAGAAGTCGGGAGGAGAAACCCTTGGGATACAGAACTTGCAGGGTTCAGAATGAGGTATTAGACAATGGGTCATAGACTCATTGTGTGCTCCATTGTAGAGTTGACGAATCATTCTTTGAAATACTTTTGTTGCATTGTCAAATTTCAATAAGCATTTGGTTTGGTCTTATGGGAGGCCATGTTCCAACTTGTACAACAAATAGATTATTAGAATTCATCAAGAGAACAAACAAGGTAATAAATACATTGAAATAAATTGAAGGTAATTAATTATGTAGTAAATACAATGAATATGATCTTGTGTCATTATTGTTCATCCTATTCTTTAATGAAGTTACTATGTGGCTGTAATTTTGGTCTCAATAATACTATACCAATCGTTATTCTTGCATACTTATCCATATAAATCATTGAGACCAAATCGACACATTGAGTGCACCATGTTTTCATTCTTGTTTGGCATGAAATATTCATTCCTAATTGCACTAACTTATTCGCTCATAAGGTATCTCAAAAATATGTGGTAAGTTAAAATATATGTTTGGAAGGCCTCTGCCAAAAATCGGGCTTAATTGATCCCTTCAAGGTAGAAATACATCTAAGTATAGATCTTTAAATTCACTACTCCTTGACTGAAAATTGCATCACACTCTTTTCTTGTGATTCAACTGTCCTAACATGTGTTGGAATATTTGAATGAACTATTGCAACTCTCACATATCAAACTACTATCTACAGTTTTGAGTCAATATTTGAATGCACTCATTTGGTGGTCTTTCACATCTTCATTTAGTAAGCTAAGTTAAGTTTCTTAAGGGTCTTATTAAGGAAAACTAATCACTACTTATTGCACTACTAGACACAAAAGTATTATAATCAGGTCTAATATAACTTGAAGAATGTTTTGCGGTTGGAAATAGGACTTCGTGATTTCATTTTTGGTATGATGCTTAATTACTACTATATATCAACTCTTAGTATGATATTTCACTATTGATTTTATATCTCTTCATTTGGTAACCAATTAAGACTAACCTAATAAAAACACTATGATTGTCTTGATTTGATTAGTATTTGCTTGATGATGATAATGGAAAAAGTTCAAAATAGTTTTGAGTTTAGTTACTATATATAATGACTGGCATTGTTATCATCTCCATATAAACCTTGAGGTTAATTATCTATGACAGTTCACTTACATAGTCATGCAATTCATATTTCACATGTCAACTTGATGATTTAGTCAATACTGTGCATTGTCCTAGTTGAATATAATGTATTAAATTCATATCATATAATGCTTTTAGAAATCCTTACAATGTCAAAGTTGTATTGGTACTTTTTAAGGGACATATTACCATTCATTCTAAAATTAATGGCAATGTGTGGGTTGGGTATTATGTATAGATATGCAATACATGCATACGTGAATAAATGGAGTAACTAAATATGCTTCCTTTTATAATATTTAGAATATGTGTAAACATACAACAATACATTTGCTAACATGCAAAGCAATAATATACTAGTCTATTCTTCTATCCATACAATCAACAAGTCATCATGTAAGAAACAAGAGACAAGAGACAAGATAACAATACAACATATATAGATGGTAAAAATCCAAATGGGGAAACATCCACAAGAAGGTAGCCTTGTTTATTATTCATAAATATTCATCTTAGAATACATGGAATCCTCTCCACATATGCATCACATCACACTCCATATTCACATCATGTGACTGATGTTTCTCAAACATCCCGAAAGGTTATTCTCCACCTTTATTATATAGCTAGAAATATGGAATATTTACATCCCATAACACATGAGGGATAAATAACTTTCCACCTCTCTTATGTAAAGAATGGATATAAGATAATTTATTACATGATGCATGTGAGATAATTCTATTTTATAATTTTAGATTTACTTTATTCCCTTAAATGATATTTCACAAATAATACCACACAAGTCATCATTACATATTCTAGCACTCCCCCTTAATAATGATAAGGAGAAATAATACAAATGAAGGAACGTGGAATCACACTAACACCCCCCTCGACAACAACCTCCAAAATACCCCATAAGATGTGAATAATAACACACTTCTCCTCATGGACATGATGAAATCTTGTAAAGCACCACAATAGTGTACATAAACCTTGGATAGCCAATGCAACATAAAGTTTGGCTAGTAGACAATCATCACAACCATAATTCAATTGATATCTAAAAGAACTCTACAATGGACCTCATCATGAATACAAGAACCCAAATCTATACATTGAAATGTTTCCAACAAATAGTCTTCATAACCAAAGAACTCTACTGAAGATTACATTGTGAATAAAAGACCCCAATGGTCTATCCATTGAAATTTTTTCCAAGCTATAAGTCTTCAAAACTAAGCTAAAATATGCAAGAACTTTGTAGTCGACTATAATATCCCTCATTCTAACCTTAGGCTATTTTGGATGTCATGTAAATAATGTATAAATGCAATGTGTGTGTGTGTTTTCCCTAGTGTGTAGCTCAAGGACAAGGCCCCACTAGTGAATGATTAGGTTTAATTGCATAGGAAAGTATTTGGCAGTTTGATAATCCATGTGCAAGTAAGCCATGGAATATCATAAAGTATGTAAATGACACTTTGTAATGAAAAACCAAGGGATGGCAATGGCTACAACAAAATGAGGGTGAACTATGTATCCACTAGGGAGTGGTGAGGGGGTGTGGGATGGAAAATAGATTGCCATATGTCACCTAGAGAACCCCTTTGACCTACCCAAGCTGGCATTAAGTCTGTTGTAAGGTGGTGGCTGAGAAAACCTATTCATGAGGCCGATAGGGTATGGAGCACCCCTGTGATCCATATAGCAGGGTATAGATATGTTTTTCCTTGACCCTCACGGCACTCAACCCTATAAATTCATATTCCTTATTTCCCATTCGATTAGGCAGAATCAAAAGGGGTGGAGGGCATCACGAGGGGAGTGTAGCGTGAAGCAAAGAAGAGAGATGGTGATTCTGTAGAGGGATACAATTCACAGAGCTGAATATACATAGAACACTCTACATAGGAAGCAAAACAATGGGGTTATGGTTAGATCTGACTTTGTGGGTGAATTGCGGAGCCTAACCGTGGAAAATAAGGGAAGAAAATGAGACCCGTGTGTGCAAATTTGTAGAGCCAAGAATTCCCAAGTAAACCCTGCGTTGGTGGCCGAGAACCCAGTTGTGGGATAGTGTTGTTCGGCCAGGGAATGTGGAGAAGAAAAACTAAGTGGGAAGGAACCAAGAGCTCTTAGATTGTCTGCTAGAGTCTAAGAGGGCTTATTTACTTTGAATGCAACAATCAAGGCCAGCTACACTCACCTAGGTGAGTGCTAGGGAAAAGGGTGCCCTGGGAACTGTGCATCAGTGGAGGGAACCTTACCTAGGATGAGAGTGGGGTGATGAAGGTGCTTGAACCTGTATGAAGTCATTGGGATATGCCCATGACCATTTGGAGGAGATTATTGCTCTAGAAACCCTTACCTGCCTTCCCATTTGCTTGACAAAACTAACTATTGGTTGGATTCCCTAATTCACTGTGAACGCATGCTATGACTGAAACTGAGAGGGTCTCCTTAGTGAATACATAGCCCCATATCTGGGGTGATCTCTAATTTCTGAAATAATAGAGGATGGGAAGAGATCTATGGTTGGCTTGGAAATTTGAGTCCATAGCTAGTTTCTTGGAGGTTCAATGCAAAACATAAGTTCCCTTGTGGTGTTTAAATGATGTTATTTTATGCGTTATGTTATGCTTCTTATGTTACAGCTATTGATTGAATGGTTACATGAAATTGATCATTAGGGAGATAGGTATGAGCCTTAGTATGAGGCTTAATTCATGTCTAAATGCTTCATCATTGCTTGAGTTAATATGTTGCTAACCCTGCAGGTTATAGATGCATTAAATAGCTTTGGTTTCATAGTATGTGTTTAGTCATACATGCATCTATTTGCTTATGGAAATGGCCATTGATGAATAGGAATGTATGCCTATGATTGTGTTAAGTATGTGTTTATGTTTTTATTATGCCCATGTTGAATGCTGGATACATGTTAGTTGTGTAGATGGATAATGTTACAATCTCCCTGTGTTTAGTGATGCATGAATCTGCCTACATGAGTCTTTTATCATGCCCCTGCACATCCACATATTTGTATGTATCCTTGGTACTTATGTGTGATTATGCTTGAGGAATAGGGTCAAGCCCTGTATTCTTTATTCACTATTCCTGGGAGGAGTATGTGCATGCATTCCATTATGAGGGTGTGGATCATGTTTCATCCCTTGTGTTCATGGAGTGTGCTTATGCATAATTGTAATATCTTGATAATGATTTTGAATTATCTTTGGATAAATTAGGGATACGTATGGTAAATGTTCAAGAATGCTCCAACTAGGATTTGGCAAGAGAATGGACACCTTTGGATCAAATGAAGGAGTGAAGACTTGGCTGAAGTGGAGAAGAGCCCTTGCAGAAGGTCAATGGTGCATTGACGGAGTTATAGGCCATATTTTCAGTTGTAAACTGAAAATGTTAAAGTGCTCAGATTGGATAGGGTATCATACTATTGGATAGATATTTCCAAGATAAAGGAAAATAAATGGAGTCAAGATCCGTATATTCTCTCTCCTTACCACAGAAGCATTCTCTCTCGGTACCATCCTTGTCCAATTTGGACCAGGGATGAGGGAGTTATGACCTTTCCTTGGAAGCTTGCTGGTGTAGGGGTTTGTGGTCCTGACCTTTCTACATCCGCAAGGACCTTTCCGCATCCACAATGCAGATTGCGGATTGTGGATGTCGGGTGATCAATTTTGGAGGAGTTGGCGTATTGGATTTCCGTATTTCCACATCTGCAAGCAGGTTGCGGATTGTAGATTGAGGAAGGTGGTTTCTTATGGGTTGGAGAGTTTGGTGTTCCGATTTACGAGTTCCGCAATGCAGAATAGGGATTGCGGAAATCAGGAAGAATATTTTATCAGAGTGGAATAATTGGGATTCCACATTTACGAATCCTACATGCAGATTGCAGATTATGGGAGTGAAATATTTCCGGAGCATGAATTGGGATTCCGCCTTTCTGAATTCCGCAATGTGGATTGTGGAAGTCGGAAAAGGGATTTGTGCAAAAGGATATTTTGGTAATCCGACTTCAGAATCCAACTGCGGATTGCATATTGGATGGCATTGCAGATTGCGGATGGAGTCCATTGCAGTTGGGTGTGAAAATGGAATAAATTGGAGAAAAAAAATGTACCAGAGGGTCTCCCATGGCCTCTGAAGGCCACCAGGGAGGTCGGACAACATGACAAGTGGTATTAGAGCTTTGGTTATAACATTGGGGCTGCTTTGGGGCCAAAGGATGAGTTACAGGCATAGAGATTCCATAAATTGGACCATGCTATGATGAAGAATTGGAAAGGTAGAATTCCTTAACCTTGTCTTACTCTTGTGTTTATATTTATGAATTTGTATACAAAAGATTGTGGATAGGAATGATGAAAATGCAAGTAATTATATAGTTGACATACTTATGCACTATTAGGCATATGGTTCGATATTGCATACTAGTGCATGAATGTGAGGTTGCATGTTGGTAAAGATAGTGAGGTTTTACATATGCAATGAGCCACTAATGACCAATGTTGTGGTTGATGATGTTTGTCTAACCAGGGAGGGTTGAAGCATGGTGGAAGGACTGTGTAGTCGTTGGTGATAGGCGAAATTAATAAGGTAACATCAAAGAAGTTAATACAAACTATGCATGTATGTTTTACTTGTGCTAATTGTACAAGTGTTGAAAGGGAATTGGGTAAGAATCCCTTGAGCCATGTTTTTGAAAATGGTATGTATATAAGGTTGAATACATCCATGTTAATGTTATATCACCATGGCATGGTGAGGTATGTAGTAGTAAAGGAATTGAGTATTACACCATGTGAATTTTTTAAATGTTAAAATGCATTCACATGAAATCATATTATTTCATTGTATATGCTAATTATGAGTTTAATGACCAGTGCAAGTAAGGACTTATAGTCATGTTATGGTAGTTCCATAGTAGTGCATGTTATATGAGGTAGCCCTATTTAGGCCATATGTGTTTGGATGGTAAAATGGATGACATGATAGCATTGTAGCATGGATTAATATGCATTGAAGGATTTTGTAAATATGTGGCTACATTGAGTGAATGCTCATTAAAATATTTTGTAAATCTATGGTTGCATGAAGTGAATCCACATTAAAGTTAATTTGAATGTTGTGAATATGTATGCATGAGTTTGGGTGCACATGGTCATGGTGTATGTTCATTACAATTCAATAATACATGAAATGATGCATTAATGATGGTTCTGAGATAATTTCATGAGTTGCGATGAGTGCAAGATGAATGTAGCCACATTTGATGGGCTAACAAGATGCTCAGTTGGAAGGGAAGAGTTGCACGAAAAGAATATGGCTATGAATTTTTGGTAGCTGGCCAAATCTAGAGGGATGACTAAAAGAGCGCTAGATTTTCGCTGCCTAAAAATCGATCAAATGTGTCTTCTAGGATCACCTTGGACCATCGGATTGGCAGCAGGCTCAGCCAATAGTGGACTCGAAGTGGCTTGGGGTGAAATGGGTGGAAAGTTTGCTCCCGTTCTAGCCGTTAAACACTGAAATTTTCCTCCGAAGAAATTCTGTTGGGACTGTCGATCAGTTCACGGCTTCCCTCGACCGTCGATCTGAGATTACCGCGAATGTGCACTTCCAGAGTTTCAGAGCTCTATCCTCCACGCAAGTTCACCCCGTGAAATAATGTGTGAACCATCGATCGTACTCCATTGATATTGACCGTCTAAGCTTCATTCCCACCATTGGATCGAACTTGGGTCTCGTAAATTGATCAGCGAAGTGATCAATTTCTCACGGGAGTCATTCAAAGGGTTCATCACACCTCGAATTTTGAACGATTCTGGTAATGGAACCCTGTTCATTCGTACACAGAGGATCTATATCGTCTGTGGTTGTTGAAAGAAGACGGTGGATGTTCAAGCAAGCGAGGTCTTAGAGCTCTGTTATTCAATTCACCAACAACCTTTGAAACCCTCTGATTTAAGTTTATGTGAATAATTCTATGGCTGCAAATCAAATTCTATAGGAGACAGAATTAGAAATTCATTTTTCAATTTAATTAATAATGTTATTGATTGGTTATGAGACAATCATATTTGAATTTTATTTTTAAAAACCATTGACTGTTTGGCTAATCCATAATTTTTTCAAAAGGGCAGGTTGCAGGGGATGGTTATGTTATGGTAGCAAGCCTAAAACCCTAATGGATAGGGTGGTTCCACTTATAAGATCCTAATGAGATGAGGGTGTCTCATCTCCATTACAGGATTGGTAAACAATATGAGTGAGATGGTAAATATTATGCAAGTAAGGCATATGTGGGTTATGGAACATAAAAGGATTGAGGTGTCAAACCGAGGGACTATCAACTCAGAGAAGGGATCCCCCCATTTGTCGTGAATAAAGAGAAGACACATATGCAAAATGAATAAGTGTTCTATAACCCTAGCTGAGGATATGCATGTCTAGTTGTTAGAGTTAATATGCAGAACATGTTTTATTATTTCATTATTATTCCAGATTACTTGAAGTGAAACTAGTGCCTACATGGCTCACATCAGGAAGGGGTGCACACCTTTATGGTGATGGGTTATGTTAGAGTTATCAATATTGACTACACCCTAGGGGAATGGAAGCATTCCTGGTGTTTCAATATTTGATAATGAATGTATGAAATATGTTTACAATTTCAGAACAGCAGTTTTAATGAACTTGATTACCCCTCTTTTGTTGTCAACTTGAATAGATACAATTTGGGGCTACACACTAAAGAAGAAAAGGAAATAGGTTGTTGTGAGGGGTTGTGGGGAAGGTTTGTTGTGTGTATTAATGGTTGTTGTGTGTGAAAAGGGTTTATGCATTCCTATGCATCCATAGTAGAGCCTTAAAATAGAAATGTTGATGGTGTAGTTTCCTCCCATTGACCTCTAACCCAGGCTGATGTGCTTGATTGGCAATGGAGAGGGAAAACCAGGTATGGGACTAGTTTTACACCATCAATGCCTGGTAAACCCAGTCAGAGTACTGGCTTTTCATTGACTATTTGGATGGCGTGGAGTGGCCTGTGGGCTAGCCAATATCCAATTCCACAGGTGATCCCAAGGCTTGTAAAGTAAAGTAGGATCCTGTGGACTAGAGAATAAATGTCCAATACAGATAAGTATTCAATTGCCATCTATTTCTTATTCTGAATAATGAAATATTTCATGTATAAGTCTTCTAATAACCAAGTTGATACACTATTGTTTCTATGTTGGAAACCTTGGTCATTGCAGGAAGAAAGAAGCCTTGAAGGAATCATAAGGCTGCATGGGGACATGTAACTATTCTAGAGAGCTCAATATGAGTAGCAATGGAAGTGGTGTTAGTGGACTTGTGTGGGTCCTAGAAGCTGAAGGTTCTGTAGGAAATCATGGGGAAAGAGTTCCTTAGATGAGAATCCTTGGACATACCTTAGACACTAAGTGTCATAGCCCAAACAAGAAAGGGAAAGTCAAGCATTCACATTGAAGTGAAAGAGGCCAGGAGCATGAAACCACAATGGTGGTGTGGCTCCGGACTAGAGCAAGACTAAGATGATAGAACTCTTACTCTTCTCTTTCCTTTTTATTGATGCATTTATAAAATAGAAAATTGTTGAATGCATGATGTGACTGACAGTTGATTGTGTTTAACTGCTTAAAATAAATTGTGATTGCTGAAATAGAAAGATCCCTGTGAAAGGATGAACATGAATAAGTTCATGTGTATGTTGGAAAGTATGAAAATTGTGGAAGTCTCATGAATAAATCATGGAATATCCATGTCAATTGGGTGATTAATTGACTGATTTTAAGGTCTATATTATGCTTGGCCTAACAGGATTTACAATGATGAATTTCATAGGTGAGAATTAACACAATTGGTTGTAGCAATTACAAGGCAAGTGATACTATCAAGCAAGTGTGGGAAGCTGCACAGATTGACCATGGAAGCAGATCGAAGGATGTTAGAGTTGGTTGAAAACCTTATCCAAACAATTTCCAAGACTTAAGAGAATATTGGAGAAATGCTCAAGCTACAAAAGTAGCATAATGAGATGAATCATAAAGCTTTGCAGGACTCTATTTGTATGCAAAGGGAGGTAAAAAGCATCCTGGAAGAAACCTGCACTTGAAAAGGTAGTGGACCAAGGATGAGGCATTCATCCAATTAGTACACTAATAAAATTTCTAGGTGGGAAGACTCAAACGAAATTGAGCAGGAAAAGAAAAAGATGCTTCTGAAATGTTGGAAATGTGGAGAAGATCATTGCCTCCACATATTCCCAACAATAAATAGCAAGAGAGATATCAACCATGAATATTTAAGGCTTGTGGATCAACTAGAAAATTAAAGCCAGCAGGAACAACTTGTGGAAGAAAAAGGACTTGGTCCTGAAAGTTCAAAGTAAAGGGATGAAATGTAGTGCAAACCTGCAACATTTTTGTAATTTTGGACATGTGTAGATTGTATATGTAATCCTAAGTGTTGGAACACCAAGGACAATGCTATTCTAAGGGAGGGAGGACGTAACATCCCTCATTCTGACCTTAAGCTATTTTGGTTGTCATGTAAATAATGTACAAATGCAATGTGTGTGTGTTTTTTCCCTAGTTTGGAGCTCAAGGCCAAGGTCCCATTAGTGGATGATTAGGTTTAATTGCATAGGCAAGTATTTGGAAGTTTGATAATCCATGTGCTAGTAATCCATGGAAGATTGTAAAGGATGTAAATAACACTATGTAATGAAAAACCAAGGTCTAGCTATGGCTACAACAAAATGAGTGGGAACTATGTATCCACTAAGGAGTGGTGAGGGGGTGTGGCATGGAACCTAGACTACCATTTGTCATTTAGAGAACTCCTTTGACCTACCCTAGATGCTATTAACTATGTTGTAAGGTGGTGGTTGAGAAAACCTTTTCGTGAGTCCAATAGGGTATGGAGAAGCCCTTTGATCCATATAGCAGGGTATGGATCTGTTTTTCCTTGACCCGTATGCCAGTCAACCCTAGGAATTGTTATTACCTGTTTCCAATTCAATTAGGCAGAAGCAATAGGGGTGGAGGTAAGCACGAGGCGAGTGGAGCCTGAAGCAAAGAAGAGATATGGCGATTCTGTAGAGGGCCGCGATTCACAGAGCTGAATACACATAGAACACTTTGCATAGGAAGAAAAATGACGAGGTTATCCTCAGATCTGACTCCATGGGTGAATTGCAGATGCTAACCGTGGAAAAGAAGGGAATAAAATGTGACCTTTGTGTGCAAATTTGTAGAGTTGAGAACTCCCAAGTAAACCCTGCATTGTTGGTCGAGAATCCAGCTGTGGGATAGTGTTGTTCGACCAGAGAAAGTGGAGAAGAGAACCTAAGTGGAAAGGAACCAAGAGGTATTAGATTGTCTATTAGATTCTGAGAGGGATTATTTACTTTGAATTCAACAGTCAAGGCCAACCACACTCACCCAGATCAGTGCTAGGGAAAAGGGTTCCATAGGGACTGTGCAAAAGTGGAGGGAACCTTACCTAGGATGGGAGTGGGGTGATGAAGGTGCTTGAACCTATATGAAGTCATTGGGATATGCTCGTAGCCCTATGGAGGAGCTTATTGGTCTAGAAGCCCTTATATGCCTTCCCATTTGCTTGAAAAAACTAATTGTTCTTTTGATGCCCTAATTGACTGTGAACCTAGGTTGTGAGTGAACCTGAGAGGGTCTCGTTAGTGGATACATAGCCCTAGCTCGGGGGTGATCTCTGATTGCTGAATTTTGGTGTCCCAATTTTGATATCATCCGTGGCCATCTCAACCCTATAGTGTCATCTACAATGCATTGGATTCATACATTTCACCCCTATGACACTACTTTTGCCTCAGGTATGAATCTTCTAAATCCTTTCGAATCAACATTATTTCCATATGATTTATGATGATTTATTGTCTATATATGTTGGATTAATGATTTTAAACATCTTGGACCCATAGTTGTGATTATCAAGGTCATTTTTCTCATACGAATTCCCATTTGGACCACCATTCTCATTCAGATGGTCATTCGGACCGTCATTCGCACCTCCAAAATCATTGGTTCGGGTACTTAGAGACATTAATGAAAGAAACAAGGACATGGGTTTTGTTTTCCACATAACCCACATGGTTCACGACCTCCGGCATGTAACGAGATGCACTCCATACTTCTAAGAATATTGAAGCTTAGTTGCAGAATTAAAGGAAGCTGTTTTGGGAAAGTTAATGAAGAAAGCATCTTCTTCAGTTTTCATTGAATGATTCAGTTTCAAAGATTTACTTTTGACTATTATTAGAGAGGTCGACCACTAGCAGGGTCCACCTTTCTTCCATATTCATAAACTCCTATATATACAAGCTTTTTAGCCATATGGTGGGGGATGGGGAAGACTCAGAATTAATAATATGGAAGCTCTATTCTGTTCTTGTTCAAATTCATTTTTTCTCATGCTCCTGTGACTAGTTAGTTAGTAAAGCTTCAGCCACCAATACTGGGAGGACCCCCAGAATTGTGTGAGCATCTGTGTTGTGTATTTTCATCTCAGCATTTCGTTTTTATCATTTACGTAAGTAATTGTGTTGTTTTCATTTCTACTGTGTATAAAACATTTTCCAGATATGAATTGTCTCACTGTATAGTAATTGTGTTGTTTTCATTGCTGTTGTATATAAAAATGTTTTTCAGATTTGAATTGTGCCACCATAACGTTGTTTCTTTGCTTGAATTCCTGTTTAAAATGAAAACGTTTTCCCCTGTCTTGTTAATTTCATGAAAATGTTAACATTTTAGTGTGTGTGTGTGTGTGTGAATGAGATCTCATTGTGTTACTTAGTTTCTGTCTTTACCATAGTTTCTTTCAATTTCCATAGGCTCTGCATTCCAAAAGGTTGTCTCTTAGCATTTTCAATAGATTTCAGTTGATGCATATTTGATTTATGAATAGTTTACTGTAGTTTCCATTTGAAAAGAAATTACATTTTAGTTTCATTAAGTCATTGTGCATAGAGAATAGAATTAGCTCTTGATTTGAAATATAATAGTTCTCAATTAATTCTCATGCTTTGATTATGAAGTAGTATAGGTTTTCTTTAGTTTAGATTTCCCTTTCGAAGTATAATAGCTTTGTATTTCCATTGCATGCTTGACTAGATAACATAGTTTGCAATTCAATTCCATGTAGAAACATAGTACTTTGGTTTTGTTATTTAATGCTTGATAGGTAGATTTGTTTTTCAGATTTCAAAATTCTTCATCTCTATTCTAGTAGTAATTATTTTCAAATTCGTAGGTTTTGCATTTGAAATGTTTTCCCCTTAGCAATTGCATGAGTTTTTGAACTATACTAGTTAGATGTTTTCTTCCAGCAATTACAGTAGCTCTTCATTATGCCTGTCAAGTTTTTAATCGTTTCTTGTTAGAGTTTACATTTAGCTTTTTTATAGCTCTCTGTTTCCATTACATGTATTCATAATTTACTATTTAGAATGCTTTGAAGTTGAGTAGAAATAGGAAATAATTCTTTGTCCATTTATGCAAGTAGAGTAATTGCTTTGATGAAGTAGTTTAATCTAAATTTGATATTTTTAGTTTACACATAGGATTGTCTTAGTTATATGAGTTTTTGGTAATTTAGTAAGCTTAGGAATATTCAGATTTACTTGATTTGCATAGAATAGATTTTAATTGCTTGTTTTCTATCATAGATCTGAATTTGAAAGGTTATTTCAAGAAGTTAGTCTTAGAAGAGAATAGGATAGAATAGATTTTAATTATAAATCAATTAGATTAGGAATGCTTGATTTCTTTTAAGCTAGCTATAACTACCAACAGATAGATTAAGGATCTAACTCGTGAGATACGATCACCCCATGATGGGCTTCTTTCCTAGGTGTTGAGCTATTCCAGTTTGTGAGTTTTTCTTTTAAGTATATTACTAGCTTTAGGTTAGTTATATTAGATTAGTTTAAGCCTTCAATCCTGCACATACTCTATCGGCACCTCTAAGCTTACGAGCCCCGGGTTGACAATTAAGTGTTGAATTAGATAGTACATATTTTACTCGACATTTTGGTGCCATTGCCGGGGAGGTGCTAAAGGGGTTGAAGTCTAGGTAGATAGGTTTCTTTTACATTACAAAACAAGGGGGAGGGGAGAACAGTAAGACGAGAAGTAAGAACCCATGCATCCACTATAGTGGGGTGCCCCAAAGCCTTGTTGTTCTTTCTTTCGCACAAGTTTGTTTACTTTACGCAAATTTTGATTTATTTCCCTTATGTGTACTTTTCTTTCCGCAAATGTAGATAGTTTACTTTCTGATAGTTAAGTGTACTTTTCTTTCCATAAACGCAGATAGTTTTCTTTCTCATAGTTAGGTGTACTTTTATTTCTGCAAACATAGATAGTTTACTTTCCCATAGTTAGGTGTATTTTTCTTTCCGCAGACATAGATAATTTACTTTCCCTTAGTTTAAATTCATGTATGTGTGCTTTTATTTTGTAAAATTAGGTAGTTTTCTTTCCTGCAATTTACTCTTATGCAAGTGTGATTTTCTTTCTGTACATTTGAGTGTGTTTACTTTACGCAAGTTAATTTCATGTAGATGTTTTATTTCATAAAATTGTGGTGTGTTTAATTTGCAAATTTGTTTTAGTAATAGATAGTCTTTCAAAAACACATAATTTTTTTGGGTGCAGTAAGAACCCCAACCACTAATCCTTGTGTGAAGCAAGACCTACCAACCAAGACATGGATTTGAAGGTGACTATTAGGATGATAGAACTCTCTCAAATACTAGCAGCAGCTGGGATATCTTCTTTTCAGGAAAGACACATTTTGACATCAATTAAGAGCTTATCAAACTCTCTTGACACAACAACCGTACGAAAGTACCAGGAGCCACAAAAAGATATTCCTTTCCAAATTGTAGAGGAAATTGACAACTTGGGAACTACATCCGAAGGAGAGAAACCTGAAATTGAGGAAATCTTAGCAGATGCTCTATGTACTTTTGAAATCAATTAATCAGGAGAAGGGGATCTATATGACATAATGAAGGAAGGTGAGTACAAGGACTACATTGAAAGCTATTTACAAGAGGTAACCATTCCACAGCACCATTCCCTCCTTCAACACCTTCTATTTCAAAAGCAAGTAAGTCGGTTGGTTCTCCACATTCAGGTAATCATTGCTTTAACTTTTTCATATGCGGATATAGGTATGTTTTTCATCTTGCTTCGCACTTGGTTACAATGGAAGAGCTCATATACTTGAATACAAATATTTTCTTTGTTCTTAGCTAGAATAGGAAAATATGTATATAAATAAAGAGTTGCACGTTTATGTTAGAAATTACTGCAACTTCGCTTTTTGTTTTATTTTTCAATAAAATAACTAAGAAGAAGATAATGCTAATGGATAAACCAAAACAATTAATTTTAAAAATCCTTATCATACATGCATATTGCTAACTAATCATTAGAACAGTTGCTCAAGGCCAACTTTAAATATCATGACTTTAAGGTCTATCTAATACCTACAGGTCACTTGTGCGTCCGAGACTCATCATCAAAGCTTGTTATTTAAGTATCTTTACTAAATAGCAGCATGAGAGTAAGTGATATTTCTACCTATGGAGGAACACTATTAAACTTTTATATGAAGATGATAGACTTAGGGACTAGAGGACAACTTTAGGTCATTCTCTTTTGGCATGAACTGTAATTCCAGGCTATTATAAATAATGTTACTCATGGGTTAAATTTAAATTTTGAGTTATGTGCTTAGTAAACTGAATATACTCTAGTACCAACCGGCTTCCACATACATTAATATCTTTTGGAATAATTATATAGCTACGGGGAAAACTCGACGGGTACTGAACATGCCTGCTAACAGTGGGTCCATGCTGAGTAAAATCACAAATAAGGAAGTTCGGTCTTAGTAAGCCCAAATTATATGGTCTTAGTAAGCATGTATGAGATATTTTTAATCTTAAAATCTATAAGTATTCTGATCATTCTTATCACTTAACATTTATTTTTCTTTTTCTAAATGTTATCACTAGAGAATCTTAACTTAAAGGATGATTAGGTTTATGGTGAAAGAAGTAGAGATCAGGTTAATATATCAGAATACTCAACAATGAATGTATGAACATAAACCAGGCAGAAAAATCATGAGAATGAACTTATATAAGGAGAGGACAAGCTTTGTCCAAGTCATTGATAAACATATAAACCATCCACAAGAATCCAAGTATAGGAAAGAATCATGGATACAATATAGCATTTATTAGTTCAAAAATGAAAACAAAACATGCCCATCTTGAATATAATCACTTCAAATCCTCTTTATAAACCTAGAAATCAAATACAAGCCTGCAAATCAGAGTATTAGTCTGATCTCCAAACCTTAATACACTCTCAGCCTTCTCTGTTGGAAATCTCTTCTCCTCCTTACAAGTTTAATATATAGAATTACATTGCAATGGATTTGAGAGTCTCGAGCTTTCCAATTTAAGCAAGAAGATAATACAAAATCTAATACTGGGCCAATTGTAACTGATTTTGAGCAAAATCATAATGGCTGATTCTGGGATCCACTTTTATAGCATCCTTTTTTTTTATGAAGCCACAATTTCAGTTGCCATTCCATGCAAAACTTGAATTTGAGCATTTAAAATTATTTTAAGATATATTTCCATACATGGCCTCTATTGGAATTTTCAAATGGTTCATTCCTTTCTCTGATTCTACTACCCCCTTACACATCCATGGATACCATCGACAGTGGTTTGCGAATTTCTGGAAACAATGGCCTCAAAGAACCACCTATATCTGATAAACCATGACAGCTGTGAGAAATATGAGAGAGGTGTTGATAGACGGGTCTGTGCTTGATAAAAACCTCTCATGGTTTTCTAAAGTTCCTTTCCGATTTCTCAAAAACCGTGCTAAAATTTTGTGACTAAAATAGGAAGTCATTTATTGTTCAAATCTAGAAATACGAGATGTAAAGATTCATTCGAGTATCCCAAACCATGATGAATTTTGGAAAAGTTAGAGATATTTTTGTTGTTGAGGCCGTGATTGACAAAAGCCTCTTCCAGTTTTTCAAAATTCATCTTCATATGCTAACAAATTGTGTTTGAAATAACTGACTAAAACAGAGTGCCAGATAACATTGGAAACATATGTTGAATAAGATAGGTATTTCTAGAACGATTCAATGCCTCTCTATCCAATATAGTCTCTGGATGAATAAAGAAAACTTGACATTGGGGTATTTATCATGAAACTTTCGATTTCTTCTGATGTTTGAGACTTGAATTTGTACACATGATTTGGACCGATGAACTCATTATGCATATACAAAGACTCGTGGATTTTCCAAAAAATGCAAGTGGATTTTCTGGTGACAACACTAAAGTTGTTTAGTTTTCTTTAAGCTGCCTAGAATTTCTTGTTGATTGATGTTGATCTAGAGCGTTTACATAAGAAGCATACAACCTAGTATTAATTTATTGATGGCCTGAGGACGTGCCATATCTTTGTTAAATTTTCAGTATTAAATCACAATACTATAAGATCTTTGCTGAGAGAATAACATCTACAGTATATCAATGCATGACAATCATAATATGACAAGCATCACAAGCATCATAAGAATCAAAAGCATAGAGACAAGAGACACAGAGTTTCCGTGGGGAAAACCCTAAGGTGAAAAACCCCACAACTTCCTCAGAGATAGAGAGAGCAATGGCTCAACCAAAATACAACCAAATAATACAGAGATAGTCTCCTAGCAGATGATCCTCCTCCTCCTCACTAGTGCGCCACTTTCCAGAGAGAAAGATAGATACTTTTCCGAGTGAGTAAAATAGAGATCTCCTATCTCTATTTATACTCACCTTTTTGCCCAGTGACCTACTGGGGCCGACTTGTCTACTTTAGTACATCCACATTATATTATATATTAATTAGGGCCGACCCCATAAGGTGGTCTAATAACCCATCGGCAAGTACACACACTTGCGACACTTGTCAATCCACATGATGACACTTCCTTATAGAGGAATAACACATCTCTTATAAGGGTACAATAAATATACATATAATATACTGATGAAATACATTCCGAAGTTACATATACATCAACACTCCCTCTTAACAAGGAAGGTATTTCTCGACACAGATTTGCTAGACAAGTCTTCTTCTCTGGATCATCATCATCGATGCATCGTCATCGTCATCGTCACTGCTGCTGCTATCTCGTCCAATCTCTGTCTCTACTCGTCATAGGAAGTTCTACAGAGCCAGTCCTTTTTCATACTGGATGTAGGCCCACCACCTGCAGGTCTTCATCATCACTGGCCATACTGTGGAATCCTCAGGACTTTTACGTGCGTCACAAAACCTCGAAAGAGCATCCCAGGATATTACGGGTACACAACTCCAACCTGTAGGATCTCCCAGGGCGCTATTACATGTGACCCCACCACAAAACCTCGAAAGAGCATCTTAGGATGTTACGGGTACACAACTCCGACCTAAGATCTCCCAGGGCACAAATTACATGTGGTCCACCACAAAACCTAGCAAGAGCATCTCAGGATGTTACGGGTACACAACTCCGACCTGAGATCTCCTAGGGCACAAATTACATGTGGTCATGGCAAAACCTCGCAAGAGCATCTCAGGATGTTACGGGTACACAACTCCGACCTGAGATCTCCCAGGGCCCAAATTACATGCCATAGGACAAAACCTCGCAAGAGCATCTCAGGATGTTACGGGTACACAACTCCGACCTGAGATCTCCCAGGGCAACGAATTACATGTCCTCCCAGAACAATGTCTCGAAAGAGCATCCCAGGCTGTTATGGGTACACAACTCCGACCTATAGGATCTCCCAGACATGCTCATCTGCACAACCTGATCCACGGCCACAGAGTATCAACCTGATACTCACCATACATCATCCTGATGTACTCATGATCGTCCTGATCATAATCACTG
This sequence comes from Larix kaempferi, assembly GCA_027924585.1. Classification (NCBI taxonomy): domain Eukaryota; kingdom Viridiplantae; phylum Streptophyta; class Pinopsida; order Pinales; family Pinaceae; genus Larix; species Larix kaempferi. The sequence continues at coordinate 12,884,586 of BSBM01000115.1, read as the reverse complement.
CAACGTCCTGCTGCAAGTCATCTGGAGCAACATCCTGAAGCTCGTCATCTATGATCATCCTGATCATCACTGCAACATCCTGCTGCATGTCATCTGGAGCAACATCCTGAAGCTCGTCATCTATGATCATCCTGATCATCACTGCAACATCCTGCTGCATGATCTACCTGATCATCAATGCATCTTCCTGATGCATACCAAGTATCATACATGATCCTCCTGATCATCAATGCATCTACCTGATGCATACCAAGTATCTACCTGATACATATCATCATACATGATCCTCCTGATCATCAATGCATCTACCTGATGCATACCAAGTATCTATCTGATACATATCATCATACATGATCCTCCTGATCATCAATGTATCCACCTGATACAAATACAAATACATGATACATATCACCATACATGATCCACCTGATCATACAATGTATCCACCTGATACATATACAGATACATGGTCCAAGCATCCAACATGATGCATAAACAATACATACACATGATCCAACTGATCATATCCTGCATCCAACATGATACATAAAATGATCCAACTGATCATATCCAGCATCCAACATGATGCGTACATACATACATAAAATGATCCAACTGATCATATCCAGCATCCAACATGATGTGTACATACATACATAAAATGATCCAACTGATCATATCAAGCAGAAACTAGAACATCATCCTGATGCTCATCATCCAGCGCTTACATCCACAGCCATGTGAAGGATCCTCCTTCCAACATGCTTGGAATGGCTTCAGCAAATGTGTCCATCACTTCTTCCTCGAAGTGTCCTCGATCTGAATAACGCCAAGCCTCTCTCTGAAGTACTCGAACTTCACCCTGGCTAGTGGCTTCGTCAGCACATCTGCAATCTGCTCGTCCGTCGCAACATACAGGAGCTTCACAGCTCCTCTCTGCACCATATCCCTGATATAGTGATATTTGATCTCTATGTGTTTCGACCTGTCATGAAACATTGGTTTCTCGGACAGCTTCACACAACTCTGGTTATCACAGAAGATACCAGTAGCCTCCAACGGGAGATCAAATAACTCAGACAGTAGCTTCCGTAGCCATACTGCCTCACAACTAGCTGAACAGGCTGCAACATACTCTGCCTCAGCTGTACTCAGTGCTACGCAGGACTGCTTCCTACTAAACCAAGAGATCACACCTGATCCCATACTGAAGCAACACCCAGATGTGCTCTTCCTATCTGCAGCACTGCCATCCCAATCTGAATCAACATAACCCTGCAGGTTAAACTTTTGATTCTCCTCATACCTGAGCCCATAATACACTGTACCCTTCAGGTACCTCAGAACATGCTTTACAGCAACCAGGTGAACACTCCTCGGATCCGTCAGGAACTGGCTCAATGTGTTCACATCAAAGTAAATGTCTGGTCTCGTGTTCTTCAAGTACATCAAGGACCCAATCATCTGATGATACAAAGAGATATCAACCGGCTCAGATGAAGCATCACATAGAAGCTTCAGATTTGATGCCATAGGTGTGGCCATGGCCTTGCAATCCATCATCCCAAATCTCTTCAGGATATCTACTGTGTACTTCCCTTGACCAAGGAAGATCCCACCTGCATTCTGCCACATCTCCACGCCAAAAACAAATAGTGCATCATCCCCAAGTTCTTCATCTCGAACTCGGTAGTAAGCTTCCGCTGCGTGTCGGCAATCAATCTATCTTCACCATACCAAGTTCTGCACATATATGATTTCCTATCATGTGTCTCAGAACGAAGTGGCTGCTTCTTCTTCAACTACATCATTCAAGAAAGCTGTCTTGAATCCATCTGGTGTATCTTCTATTTCATCACTTTTATATTTCTCTATGCTGCCATCTGCAACATGCTTGATCTGAAAGTTCTATTCGGAAGTCACAACAGACTTCCCTTTAGCTCTTGGGATTGCATCCCAAACATCATTCTTCATGATCGACGGATCATGGCATTCCATGTCTTCATCCCAGATCCTGGGAATTTCAATATCTTCAATAGATATCTTTGTTGCTGGAACAAATGTTGTAGTCCTTTTGTAGGTGAAGATATACGGTCTTTCCTACAAAACAGATTAAATTGCATGATTAGAAACATCTCATAATTTTCAGAACAAATTCTTACACATGAAGAAATATGTCATACAGTCATGCAGTCATGCAATTATCTTAGCCAATGCTTCAATACAACATTTATCCATATCCCGTAACTTTCTAGATGCCTTCCAATCTCTACCAGAACATTGTTAAGAGTGTGCACAACTCCCAACATGTCAGCAAAGAGGTTTCATTCTAGATAAGTAGCAATGGAATGTTGTACAGTGCCATAGGCCACTTACCCAACACATGCATATTAGTAGTATACTGTTCATTAATTCAATCATTCTAATATGCACAATACATATCCTAAGTCTAGGAACATGAGCATATACATCATTGAACAATTTTATTTAAGCAAACAAATATGCAAGATAATTAAAATACTTATCTTTGTTTGTTTGTTGGGTGGACTCCCTCTGAGTCTTTTCTTCCTTGCAGGAGCTGCTGGAGTCCTTCTAAACCTTCTTGTTGTGGAATGTAGAGATATGGACAACTCCCTCTGAATATCTGCACCCTTGCAGAAACCACTGGAGTGTGCTCCCTCTTGATCTTTGCTTCCTGGATTACCTGTTCTTGAACTCATATTCATCCTTGGTCCCTATGCATGCTTATTAGTATCATTCATTAAAACACAATAATCTCAAGTATGTATAGTCATGATCATTTCAAACAGAAATAATAAGCATTAGCATTCAAGGTTTATATATAGGACTCTTATGGTTAGTCATATCATAAGAAACATAACATGTATAAACCTATAATTACTCAAACCTATGACTCTTCTGGTTAGTCATATTATTAATTAAGGTAAGATGCATATGCCCATGATTATTCAAACTTATGACTTTATGAACAATCATCATCAATCATGCCATGCATACTTATATGATAGATCCTATGATATAAGAAACACATACCTGGTCACCATATTTGCTAGTTATGTCTAGCAATGTGTTCTTGTTCTCTTCAATGACCTGCATGACTCATTAGTTAACTTTTGCAAAAACAAATTATACATACCTCTATGTGATCCATGACTATGGATGAATCTTTGTATTTATGTCACCATGGCATGTTCAGGTTGTCCCTTCAAATTGTACAAACCTCCCTCTTGCTTTCCAATCACTACTGCATCATCTATGGTCTTTCCCTTTGGCCACATTAGGACTTGGCCATCCACAAATGCAACCCTCATACCTTTTGCATCTAATGCAGAAATGGAGAGTAAGTTCTTCTTGAGCCCAGGTACATAAAGTACTTCTTTCATCTTCAATGATTTTCCAGAATCTAGATTGTAGGAGGCTTCACCACTTCCTTTGATTGGGTATTGATAATCATCCCCAAGTTTCACTTTATGGGGTGATTCATGTTCAGAAAGATTCACAAAAGATTCCTTGAACCCAGTCATGTGTTTGGAGGCCCCACTATCAATTAACCAATCATTACATCCATGGGAGATGGTACCTGTAAGAGCAGAGATCAGAACATACTCTTCTTCACTTGATGAGTCATCATCACTATCACTTTCTGCCCTAGCCTTCTTCTTTGGAGGTTCATCATCTTCGGCAGCATGAGCATGAAACCTTCTTTTGCTGCCCTTCTTTTTCTCACTGGAGTTGTTCTTATTATCCCTTTTGTTCTTGGGACAATCTGAAGCAAAGTGACCCTTCTCATTGCATGTGAAGCATCTTAGGTCCTTCTTATTCTTTTGATGAAATCTTTTGGGGTGAGGGTGATCCTTCTTGGTTTTGCTTCTTTTGGTGTGAGCTGCAAGAGCTTGATCTTCACCTCCCATCTTTTCCTCACGAGCTATAAGTCTAGCTTCTTCTTGAGAACATTCTTCCCGAAGTCTACTGAAGGAGATCAACTTCTTCCTTGCACAAATTCCTTGAATAAAGGAATCCCATGACCTGGGTAGGCCATTTAGAGTGGTCATCACCACTTCACCATTCTCCACTATTTCATCTACTGCTTCTAATTGTTCCTTGATCTGAGAGACCCTTGAAAAGTAGGATTGAATGGTTTCCCCATTCTGAAACTTTACTGCTTTCAATTGGTTCCGCAGGGTCATCTTCCGATTTATGTTCTTTCCTTCAAATAGCTTGGTCAAAGATTCAAACATCTCTTTGGGTGTCTTGAGAGAAGACACATGGGGTATGAGATGGTCTTTGATAGAATCAGCAATGATTCTCTTTGCCTTGACCAAGTTCTTCTTGTGCAATACCTTGGCCTCTTCATCCTCTGGGATAAGGATGTCTTCTTTCACATATGAGTCCAACTCATTCTCTTCCAGGATTAGCCCAATCCTATACTTCCAGGCTCGGAAGTTATCAGCCCCTTCAAGCTTATCCTCAAGCTTGGTGTGAAGAGACATCTTTAAGAGTACTTCAAATGGAAATAGAAAAGATTTAGAACTTACCTCTTGAAGTGTTGAAAACTGGATCTGGTCCCGGATTAGGGTTTGTCAGAGAAACCCTAAAAATTCAAAATGTGAATTTCAAAATTCCGAAAGGATAGAAAGATGCGCCTTGGAGAGCTGATCAGCCTAGTACATTTAGAATTTGAGATCAGCAAAGTCTTGTCCTTCAAAATTGCCTTTTTGTCCTCCTGGGTTCACTGGGGAGAGCCCTGAATTAGGGTTTGAGTTTCCCGGAGATCTACCCAGCCAAAAATCTCGATCCAAAGCTCAAACCTTCGATTTTTGCAAGGAGCTTCCAGCTGTACCTTCAGTTTCCAGAAATTCCTATTTTTGTGGAAACCCTAATTTTTAGGGCCAAAACTGAAAATGCTCGGAACTGAAATCTGATTGGACAGAAAGATGCGCCTTGATGAGTAGATCCAATCTACTATACTGAATTTCAAAAATCTGTGGAGAGAAACCCAATAAACAAGGAATACAAGCTTCCGTCACTGCAAAATGTCTTCTTCTCAGTTAGGCTCTGATACCATGTTAAATTTTCAGTATTAAATCACAATACTATAAGATCTTTGCTGAGAGAATAACATCTACAGTATATCAATGCATGACAATCATAATATGACAAGCATCACAAGCATCATAAGAATCAAAAGCATAGAGACAAGAGACACAGAGTTTCCGTGGGGAAAACCCTAAGGTGAAAAACCCCACAACTTCCTCAGAGATAGAGAGAGCAATGGCTCAACCAAAATACAACCAAATAATACAGAGATAGTCTCCTAGCAGATGATCCTCCTCCTCCTCACTAGTGCGCCACTTTCCAGAGAGAAAGATAGATACTTTTCCGAGTGAGTAAAATAGAGATCTCCTATCTCTATTTATACTCACCTTTTTGCCCAGTGACCTACTGGGGCCGACTTGTCTACTTTAGTACATCCACATTATATTATATATTAATTAGGGCCGACCCCATAAGGTGGTCTAATAACCCATCGGCAAGTACACACACTTGCGACACTTGTCAATCCACATGATGACACTTCCTTATAGAGGAATAACACATCTCTTATAAGGGTACAATAAATATACATATAATATACTGATGAAATACATTCCGAAGTTACATATACATCAACAATCTTAGGCCAGGGGAGAATAGTATCAATATTATCTTAAGACCAATGATTAAAGATTTATATATTTCCAGGTGGGGCCATACACTTAATGTTTGCAGGGACCTAAATGTGAAATTTGGTAGGATTTCTCTATGAACTATAATTCTTGTATACTAAAGAAACTTGACTGGTTTCCTATGGATGTCATTGAAGAGAAAGCTGATTAAGTTTTCATAATTAAGGGTTACTGTGATGGTATCTTGAAGTTTGTTAAAGAAGGAGCATAGGATTTCTTGTCATGAATTGAATGTAAAGGAAACATTTCTACTTTCTATCTATCAAAAACAAATAAGGTTTAAGTTGAATATATTCTCTTGTTATAAATGATCTTATGGAATGTTTTGTTTATCATGGGTATAACATCCATAGTAGATGGAAGTTTTGAAGTTTGTTTCCAGCACAGGGTTCGTGATGAATAAAAGGGAGATTGGGTTGAAGAAGTTGATCAACTAGTTTTGTTCCAAGAGGAAAAAGGTGCCCATATCTCAGCAGTTCGTATGCCCAGCTATTAGATCACTCTTCCAATAAAAGAGTTTGAAGCATAGTTGAAAGCAACCATTTCTTCACTCCAGCTTCTCCACTGTAGCTATATTTTACTTTTGCTTTTTATTAGTAACATAGATAGTAGCTTCATATTTGTAAACCCGAAGATGAATCCATTAGAAGTATCAGAAAATATTATGTACAGTCAGAGTCTAGATACACATATAGAAAAGAGCACATTTTGTTAAGATTCTAAAGGGTCTGTTGAATAAAGAATCCGAATGAATTTGTAGCACTATAACAACATTTATGGGCATGCCAAGGTATATTTTTCAAATTCACATATATAATAATGAATCTGATTATCATATCGAAATTATTTTGAGTCTGTGTCATCTCTTTTGGCCCATAGATGAATCCTAGCTTCCACCATGACTATCATATTTCGCTTATATCATCCCTGCAAACAAACAAACAAGTCAGGATTAGTTGACTCTAAGTACGAAGATATATTTTCAAGCTACTATTTAACACTTTGTTACTTCCAAAATTCTTAAAATACACAGGCTATCTTGTTTTTACTCTGTCTGTACCAGTTTGTTATCATTTGTCCACTAAAAGCCATCGCTCAAATCTGGTATATCTATCTATGACTAAAATCGGGTCATCATGGTTTTTAGTGGACTTATATCCCTATGATCTTCACCATATCATTTTAATTATGTCTTTAATCTGTTGCATCAATCATTACAGGATAATGGATTAATATTTATATTGAACAAAGAGCGATTATGATCTAAGCATGTCAGATCTCAATACAAACATAGCTCTCAATCAATTAAAAGACCTTTCTATAATCCGACTCCCACTCTTTGTCCTACAAATCAAACTCTGTTCATTCCTCCCTTCATTCTCATTTCATTTGGCCGCATCCTTTGTTTCATTCACCCTCGCCATCGTGCCTACTCACCATAAAACCTCTTCTACACCTATCATTCAACCTACTCACATGACGACTTGAAGTGTAAACAAGGATAAACCCTATTTTCAATCGCCCTCTTAGAGAAGTTTGCCTCAAAGCCCAATGAGGCTGCTCCTAATGCATATATTCCTAAGTTTGATGATGTCTCTGTCAAACTACCCGAAGCTCCTATTCCTGATTTTACTCCTACTTTCACTTCAGTCGTGGTTGATGCTAAGGAGACCATTTCTATTGACTCTAAAATGCCCTCAATCATCTTGAGCTCTCCCAAAACAACTTAAGATGCCCACATGAACTTCCACTTCAAGTATCCAAAAGGACTCTGGACAATTTCTGTAGCTGAAGTGAACAACATCAAGGGAGATCATGAGGCCCTCACTTCCTCATATGATCTTTTTGCTTAGGTATGAATCTTTTGAATCCTTTCGAATCAACGTTATTTCCATATGATTTATGATGATTGATTGTCTATATATGTCATATTAATGATTTTAAACATCTTGGATCCATACTTGTGATGACACAGGTCATTTTTCTCATACAAATGCCCATTCGTACCATCGTTTTCATTCGGACGGTCATTCGGACCATCATTTGCACCTCCGAAATCATTGGTTCGATTAATTAGAGACATTAATGATAGAAACATGGACATGGGTTTTGTTTTCCACATGACCCACATGGTTCGCGACCTCCAGCATGTAACGAGATGCACTCCAGACTTCTAAGAATCTTGAAACTTAGTTGCAGAATTAAAGGAAGTTGTTTTGGGAAAGTTAATGAAGAAAGCATCTTCTTCAATTTGCATTGAATGATTCAGTTTCAAACATTTAATTTTGACTATTATTAGACAGGTCGACCACTAGCAGGGTCCACCTTCTCTTCCATATGTATAAAATCCTATATATACAAGCTTTTTAGCCATACGGTGGGGGATGGGGAAGACTTGGAATTAATAATATGGAAGCTCTATTCTGTTCTTGTTCAAATTCATTTTTTTCTCATGCTTCTGTGACTGGTTAGTTAGTAAAGCTTCAACCACCAATATTGGGAGGGCATCCCATAATTGTGTGAGCATATGTTTTGTATATTTTCATCTCTGTAGTTCATTTTTATCATTTAGGTAAGTAATTGTGTTGTTTTCATTTTTGTTGTGTATAAAATGTTTTCTAGATCTGAATTGTGTCACTGTATAAGTAATTGTGTTGTTTTCATTGCTGCCGTATATAAAAACGTTTTTCAGATTTGCATTGTGCCACCGTAATGTTGTTCTTTGATTGAATTCCTGTCTAAAATGAAAAAGTTTTCCCCTATCTTGTGGATTTCATGAAAATGTTAACATTTAAGTGTGTGTGTGTGAATGATATCTCATTTTGTTACTTAGTTTCTGTCTTTACCGTAGTTGCTTTCAATTTCAATAGGCTCTGCATACAAAAACATTTTCTCTTAGCATTTACAATAGATTTCAGTTGATGCATATTTGATTTATGAATAGTTTACTGTGTTTCCATTTGAAAAGCAATTACATTTCAGTTTCATTAAGTCATTCTGCATAGAAAATAGAATTAGCTCTTGATTTGAAATACAGTCGTTCTCAATTAATTCTCATGCTTTGATTATGAAGTAGCATAGGTTTTCTTTAGTTTAGATTTCCCTTTTGAAGTAGAATAGCTTTGTATTGCCATTAAATGCTTGACTAGATAACCTAGTTTGCAATTCAATTCCCTGTAAAAACAGAGTAGATTGGTTTTGTTATTTGATGCTTAATAGGTAGATTTGTTTTCCAGATTTCAAAATTCTTCATCTCTGTTCTAGGAGTAATTATTTTCAAATTCATAGGTTTTGCATTTGAAATGTCTTCCCCTTAGCAATTGTATGAGTTTTTGAACTATACTAGTTAGATGTTTTCTTCCATCAATTATAGTAGCTCTTCATTATGCCTGTCGAGTTTTTAATCATTTCTTGTTAGAGTTTACATTTAGCTTTTTTAAAGCTCTTCATTTCCATTACATGTATTCATAATTTACTATTTAGAATGCTTTGAAGTTGAATAGAAATAGGAAATAATTCTTTGTCCATTTATGCAAGTAGATTAATTGCTTTGATGGAGTAGTTTAATCGAAATTTGTTTATTTTTAGTTTACACAGAGGATTGTCTTAGTTATATGAGTTTTTGGTAATTTAGTAAGCTTAGGAATAGTCAAATTTACTTGATTTGCATAGAATAGATTTTAATTGCTTGTTTGCTATCATAGATCTGAATTTGAAAGGTTATTTCAAGGAGTTGGTCTTAGAAGAGAATAGGATAGAAGAGATTTTAATTATAAATCAATTATATTATGAATGCTTTATTTACTTTAAGCTAGCTAGAACTACCAATGGATAGATTAATGATCTAACTCACGAGATACAATTACCCCATGACGGGCTTCATTCCTAGGTGTTGAGATATTCCAGTTTGTGTGTTTTTTCTTTTAAGTATATTACTAGCTTTAGGTTAGGTTATGTTAGATTAGTTTGAGCCTTCAGTCCTGCACATACTGTGTCGGTACCTCTAAGCTTACGAGCCCCGGGTGGACAATTAAGTGTTGAATTAGACAGTGCATATTTTACTCGAAATTTTGGCGCCGTTGCCAGGGAGGTGCTAAAGGGGTTGTATTCTAGGTAGTTAGGCTACTTTTACATTACACAACAAGGGGAGGGGAGAACTGTAAGACGAGAGGTAAGAACTTGGCATCCACTATGGTGGGGTGCCCTAAAGCCTTGTTGTTCTTTCTTTCACACAAGTGTGTTTACTTTACGCAGATTTCTATTTATTTCCCTTAGGTGTACCTTTCTTTCCACAAACGTAGATAGTTTACTTTCTCATAGTTAAGTGTACTTTTCTTTCCAAAAACGTAGATAGTTTACTTTTTCATAGTTAGGTGTACTTTTATATCCACAAATGTAGATAGTTTACTTTCCCATAGTTAGGTGTATTTTTCTTTCCACAAATATAGATAACTTCCGCAAATATAGATAACTTACTTTCCCTTAGTTTAAATTCATGTACGTGTGCTTTTATTTTGTAAATTTAGGTAGTTTTCTTTCCCACAATTTACTCTTATGCAAGTGTGATTTTCTTTAAGTATGTTTGAGTGTGTTTACTTTCCGCAAGTTAATTTCATGTAGGTGTTTTATTTCATAAAAGTGTGGTGTGTTTAATTTGCAAATTTGTTTTAGTAGTAGATAGTCTTTCAAAAACGCATAACTTTTTTGGGTGAAGTAAGAACCCCAACCACTAATCCTTGTGTGAAGCAAGACCTACCAACCAAGACACATTTTGACATCTTCTTTTCAGGAAAGACACATTTTGACATCAATTAAGAGCTTATCAACCTCTCCTGACATAACAAATGTGAGAAAGTCCCAGTAGCCACAAAAATATATTCCTTTCCAAATTGCAGAGGAAATTCACAACTTGGGAACTACATCCGAAGGAGAGAAACCTGAAATTGGGGAATTCTCAGCATATCCTCTATGTACTTTTGAAATCATTCAATAAGGAGAAGGGGATCTGTGTGACATAATGAAGGAAGGTGAGTACTAGGACTACATTGAAAGCTGGTTCCAAGAGATAACCGAACCACAACACCATTCCTTCCTTCAACACCTTCTGTTGCAAAATCAAGTAAGTCGGTTGGTTCTCCATATTCAAGTAATCACTGCTTTAACTTTTTCATATGTGGATATAGGTATGTTTTTTATCTTGCTTCGCACTTGATTACATTGGAAGAGCTCATACACTTGAATAAAAATATTTTCTTTGTTCTTAGGTAGAATAGGAAAATATGTATATAAATAAAGAGTTGCATGTTTATGTTAGAAATTACTGCAACTTCACTTTTTGTTTTATTTTTAAATAAAATAACTAAGAAGAAGATGATGCTAATGGATAAACCAAAACAATTTAAAAATCCTTCTCATACATGCATATAGCTGACTAATCATTAGAACAATTTCTCAAGGCCAACTTTAAATATCATGACTTTAAGGTCTATCTAATACCTATAGGTCAGTTTTGCGTCCTAGACTCATCATCAAAGCTTTTTATTTAAGTATCTTTAATAAATAGTAGCATGAGAGTAAGTGATATTTCTTCCTATGGAGGATCACTATTAAACTTTTATATGAAGATGATAGACTTAGGGACTAGAGGACAACTTTATGTCATTCTCTTTCGACATGAACTATAATTCTAGTCTATTATAAATAATGTTACTCATGGGATAAATTTAAATTTTGAGTTATGTGCTTAGTAAACTAAATATACTCTAGTACCAACCGACTTCAACATACATTAATATATTTTGGAATAATTATATAGTTACGAGGCAAACCCACCGGGGTACTGAACAGGCCTGCTGGTAGCGGGTCCATGCTGAGTAAAATCATAAATAAGGCAGTCCGGTAAATACAAGCAAACCCGTCGGGGTACTGAACAGGTTCGTTGGAAGCGGGGCTATCCTTGTATGGGACCAAGGTAAACCCGCTGGGGTACTGAATAGGCTCGCTGGCAGGGGGGCAATGCCGGGTAAGAGAGAGATAGCAAACATACTACTATGCATATGACTCACTTAACCAAAGACCCTAAGTACACATATACATGGGTAAGCCAATCATTCATTTCTCATTAGGGAATGGATGTAAGTTGGACTTAGACCTTGTTATCTGATTCAAATGATATCTAGGATGTCACTATCCTAGAAGTGGGACCTGTCAGTGGGGCAATGCCGGGTAAGAGAGAGATAGCAAACATACTACTATGCATATGACTCACTTAACCAAAGACACTGAGTACACATATACATGGTTAAGCCAATAATTCATTTCTCATTAGGGAATGGATGTAAGTTGGACTTAGACCTTGTTATCTGATTCAAATGATATCTAGGATGTCACTATCCTAGAAATTAACAAACTCAAAATGTGAACTTTATCCTTATTCATTGGATGACAATAAGTCTTAAAAAATGAGTCAAGGATGATTTGTTTCCTATAGGCTTTTCAGACCATCCATATACCCTCATGTTTTTCCCTACCCAAATTATATGGTCTTAGTAAGTATGTATGAGATATTTTTAATCTTAAAATCTATAAGTATTATGATCATTCTTATCACTTAAAATTTATTTTTCTTTTTCTAAATGTTATCACTAGAGTTTGCACCTTGACTGCTAATGCCCAAAGTCTAGAGAATCTTAAGTTAAAGGATGATTAGGTTTATGCTGAAAGAAGTAGAGATGAGGTTAATATATCAGAATACTCAATAGTGAATGTATAAACATAAACAAGGTAGAAAGATAATGAGAATGGACTTATATAAGGAGAGGAAAAGCTCTGTCCAAGCCATTGATAAACATATAAACCATCCACAAGAATCCAAGTATAGGAAAGAATCATGGATACAATATAACATTTATCAGTTCAAAAATGAAAACAAAACAGGCCCATCTCGAATACAATCACTTCAAAGCCTCTTTAAAAACCTAGAAATCAAATGTATGCGTGCAAATCGGAGTATCAGTCTGATCTCCAAATCTTAATACACTCTCATACTTCTCGGTTGGAACTCTCTTCTCCTCCTTACAAGTTTATTATATACAATTACATTGCAATGGCTTTGAGAGTCTCGAGTTTTCCAATTTAAGAAAGAAGATAATACAAAATCTAATACTAGGCCAGTTGTAACTGATTTTGAGCAAAATCATAATGACTGATTCAGGGATCCACTTTTATAGCATCCTTTTTTTTATGAAGCCACAATTTCAGTTGCCATTCTATGCAAAACTTGAATTTGAACATTTAAAATTATTTTAAGATATATTTCCATACATGGCCTCTGTTGGCGTTTTCAAATGGTTCATTACTTTATCTGATTCTACTACCCCCTTACACATCCATGCATATCATAACCAGTGGTTGGCGAATTTCTAGAAAAAATGGCCTCAAAGAACCACCTATATCTGATAAACCCTGACAGTTGTGAGAAATATGAGAGAGGTGTTTATAGACGGGTCTGTTCTTGACAAAAACCTCTCATGGTTTTCTAAAATTCCTTTCCAGTTTCTCAAAAAATGTGCTCAAATTTTGTGACTAAAACATGAAATCAGTTATTGTTCAAATCTGGAAAAATGCGTTGTAAATATTCATTTGAATATCCCAAACCATGATGAATTTTTGAAACGTGAGGGAGTTTTTTGTTTTTGAGCCCGTGATTGACAAAAGCCTCTTCCAGTTTTTCAAAATTCATCTCCATATGCTAACAAATTGTGTGTTGAAATAACTGACTAAAATAGAGTGCTAGATAATATTGGAAGCATATGCTGAATAAGATAGGTATTTGTAGAACGATTCAATGCCTCTCTATCCAATATAGTCTCTGGATGAATAAAGAAAACCTGACATCAGGGTATTTATCATGAAACTCTCGATTTATTTTGATGTTTGAGACTTGAATTTGTACACATGATTTGGACCGATGAACTCACTATGCATATACAAAGACTCGTGGATTTTCCAAAAAATGCAAGTGGATTTTCTAGTGAAAACACTAAAACTGCTTAGTTTTCTTTAAGCTGCCTAGAATTTCCTGTTGATTGATGTTGATCTAGAGTGTTTACATAAGAAGCATACAACCCAGTATTAATTTATTGATGGCCCGAGGATGTGCCATATCTTTGGCCAGGGGATAATAGTGTCAAGATTATCTTAAGACCAGTGATTAAAGATTTCTATCTTTCCAGGTGGGGCCATACACTTAATGTTTGCAGGGACCTAAATGTGAAATTTGGTAGGATTTCTCTATGATCTGTAATTCTTGTATACTAAAGAAACTTGATAGGTTTCTTATGGATGTCATTGAAGAGAAAGCTGATTAAGTTTGCATAATTAAGGGTTACTGTGATGGTATCTTGAAGTTTGTGAAAGGAGCATAGGATTTATTGTCATGAATTGAATGTAACGGAAACATTTATACTTTCTATCTATAAAAAAAAAATGTTTTAAGTTGAATATATGCTCTTGTTATAAAGGATCTTATGGAATGTTTTGCTTATCTCGGGTATAACATCCATAGTAGATGGAAGTTTGAAGTTTGTTTCCAGCATAGGGTTCATGATGAATAAAAAGGAGATTGGGTCGAAGAAACTGATCAACTAGTTTTGTTCCAAGAGGAAGAAGGTTCCCATATCTCAGTAGTTCGTATGCCCAGCTATTAGATCACTCTTCCAATAAAAGAGTTTGAATTACAGTTGAAAGCAACCATTTCTTCACTCCAGCTTCTCCGCTGCAGCTATATTTTACTTTTGTTTTTTATCAGTAATAGAGATAGCAGTTTTGTCTTTGTAAACCTGAAGAAGATTTCATCAGAAGTCTTAGAAAATATTTTGTACAGTCAGAGTCTAGATGCACATACAGAAAAGAGTGCATTCTGTTAAGATGCCAAAGGGTCTGTTGAATGAAGATTCCGAATGAAGTTGTGGCACTGTAAAAACATTTCTGGGCATGCTAAGGTATATTTTTCAAATTCACATATATAATAATGAATCTGATTATCATATGGAAATTATTTTGAGTCTGTGTCATCTCTTTTGGCCCATAGATGAATCCTAGCTTCCACCATGACTATCATATTTTGCTTATATCATCCCTGCAAACAAACAAACAAGTCAGGATTAGTTGACTCTAAGTACGAAGATATATTTTCAAGCTACTATTTAACACTTTGTTACTTCCAGAATTTGTAAAATACATATGTTATCTTGTTTTCACTCTGTCTGTACCAGTCTGTTATCATCTGTCCACTAAAATCCATCACTAAAATCTGGTATACCTCTCTATGACTAAAATCGGGTCATCATGGTTTTTATTGGGCTTATATCCCTGTGATCTTCACCATATCATTTTACTTATATCTTCAATCCGTTACATCAATCATCATAGGATAATGGATTAATATGTATATTGAACAGAGAGCAATTATGATCTAAGCATGTGGGATCTCAATACAAACATAACTCTCTATCAATTAAAAGACCTTTCTAGAATCCGAGTCCCACTCTTTGTCCTACAAATCAAACTATGTTCATTCCTTCCTTCATTCTCATTTCATTTGGATGTGTCCTTTGTTTCATTCACTCTCGCCATCGTGCCTACTCGCCATAAAACCTCTTCTACACCTATCGTTCAACCTACTCACGTGACCACCTGAAGTGTAAACAAGGATAAATGCTATGTTCAATCGACCCTCTTAGAGAAGTTTGTCTCAAAGCCCAAGGAGTCTGCTCCTAATGCATCTATTCCTATTTTTTATGATGTCTCTATCAAACTACCCGAAGCTCCTATTCCTAAGTTTACTCCTACTTTCACTTTGGTCATGGTTGATGCTAAGGTGACCATTTCTATTGACTCTAAAACACCCTGAATCAACTTGAGATCTCCTAAAACAACTTAAGATTCCTACAGGACCTTCCACTTCAAGTCTCCAAAAGAACTGTGGACAGTTTCTGCAGCTGAAGATGAACAACATCAAGGGAGATCATGAGGTCCTCACTTCCTCATATGATCTTCTGTAGAATAAGTTCTCAGATTTGGAAGGACAATATAAACAATTTAAAGCCAAGATCATTTCATCCCATTCATCAATGAAGGCGACTGCCTCGGCAGCCAATCCTTCATCTTGATCTTTGTTTTTTTGCCGTGGGACTTGGCACATCCTCAGCCTGGGGGAGTGTTGGTGTCCCAATTTTGACACAATTTTGTTATCATCCGTGGCCATGTCAACCATATAGTGTCATCTACAATGCATCAAATTCATACATTTCACCCCTGTGACACTAATTTTGCCTCAGGTATGAATCTTTTGAATCCTTTCGAATCAACGTTATTTCCATATGATTTATGATGATTTATTGTCTATATATGTTGGATTAATGATTTTAAACATCTTCGTCCCATAGTTGTGATGATACAGGTCATTTTTATCATACAGATTCCCCTTCGGGCCATCGTTCTCATTCGAATGGTCATTCGGATAGTCATTCGCACCTCTGAAATCATTGGTTCAGGTACTTAGAGACATTAATGACATAAACAGGAACATGGGTTTTGTTTTCCACATGACCCACATGGTTCACAACCTCCGCATGTAATGAGATGCACTCCATACTTCCGAGAATCTTGAAGCTTAGTTGCATAATTAAAGGAAGATGTTTTGGGAAAGTTAATGAAGAAAGCATCTTCTTCAGTTTTCATTGAATGATTCAGTTTCAAACATTTACTTTTGACTATTATTAGATAGGTCGACCACTAGCAGGGTCCACATTCTCTTCCATATGTATAAATTCCTATATATACAAGCTTTTTAGCCATACGGTGGGGGATGGGGAAGACTCAGAATTAATAATATGGAAGCTCTGTTCTGTTCTTGTTCAATTTTTTTTTCTCATGCTCCTTTGACTGGTTAGTTAGTAAAGATTCAGCCGCCAATACTGGGAGGCCCCCCCAGGATTGTGTGAGCATCTGTGTTGTGTATTTTCATCTCTCCATTTCGTTTTTATCATTTAGGTAAGTAATTTTGTTGTTTTCATTTCTGTTGTGTATAAAACGTTCTCTAGATCTGAATTGTGTCATTGTATAAGTAATTGTGTTGTTTTCATTGCTTTTGTATATAAAAACGTTTTTCAGATTCGAATTTTGCCATAGTAATGTTGTTTCTTTGCTTGAATTCCTATTTAAAATGAAAATGTTTCCCCTGTCTTGTGGATTTCATGAAAATGTTAACATTTTCATGTGTGTGTGTGAATGAGATCTCATTGTGTTAGTTTCTGTCTTTACCATAGTTGCTTTCAATTTCAATAGGCTCTCCATTCAAAAACGTTTTCTCTTAGCATTTACAATAGATTTCAGTTGATGCGTATTTGATTTATGAATAGTTTACTATAGTTTCCATTTGAAAAGCAATTACATTTCAGTTTCATTAAGTCACTGTGCATAGAAAATAGAATTAGCTCTTGAGTTGAAGTACAGTAGTTCTCAATTAATTCTCATGCTTTGATTATGAAGTAGTATATGTTTTCTTTATTTTAGATTTCCCTTTCAAAGTAGAATAGCTTTGTATTGCCATTAAATATTTGACTAGATAACTTAGTTTGCAATTCAATTCCCTGTAGAAACAGAATAGTTTGGTTTTGTTATTTGATGCTTAATAAGTAGATTTATTTTTCAGATTTCAAAATTCTTCATTTTTGTTCTAGTAGTAATTATTTTCAAATTCGTAGGTTTCGCATTTGAAACGTTTTCCCCTGAGCAATTGCATGAGTTTTTGAACTATACTAGTTAGATGTTTTCTTCTAGCAATTACAGTTGCTCTTCATTATGCCTGTCGAGTTTTTAATTGTTTCTTGTTAGATTTTACATTTAGCTTTTTGATAGCTCTTCATTTCCATTACATGTATTCATAATTTACTATTTAGAATGCTTTGAAGTTGAGTATAAATAGGAAATAATTCTTTGTCCATCTATGCAAGTAGAGTAATTGCTTTGATGAAGTTGTTTAATCGAAATTTGTTTATTTTTAGTTTACACATAGGATTGTGTTAGCTATATGAGTTTTTGGTAATTTAGTAAGCTTAGGAATAGTCAGATTTACTTGATTTGGATAGAATAGATTTTAATTGCTTGTTTTATATCATAGATCTGAATTTGAAAGGTTATTTCATAATTTAGTCTTAGAAGAGAATATGATAGAATATATTTTAATTATAAATCAATTAGATTAGGAATGCTTTATTTCCTTTAAGCTATCTATAACTACCAATAGATAGATTAAGGATCTAACTCGTGAGATACGATCACCCCATGACGGGCTTCGTTCCTAGGTGTTGAGCTATTAAAGTTTGTGTGTTTTTGTTTTAAGTATATTACTAGATTTAAGTTAGGCTATCTTAGATCACTTTAAGCCTTCAGCCGTGCACATAGTGTGTCAGCACCTCTAAGCTTACAATCCCCGGGTTGACAATTAAGTGTTGAATTAGATAGTGCATAGTTTACTCGACATTTTTGCATCGTTGTCAGGAGGTGCTAAAGGGGTTGGAGTCTAGGTAGATAGGCTTCTTTTACATTAAACAAAAAGGGGGAGGGGAGAATGGTAAGATGAGAGGTAAGAACCCGTGCATTCACTATAGTGGGGTGTCCCAAAGCCTTGTTGTTCTTTCTTTTGCACAAGTGTGTTTACTTTACGCATATTTTGATTTATTTCCCTTAGGTGTACTTTTCTTTTTGCAAACATAGATAATTTACTTTCTCATAGTTAAGTGTACTTTTCTTTCCGCAAACGTAGATAGTTACTTTCTCATAGTTAGGTGTACTTTTATTTCCGCAAATGTAGATAGTTTACTTTCCCATAGTTAGATGTATTTTTCTTTCCGCAAACATAGATAATTTATGGTACCAAGGTAAACCCCTCGGGGTATTGAACAGGCTCGGTTGCAGCGTAGCAATGCTAGGTAAGAGAGAGATAGAAAACATACTACTATGCATATGACTCACTTAACCAAAGACCCTGAGTACACATATACATGGTTAAGCGAATCATTCATTTGTCATTAGAGAATGGCTACAAATTGGACTTAGACCCTGTTATCTGAT
Source organism: Larix kaempferi (assembly GCA_027924585.1). NCBI lineage: Eukaryota > Viridiplantae > Streptophyta > Pinopsida > Pinales > Pinaceae > Larix > Larix kaempferi. Next base: position 12,865,702 of record BSBM01000115.1, on the reverse strand, counting down.
TCAAATGATATCTAGGATGTCACTATCCTAGAAGTGGGACCCGTCATTGTAGAAATTAACAAACTCAAAATGTGAGCTTTATCCTTATTCCTTGGATGACAATAAGTCTTTGAAAAATGAGTCAGGGATGATTTGTTTCCTATAGGATTTTCAGACCATTCATATACCCTCATGTTTTTCCCTACCCAAATTATATGGACTTAGTAAGAATGTATGATATATCTTTAATCTTAAAATCTATAAGTATTCTGATCATTCTTATCACTTAGCATTTATTTTTCTTTTTCTTAATGTTATCACTAGAGTTTGCACCTTGACTGCTACTGCCCAAATTCTAGAGAATCTTAACTTAAAGGATGATTAGGTTTATGGTGAAAGAAGTGTTAAATTTTGAGCATTAATTCACAATACTCTTGGATCTTTACTGAGAGAATAACATATACATTATATCAATGCATAACAATCACAATAAGCATGACAAGCATGAAAAGCATCATAAGAATCAAAAGCATGAGAGACAAGAGACACAGAGTTTCCGTGGGGAAAACCCTAAGGTGAAAAACCCCACAGCTTCCTCAGAGATAGAGAGAGCAATGGCTCAACCAAAGTACAACCAAAATACACTGAGATAGTCTCCTAGTAGCAGATGATCCTCCTCCTCACTAGTGCACCACTTTTTGAGTGAGAGAAGTGTGAGTTTTCGAGTGATGAAAATAGAGATCTCCCGATCTCTATTTATACTAGTCTGTTTGCCCAGTTACACTATGGGGTCAACTTCTCTAGCTTGGTACATCCACAATATAATATATATTTCGTGCCTGACCCCACACATGGTGGTCTAATAACTCGTCGCCAAGTACACACACTTGCGACACTTGTCAATACACATGACGACGCTTCCTTATAGAGGAATAACACATCTCTGATAAGGGTACAATAAATATATGTGAAATACATTCTAAAGTTACATATACATCAACACTCCCTCTTAACTAGGAAGGTATTTCTCGACACAGTTCTGCTAGACAAGTCTTCTTCTCAGGATCATCGTCATCATCATCGTCACTGTTGCTGCTATCTCAACCAATCTCTGAATCTACTTGTCATAGGAAGTTCTACAGAGCCAGTCCTTTTTCATACTGGATGTAGGCCCACCACCTGCAGGTCTTCATCACTATCCATACTTTGGAATCCTCAGGACTTATTACGTGCATCACAAAACCTTGCTACAACATCCCAGGCTATTACGAGCACACAGCTATACCTGTTGGATCTCCCAGGAGCACATTACATGTGACCCATCACAAAACGTGGCTGAAGCATCCCAGGCTGTTACTAGCACATAGCTCTACCTGTCGGATCTCCCAGGAGCACATTACATGTGATCTCACCACAAAACCTGGCTGAAGCATCCCAGGTTGTTACGAGCACACAGCTCTACTTGTCGGATCTCCCAGGAGCACATTACATGTGGTCCACTACAAAACTTGGCTGAAGCATTTGAGGCCTTTTTCATCCTGTCTAGATCTCCTAGGAGCAAATTACATGTGGTCATGGAAAAACCTGGCTGAAGCATATGAGGCCTTTTTCATCTTTTCTAGATATCCCAGGATCAAATTACATGCCATAGGACAAAACCTCGCAAGAGCATCTCAGGATGTTAGAGGTACACAACTCCGACCTGAAGATCTCCTAGTGCACAAATTACATGTCCTCCCAGAGCAATGTCACTAAAGATCATCCCAGGATGTTATGGGTACACAACTCCTACCTATAGGATCTCCCAAACATGCTCATCTGCACAACCTGATCCACGACCACAAAGTATCATCCTGATACTCACCATACATCATCCTGATGTACACATGATCATCCTAATCATCATCACTGCATCGTCCTGATGCATGTCATCTAGAGAAGCTCGTCATCCATGATCATCCTGATCATACAATGCATCCACCTAATGCATACCAAGTATCTACCTGATACATATCACCATACACAGGGTATCCACCTGATACATAGATACATGATCCACACAATGTATCCATCAACATACATGATCTACCTGATCATACCTTATATATATCAACATACATGATCTACCTGATCATATAATGTATCCACCTGATACAGATACATGGTCCAAGCATCCAACATGATGCATATACAAAATACATACAAATGATCCAACTGATCATATCTAGCATCCAACATGATGCGTACATACATATACATATAAATGATCCAGCTGATCATATCCATCATCCAACATGATGTGTACATACATATACATATAAATGATCCAACTGATCATATCCAACATAAAACATGATGCATACATACATATACATATAAATGATCGAACTAATCATATCCAGTAGAAACTAGAACATCATCCTGATGCTCATCATCCAGCGCTTACATCCAGAGCCATGTGAAGGATCCTCCTTCCAACATGCTTGGAATGGCTTCAACAAATGTGTCCATCACTTCTTCCTTGAAGTGTCGTCGATCTGAAGAACAACAAGCCTCTCCCTGAAGTATTCGAGCTTCACTCTGGCTAGTGGCTTCATCAGTACATCTGCAATTTGCTCATCCATCGCAACATACAAGAGCTTCATAGCTCCTCTCTGCACCATATCCCTGATATAGTGATATTTGATCTCTATGTGCTTCGACCTGTCATGAAACACAGGGTTCTCGGATAGCTTCACATAACTTTGGTTGTCACAAAAGATACCAGTAGCATCCAACGAGAGATCAAATAACTCATACATCAGCTTCCGTAGCCATACTACCTCACAACTAACTGAACAGGCTGCAACATACTCTACCTCAACTGTACACAGTGCCACGCAGGACTACTTCCTGCTAAACCAAGAGATCACACCTGATCCCATACTGAAGTAGCATCCAGATGTGCTCTTCCTATCTGCAGCACTGCCAGCCTAATCTGAATCAACATAACCTTGCAGGTCAAACTTTTGATTCGCTTCATACTTGAGACCATAATCTACTGTACCCTTCAGGTACCTCAGAACATGCTTTACAACAATCAGATGAACACTCCTTGGATCTGTCAGGAACTGACTGAATGTGTTCACAGCAAAGCAAATATCGGGTCTGATGTTCGTCAGGTACATCAAGGACCTAATCATCTGACGATACATAGAGATATCAACTGGCTCAGATGAAGCATCACATAGAAGCTTCAGATTCGATGCCATAGGTGTGGCCATGGCCTTGCAATCCATCATCCTGAATCTCTTCAGGATATCTACTGTGTACTTCCCTTGACCAAGGAAGATCCCATTGGCACTCTACCACACCTCCATACCTAGGAAATAGTGCATCATTCCTAAGTCTTTCATATTGAACTCAGTAGCAAGCTTCCTCTTAGTATCTGCAATCAATCTGTCATCTCCTGTTACAAATAATTCATCCACATACAGGAGTAGAATCACAAGATTCCTTTCCTCAACCTTGTAGTAAAGGTTGGAATCTACTTTACTCTTGGTAAAGCCCAAACTAGATAGGAAACTTTCCATCCTACCATACCAAGTTCTGGGAGCTTGCTTCAAGCCATTCAAGGCTTTCTTCAATCTGCATACATATGACTCCTTGTCATGTATTTCAAACCCGAGTGGCTGCTCCACATAAAATTTCTCTTCAACTACACCATTCAAGAAGGCAGTCTTGACATCCATCTGGTGTATCTTCCATTTCATCGCTATAGCCAGGGAAAGTACTGTTCTAATGGAAGTGTACTTGGCTACAGGAGCAAAAGTTTCTTCATAATCTATTCCCTCTTTTTGAGAGAAGCCACAAGCTACATATCTTGCCTTGTATTTCTCTATGCTGCCATCTGTAGCATGCTTGATCTTGTAGATCCACTTGGAAGTCACAACAGACTTCCCTTTAGGTCTTGGGACAACATCCCAAACATAATTTTTCATTATTGATTGGTATTCTTCGACCATGGCATCCTTCCATTCTTTCTTTTCCGCTGCTTCTTCATAACTGGAAGGTTCTTTATTCATGATGTCACAGAGTAAAGCAACATAGCTGGTATGTGATCTGGTTCTCTTCTTTGCTCTGTGTTCTTCTTCTGGAATGCCAAATCTTTCTGCATCTTGAATGAGCTCTCTAGCCCATGCAGGTTTCCTCTTGTGGGAGTTATCCTCACGGGGTGGATCTACAGGTTCTTGCGGATCTTCAAACTCACGAACAACTTCTGGAATTGCTTCTGACATGGTAGTGTCTTGAAATCTAGTTTCCTTAGGTTCTTCATAAACTTCGATAGGTGCCTTCCTTGATTTAATGAATGCTGAGTTTTCATCAAATGTTACATCCCTACTGACATCAATCTTCTTGAACCCTAGGAAGTATATTCTGTAAGCCTTCGAGCTTTCACTGTAACCCACAAAGATACCCTTCTTTCCTGAAGGATCTAGTTTGGTCCTCTTTTCCTTTGGGACATGAGTGTATACTGGACAACCAAATATTCTGAGATGGTTGACTTCAGGTTTCTTACCAGAAAAGACTTCTTCTGGTGTCTTGTTTTCCATTATCTTGTGGGGCGTTATGTTCTGCACATATACATCTATTCTAGCTACTTCTGCCCATAGATGCATAGGTAGATCCTAGTCATGTAGCATTGCTCTTGCTGCTTCCATGATTGTTCTGTTCTTCCTTTCTGCAACTCCATTCTGTTGTGGATTGTAAGGAGCAGTCAACTCCCTCTTAATCCCTGAATCACTGCAAAGCTTCTTGAAGTCACCTGAGGTGAATTCTCCACCATTGTCGGATCTGAAAGTTTTGATCTTCTTGTCAGTTTCATTCTCCATCTAGGTTTTGAATTCCTTGAACTTATCAAACACCTCATCTTTGTTCTTCAAGAAGTAGACCCAAGTGTTCCTGGAGAAGTCATCTATGAAAGAGACATAGTAAACATACCCACTCAGAGAACTGGATGACATAGGACCACATACATCTGAGTGGATGATTTTCAAGATATCTTTTGCCTTACTTTCACTGCTTGGAAATGCCTTCTTAATGTTCTTTCCTTTTGCACATCCTTTGCAAACACCTTCATGTTTGGTCTTGATTTCAGGAAGACCTTCCACAGCCTTACTTGCAATTGGTAATGCCTTGTAGTGCATATGTGCAACTATTCTATGCCAAAGTTCACTTTGGCTCCATGGAGTCATGTACCATGGCATGTTCAGGTTGTCCCTTCAATTTATACAATCCTCCCTCTTGCTCTCCAATCACTACTGCATCATCAATAGTTTTACCTTTTGGCCACATTAGGACTTGGCCATCCACAAATGCAACCCTCATCCCTTTTGCATCCAATGCGGATTTGGAGAGTAGATTCTTCTTGAGCCTAGGTACATACAAAACATCTTTCATCTTCAAATACTTCCTAGAGTCTAGATTGTAGGAGGCCTCACCACTTCCTTTGATAGGGTATTGGTATTCATCCCCAAGTTTCACCTTATGGGATGACTCATGTTCAGATAGGTTAGCAAAGGATTCTTTAAAACCAGTAATGTGTTTTGAAGCCCCACTATCAATTAACCAATCATTACAACCATGGGAGATAGTACCTGTGAGAGCAAAGATTAGAACATACTCTTCTTCACTTGATGAGCTATCATCATCACTTTCTGCTCTAGCCTTCTTCTTGGGAGGTTCATCATCCTCGGCATCATGAGCATGAAACCTTCTTTTGTTGCCCTTCTTCTTGTTGTTGAAGTTGTTGTTGTCCTTCTTGTTCTTGGGACAATTTATGGAAATATGTCCTTTTTCATTACAGGTGAAGCATATTCTTCTTTCTTTATAGTGATGTGAAGATTTCTTGGAGTGAGATGGCTCTCTCTTGGACTTCCCTTTCTTGGTGTGAGCTATGAGAGCTTGATCTTCATTCCCCATCTTTTCTTCTCGAGCCACAAGCCTTGCTTCTTTTTAAGAACATTCTTCCTGCAATCTGTTGAAGGAGATCAACTTCTTCCTTGCACAAATTCCTTGAATAAAGGAATCCCATGACCTGGGTAGGCCATTTAGAGTGGTCATGACAACTTCACCATTCTCCACCATTTCATCTACTGCTTCCAGTTGTTCCTTAATATAGGAGACCCTAGAAAAATAAGATTGAATGGTTTCTCCATTCTGAAACTTTATTCCTTTCAATTGGTTCCACAGGGTCATCTTCTAATTTATGTTCTTCCCTTCAAATAGCTTGGTCAATGAGTCAAACATCTCCTTGGGTGTCTTTAGAGAAGACACATGGGGTATGAGATGGTCTTTGATAGAATCAGCAATGATTCTCTTTTCCTTGACCAAGTTCTTCTTATGCAATACTTTAGCCTCTTCATCCTCTGGGATAGGGATGTCTTCTTTTATATATGAGTCCAACTTATTCTCTTCCAGGATTAACCCAATCCTATACTTCCAAGCTCGGAAGTTATCAGCCCCTTCAAGCTTATCCTCAAGCTTGGTATGGTGAGACATCTTAAAGAGTACTTCAAATGGAAATCGAAAAGATTTAGGTCTTACCACTTGAAATGCTGAAAACTGGATCTGGTCTCGGATTAGGGTTTGTAGAAAAAACCCTAAAAATTCAAAATGTGAAATGTGAATTTCAACTTTCTGAAAGGATAGAAAGATGCGCCTTGATGAGCTGATCAGCTTGGTGTATTCAGAATTTGAGATCAGCAAATCTTTACCCTTTAGATTTGCCTTTTTGTTTTCCCGGGTTCACTAGGGAGAGCCCTGAATTAGGGTTTGAGTTTCCCGGAGATCTACCTTGCCAAAAATCTCGATCCAATGCTCTAAACTTTGATTTTTGCAAGGAGCTTCCAGCTATGTCTTCAGATTTCAGAAATTCCTATTTTTGTGGAAACCTTAATTTTTAGGGCCAAATCTGAAAATGCTCAGAATTGAATTCTGATTGGACAGATAGATTCTCCTTGATGAGTAGATTCAATATACTATACTTTTTTTCCAAAAACTATGGAGAGAAACCCAATAAACAAGAAACTCAAGTTTTCGTCATTGCAAAATGTCTTCTTCTCAGGTTACCTCTGATACCATGTTAAATTTTGAGCATTAATTCACAATACTCTTAGATATTTACTGAGAGAATAACATATACAGTATATGAATGCATAATAATCACAATAAGCATGACAAGCATCACAAGAATCAAAAGCATGAGAGATAAGAGACACAGAGTTTCCGTGGGGAAAACCCTAAGGTGAAAAACCCCACAACTTCCTCAGAGATAGAGAGAGCAATGGCTCAACCAAAGTACAACCAAAATACACTGAGATAGTCTCTTAGTAGCAGATGATCCTCCTCCTCACTAGTGCGCCACTTTCTGAGTGAGAGAAGTGTGAGTTTTCGAGTGATGAAAATAGAGATCTCTCGATCTCTATTTATACTAGTCTGTTTGCCCAGTTACACTATGGGGCCGACTTGTCTAGCTAGGTACATCCACAATATAATATATATTTCAGGGCCGACCCCACACATGGTGGTCTAATAACCCATCGCCAAGTACACACACCTACGACACTCTTCAATACACATGACGACACTTCCTTATAGAGGAATAACACATCTCTTATAAGGGTACAATAAATATATATGAAATACATAGATGAAATACATTATGAAGTTACATATACATCAATAAGAAGCAGAGATCAGGTTAATATATCAGAATACTCAACAGTGGATGTATAAACATAAACAAGGAAGAAAGATCATGAGAACGAACTTATATAAGGAGAGGACAAGCTCTATCCAGGTCATTGATAAACATATAAACCATCCACAAGAATCCAAGTATAGGAAAGAATCATGGATAGAATATAACATTTATCAGTTCAAAAATGAAAACAAAACAAACCCATCTCGAATACAATCACTTCAAAGCCTCTTTAAAAACCTAGAAATCAAATACATGCCTGCAAATCAGAGTATCAGTCGGATCTCCAAACCTTAATACACTCTCATCCTTCTCGGCTGGAACTCTCTTCTCCTCCTTACAAGTTTAATATATAGAATTACATTGCAATGGATTTGAGAGTCTCGAGATTTCCAATTTAAGCAAGAAGATAATACAAAATCTTATACTAGGCCAGCTGTAACTGATTTTGAGCAAAATCATAATGATTGATTCTAGGATCCACTTTTATAGCATGCTTTTTATTTTATGAAGCCACAATTTCAGTTGCCATTCTGTCCAAAACTTGAATTTGAACATTTAAAATTATTTTATGATATATTTTCATACATGTCCTCTGTTGGCATTTTCAAATGGTTCATTCCTTTCTCTGATTCTACTACCCCCTTACACATCCATGGATACCATCGACAGTGGTTGGCGAATTTATGGAAAAATGGCCTCAAAGAACCACCTATATATGATAAACCAGTGAGAAATATGAGAGAGGTTTTTATATATGAGTCTGTGCTTGACGAAAACCTCTCATGGTTTTCTAAAATTCCTTTCTAGTTTCTCAAAAACCGTGCTTAAATTTTGTGACTAAAGCAGAAAATCATTTATTGTTCAAATCTAGAAAAATGAGCTATAAATATTCATTCGAATATCCCAAACCATGATGAAGTTTGGAAAAGTGAGGGAGGTTTTTGTTGTTGAGGCCGTGATTGACAAAGTACCCATCCATATTTTCAAAATTCATCTCCATATGCTCACAAACTGTGTTTTAAATAACTTACTAAAACAGAGTGCCAGATAACATTCGAAGCATATGCTGAATAAGATAGGTATTTGTAGAACGATTCAATGCCTCTCTATCCAATATAGTCTCTGGATGAAGAAAAGAAAACCTGACATCGAGATATTTATCATGAAAATCTCGATTTCTTCTAATGTTTGAGACTTGAATTTGTACACATGATTTGGACCGATGAACTCACTATGCATATACAAAGACTCATGGATTTTCCAAAAAATGCAAGTGGATTTTCCAAAATATTCAAGGGGATTATCTAGTGACAACACTAAAATTGTTTAGTTTTCTTTAAGCTGGATATAATTTCCTGTTGATTGATGTTGATCTAGAGTGTTTACAAAAGAAAAATACAACCCAATATTAATTTATTGATGACCTGAGGATGTGCCATATCTTTGTCCAGGGGAGAATAGTCTCAAGATTATCTTAAGACCAATGATTAAAGATTTCTATCTTGCCAGGTGGGGCCATACACTTAATGTTTCCAAGGACCTGAATGTGAAATTTGGTAGGATTTATCTATGAATTGTAATTCTTATATACTAAAGAAACTGGACTGGTTTCCTATGGATGTCATTGAAGAGAAAGTTGATTAAGTTTGCATAATTAAGGGTTACTGTGATGGTATCTTGAATTTTGTGAAAGAAGGAGCATAGGATTTCTTGTCATGAATTGAATGTAAAGGAAACATTTCTACTTTCTATCTATCAAAAACAAATAAGGTTTAAGTTGAATATATGCTCTTGTTATAAAGTATCTTATGGAATGTTTTGTTTATCACGGGTATAACATCCATAGTAGATGGAATTTTGAAGTTTGTTTCCAGCACAGGGTTCATGATGAATAAAAAGGAGATTGGGCCGAAGAAGCTGATCAACTAGTTTTGTTCCAAGAGGAAGAAGGTGCCCATATCTCAGCAGTTCATATGACCAGCTATTGGATCATTCTTGCAATAAAAGAGTTTGAAGCATAGTTCAAAGAAACCATTTCTTCACTCCATCTTCTCCACTACAACTATATTTTACTTTTGTTTTTTATCAATAACATAGATAGCCGCTTCATCTTTGTAAACTTGAAGAAGATTTCATTAGAAGTCTCAGAAAATATTTTGTACAGTCAGAGTCCAAATGCACATACAAAAAAGAGCGCATTCTATTAAGATGCGAAAGGGTCTGTTGAATAAAGGATCTGAATGAAACTGTTGCACTGTAACAACATTTCTAGGCATGCCAAGGTATATTTTTTGAATTCACATATATAATAATGAATCTAATTATCATATGGAAAGTATTTTGAGTCCGTGTCATCTCTTTTGGCCCATAGATGAATCCTAAATTCCACCATGACTATCATATTTTGCTTATATTAGCCCTGTAAACAAACAAACAAGACAGGATTAGTGTAAGAATCTGCAAGCGATCTAGCAACTGTAGCAACTGACAATCAAACTATCAAGTATGTTGCAAAGAAGAAGAGAAGGAGACACTCAATGATCACTCATAAACACAGAATAATAGACAATATCTTAGTATCATACAATGAATAAGAATGTAAGTGAATGAATACAATAGAGCCGCAAGGTGCATAATATAGGATTCGAATAAGCCAAGTAGGGCATTCGAATTCCTAACTCAAAGTCTAGCTTGGATAATAGTGGAGTCATCATCGAGTCAGTAGTATCATTCATAAATGGTAAAGGTCAGTCAAGTGTGTCTAACTGAGTCTAACAGAACCATCTAGGCATAAATCGGGGAAGGGAGACTCCAAGGGAGGCGCATGAGGCTGTCAAAAGGGTCAGTGGAACTCCAGAACTGGCTAACTAGGAGTTTTAGGTAGGTAGGATGAGAAATCAATGGAATAAATGATCAATCAAGACTCTAACTGAATTATAACTGCTAGTAGGTGAGCTAAGGTGCTCTAACTAAGAGATAACTGACCGGTAGGTGAGCAAAGGCGCCCAACTGGATGTGGTAGGTGGGAAAGGCGCACTTGGCATGCAGAGGACTGAAGGAAGGTGCATTAGGTAGGTGGGAGGCCCCCTGAGGGTTGTAGAAAGGCTATGGAGAGATAGAAGCAAGCTCTAGGTGTTGGGAGGACCACCATGATGATGACTAGATGCATGCAGAATGCATGCATGCATGCAAAATTGTAAAATGATGGGGAGAATATTCCAACACCCCCCTCAAGCTATACTATGAGGAAATAATGGAAGAATAGGGACTTAGTGACTAAGACCAAAGGTCACCCTATAAAACAACAACATAGGGCCCTAGTGACTGAGACCAAAGGTCACCCCATACAATCAATATAAATAAACTAAGTGAGGAAAGAGGGAAAACCCAGTGGGAAGAAATCCCTCCCTCAAAATAGACTAAAGGATGCTAATGAAACATATCATCACCCACCCCTAAAGGAGGCAAGTGTCCTTCTTTTCAAAAGAAGGGTTGATCACTTTGAAAATGATCGTTAATGTGAGAAGGATGAAACCTTCCATCCTGAAAACTTGATGAGGTTCTACGTCGATCAACTGGATCACCAATGAGAGTAGTGGCTTCCTATCTTGGAAGAGGAGGAAAAATAGTTGAGAGATCATAGGGGACTGAATCTCCCATGTCCTCATTAACATTTACTCGATCTTCAGGTTCTTGTGGATTTGGATCTAGCATTTTATCTTCATCATATTCACTGTCATACTCTAAATTTGATCTACCATGTGATGATGGTTTTCTCTTTTGGAGCTTGTCAACACTTCCAAATTCTGAATCTGAAATATTGTGATGTACCTGCAATAATTAATTAATGCAAATACACGAGATATCAGAAATAATAGAACATAATCGCTTTTATATTGATCACGGGCCACTTCGAGGGGGCAACCTCCTTTGAGCAAGCTTAATACAATTAACTTCACGGTGCCTTCAATGACCTCAACACATACTTATATACTAAGTCTATGCCCAATACCATGAGTCAAAACCATGGGACATATAATACTACGGGACGACTTACAAAGCATATGTGTCCAATACTATGGGTCAATACTATGGGCTAATATAAACTACGGATCAACAAATACTACGGGACGACTTACAAAGCATATGCGTCCAATAACAATATACTAACATAGTAAAGAGAAGGGTTTACATAGGTTCCTAACATCCCCTCTCCCTTAGAAAAAGCTTTGTCCTCAAAGCTTTGGTTGGAGAAATTGTTGCAGAAGCTGAAGGAGTGGTTCCTCGGTAGCATCCTTGGGTTGCATTTCAGGCCACTGATGCCTTTGGAGTGTCAAGGAGGATTGCTTGGAAGGCTGTAGATGAAGAAGAGCCCTATCAGCTGCGTGGAAAATGCGCTCAAAACGGTGTTGATCGGCTTGTTGATTCAGGCGAATTCTGGCCATGTGAAGATTGTCCTGCAGAATGAGAAGAATCTGATTGCGGTTTCGAAGAACCGAGTCAATTGCCTGAACTGGGGAGCTGCTAAGGGTGTATGGAAGAAGAACTGGTGGTGTTTGTCCATAGACCGCTTCATATGGTGTTATGTGAGATGTGGTATTGTACCACCAGAGCGCTGCTAGGAAATCTATAGAAATAGTTGGCCAAAGTTGTTTAGGATGGGCAAGGGTTTGAGCAATCCCGAAAGGAGTGTCGTTTCACCCTTGTTGACTTGGAAAGAATCATTGTCAGCCACCATCTGTTGAATTGTCATTTTTAGTCCTTGCCAAAAGAAGTTACATTGTTCTTGGTCATACCTGTTGCAGAACCCAGAGTGCCCTGTTGATGAAGAAGCATGGAGTTCATAGAAGAGAGAGCCCTGTTGAACATATTGCACCCAATTTGGAACAAGCAGAGAAAGAGTTGTGAGAGAAACTGGGTCATCAATTGTGCAAGAAGGAGCATCTTCCACGATATCGTCCTTACCCTTCTTGTAAGTGATCACTTAGGGATAACCCATTTCCGGTGTGTTGGGGAGGAGACCCATTGTTCCAGAAAATTTTGCAGACTCGGGAGATCAGTCTTGATGCAGAAATAATTCCCTAATAGGTATGGCTGCCACTTTTGTATTGCATGCAAAATAGCCATCATTTCCTGCTGAGAGGTAGATGTGGCTAAATTCTTACCAGAAAGGTCTCATGAAGGTAGCAAGCGCATTGGTTCAGCAAGGATACCTACATATCTATCCAAGGAAGTAGTGGAGATTGTTGATGGGTGCAGCTGAATGGAATTGAGCTGAGCGATGACACCATGTGAATTCTTCTTAAGGAGTTTTTCCAGGCGATGTGAACTGATGATGCAGAGAGACCCTGGTTGTAAGCCCATAAATTTGTGTTGTTCCCCATTGACTTTAAACTGCATCCAAAGTTCAGCAAAATCCCATAAGATGGGGCCAAGTGTGCATAACCATTGAACGCCCAAAACCACATCACATCCGCCTAAGGGCAAGGAAAACATGTCAGAGCGTAGGTTATAATATTCCATAGAGATACGCACATTGTGACACTTCCCCTTGCAAGGTAAGGTGCCCCCATTGGCAACCATGACTTCAAAGTTGGAGCAAGGATGGACAAAACAATCAGCCTGTTTGGCAATTCGAGGGTCAATGAAGTTATGAGTGCTACCAGAATCAATGAGTATGGTAAGAGGGAGCTTCTTGAAGTATCCCCTGACCCGCATTGTTTGTGGGGTGGTGACGCCGGTTACAGCATGGAGAGAGATCTCAGGTGGGTCGTCCTGAAATGGGGTGTCAACAGGCGGGTGTTGAATGTCGATTTGATCATCCACTGTATCTGTGGCTGCTTCACCAAGTTCTAAGGCAGGCGGAGAATCCACATCCAAGAGATAGAGCTTTTGTTGAACACATCGATGTCCCCGAGTGAATTTCTCATCACAACTATAGCAAATCCCTTTTTCTCGGTGTGCCTGCATTTCTATTTCAGACAAATGCTTGATAGGAGTTGGTTGAGGAGAAGGCGTGATGGGAGGTCGTTGGGAACCCATATTTCTGAAGGGAACAAGGGTGGGTTTGGAGCGTTGTTGAGCTGCAATCTTGTCCTTAGCCAGCTTAGCCAACCCTAGGACTTCCATCATTGTGTTGGGACAAAACATTTTGACCTCTGAGTGAATTTCATCCTTGAGACCACTTATAAAATAACTCTTGTAGAATTCATCAGACAATCCTTCTGTGTGATTGGCCAATTTCTCAAATTCTGTCTGATACTCTCTCACTGTGCCAATTTGGTGAAGTTTAGTGAGTGCTCCTGTGAAATCATCAAAAGTACTAGGGCCAAATCGTGGCAAAATGAGTTGGCAAAAATCTATCTAGTTTGGCTCGAGATGAGCTTTGATGTACCAATGGTACCATTGAAGGGCTTCCTGTTCCAAATGAAAGGATGCAAGTGGAACTTTCTGGACATCAAAAGTATTATGCAGAATGAAATATTGTTTTGCTCGGTATATCTATCCAGTCGGATCAGTACCATTGAAGCGAGGAAAATCAAGCTTCGGCCCATGAAAATTGTTGGAAGAAGAGAACCCGGTGGCTGCAAAAGATTCTGGCTGTCGGTTATTGTTCATGGTTGAATGCTGAAGATGGAGGCTGAGAAATTTTTCATCAAGATCTTGGAGTTTGGTTTGGATGGCTGCAAGTGCTTCCTCCATGGTGTTTGCTCCTGCACGGGTAACAACCATAACCAGGTTTTTTTTTTTTTTTTTTCCAGACTGGAGCAGCTACGGCTCGAAAGGGATCTGGAACAATGCCGAATGGATTGAAAACGACTGAATCTGGAATGGTTTTTTTTTTTCCAGACTGGAGCGGCTACGGCTCGAAAGGGATCTGGAACAACGCCGAATGGATTGAAAACGGTTGAATCTGGAATGGCTTGCAAATGGATCTGAAACGGCGCAGCAATGATCAACAATAGTTCAGCTGAAAGTAGATATGGACCCCAGGTATGTGCGGCTTCCTAACAGTTCAGGGTTTTCACTCGGCCACCAATGCTGTCTGACGGCTTGCGTATTGGGGCAGTACCCCTCACTCCACGGCTCAGGTAAAACTGATAACCGCTTTGCCACAAACGACAACTCTTGGTTTACCTCACGGGTGAGAACTAGTCAATCAGGTAGGGGTCGTTGCCTTTTCGCTGGCAAGTCCTCTCAACGGGCCAGCTACTTCAGGGTTCCTGTGGTACTCCTCACAATGAGTTTTAGGGCTTATGCCCAAGTACTTCCCACAGTTAAGCGGATAGGGATTATTCCCAAATCCGAACCTGCAACAGAAAAAATTTGGGTAGAAATTCCACCCAATGTTCAAAAACCGGATTTATATTGCTCAGAATCATTGTTATAGCATGTTTCCGGAACTGGAACAACCACTCTGCTTCTACCCATGAAAGCGGAATAGAAATCTGGGCACTCGGTCAAAAGATTTTCTCGCCGCAATTTCCACGACCGTCACCAAAATTTTGAAAAATTGCTGATTTTAAATCCGCGATATCTCCACTTTTAGAACTCCAAATGAGATGATTTGTTTTTTGAAACTGCGTATTTTTTAAAGAGGAATTCATATATGCAATCGGTTTCTTCTTATTTTGTGCAGAAAGTTTCAGAAATTGATCTGAAAGTCGCCGCCCAAAAAAAGAAAAAAATTTTCCCACTTGTGCCAAGGAAAGTGATCTGATACCAGATGTGATGTACCTACAATAATTAATGCAAATACACGAGATATCAGATATAATAGAACAGAATCGCTTTTATATTGATCACGAGCCACTTCGAGGGGGCAACCTCCTTTGAGCAAGCTTAATACAATTAACTTCACGATGCCTTCAATGACCTCAACACACACTTATATACTAAGTCTATGCCCAATACCATGAGTCAAAACCATGGGACATATAATACTATGGGACGACTTACAAAGCATATGCGTCCAATACTATGGGTCAATACTATGGGCTAATATAAACTACGGATCAACAAATACTACGGGACGACTTACAAAGCATATGCGTCCAATAACAATATACTAACATAGTAAAGAGAAGGGTTTACATAGGTTCCTAACAAATATCATGTGGAGATGTATCCAGAGCTAGCTCATCACATTCTAGGCTTTGAATCTGAACTCTCATGAGGAGAAGCAAGTAGAACTGGCTTATCATCACACACAAACTCTCAATCTGAAATCTCATGAGGAGAAACATGTGAAGTTGATGCCTCATACTCCAAATCTAAACTATCATGTAATGGAATTTCATTCTCTTGAAACTCATCATCACTCTCAAACTCCAAATCTAAAATCTCATGTGAGGAAGCGAGTGAGCCTACCTCATCATCACTTTTAAACTCTGAATCTGATGAAGTGGGAGCATCATGAACCTGCTTTCGAAGCTGCATGTAGATCTCTGATATATCCTTTGAGAGATTTTTGTCAAAAGAACTAGAATCGAATGATGGATCTTCAACAAGATTCCCATTGGATCTAATAGTGGATGTTGAACCAATAGGTGCCAGATCTTTAGGATCTTGTGGATCTGGATCTAGCATTTGCACTTCTTCAAGATTCCTTTTTTTCTCAATCTTCTTAGAACAATATTGGTAGGTTCCATGAGCAATCTTGCTACTGGGAAGACCTTCAACCACATCTTTCGCTAGCTTGTTATTGAGATGAGACAGTCTACTCTCTCCATGAATATGAGAGCGAAGAGCAGACTCCTTTGAGAGTGGTGTGAAGTAGGAAAACTCATAGAGTTTTGTCTCATGGTTTGCAACACCTTTTGAGATGATTTCCCCTGAAACCATGTCTTGTACTTCGACTTCATTCGGAGAAAAGATAACTCTTTTGGGCTCTCCAACATGGGTCATTTGGTACACTGAAAGTAAATTTGCTGCAAGAGAAGGAACATAAAGCACATTAGAAAAGTAACTTGAGTAAAGATCGATTCTTCCACTCCCTTGAGAGGAGACTTCTGAATCATTGCCCAATCTGATGGAAGGGCCAACTGAGCTTTTGAAACTGGAGAAGATATATTTGGAGGAAGACATGTGTATTGATGCTCCTAAATCTATGATGAAAGTAGAATTTGTTGATGCACTTGCCATGAGGGCTTGACATCTTTCATTTTGTTCAGATCTAGAAAGCTCAGTATCAGGATCTTTCTTCCTTATACATGCATGTATAGGAAGATTGTTCTTCTTAAGTAACTGAGCCATCATATCTATAGCTTTCTTCATACAATCACTCTTGGGATGGATACCTTTAAGACAATAGGTGCATTTGGGTCTTTTCTTCCGAGAATTCTTGGTCTTCCTTGAGTTCGAGACCCCATCTGATTGGTATGAACTATCTGTAGACCTTGTACCATTCGATCTCTTGTCAAAAATCTTTTGCTTTCCTTTACCATTCGCTCTCTATGCAACTGTAAGGGATGAATCCAATTTGGGTTTGATCATTCCCATCGAAATCAACTTCTCTTCCTCTTGAGTAAGAGATTGTGCGAAATCATCAAATGAGGGAAACTTCCATCTTGGAATGGACAACCTAGCTGAATGGAAAGTAGAGACAAAAACTAAGAAGTTTTCCACCAACTTTGAGAGAATGACAAGTATAAGCTGCTTGTCTTCTTTCACTATCTCATATCTTTTCAACTGTGATATCAATCTTTTGAACTTGGTGAGAAAGGAATTTATAAATTTGAAGCTGTCAAGACTCAAACATATGAGCTCATTCTCCAATTTGTGTCCTTGCATATCATCTTTTGGTCCAAAAAGAGATTCAAGCTTGTCCAAAATCTCTTTAGGAGATGTAAGATCGATGACATGAAAGTGAAGATCTTCAGAAATTGAGAGAAGGAGGAGGCCAATTGCTTCATCAAGCCGATCCAAGTACTTCGACTTTTCAACTGCACTGACAGGTTCTACCATTGTTCCGTTGAGTATTCGGGTGAAGCTCTTTGATCTCATGAAGAGAGTCATTTTGGATTTCCACTCAACATAGTTGGAAGATGTAAGCTTTAGATCCACCTGAATAGAGAAAGTCGAATAGCTGAAGAAGATTCCAAACAGGTGAATAAAACTGCAAAACAAGAAAGTTGTGCTAATCAAGAATGTTGCACTTCGATTGAACACTACCTTAAGAACACTTGGAACATAGACTAAGTCCTTCACACCTGGCTAGACCTCAATGGATTTCTCCAATGAATTCAAGTAATAGAACTAGGATTTGCTGTGGAAACTCAGAGGCTTCTAGTGCACAAGTGAAAGATAGCTACTCAAAGAAATGCTGCAATGGATGCAATTCGAATAGTTGCTTCCTGCTCTGATACCATGTAAGAATATGGAAGAGATCTAGCAACTGTAGCAACCCACAATCAAACTATCAAGTATGTTGCAAAGAAGAAGAGAAGGAGACACTCAATGATCACTCATAAACACAGAATAATAGACAATATCTTAGTATCATACAATGAATAAGAATGTAAGTGAATGAATACAATAGAGCCGTAAGGTGCATAATATAGGATTCAAATAAGCCAAGTAGGGCATTCAAATTCCTAACTCAGAGTATGGCTTGGATAATAGTGGAGTCATCATCCAGTCAGTAGTATCAGTCATAAATGGTAAAGGTTAGTCAAGTGTGTCTAACTGAGTCTAACAGAACCATCTAGGCATAAATCGGGGAAGGGAGACTCCAAGGGAGGCACATGAGGCTGTCAAAAGGGTCAGTGGAACTCCAAAACTTGCTAACTAGGAGTTGTAGGTAGGTAGGATGAGAAATCAGTGGAAGAATTGATCAATCAAGACTCTAACTAAATGATAACTGTTGGTAGGTGAGCTAAGATGCTCTAACTGAGAGATAACTGACTGGTAGGTGAGAAAAGGATCCCAACTAGCCGTGGTAGGTGGGAAAGGTGCACTTGGCATGCAGAGGACTGAAGGAAGGTGCATTAGGTAGGTGGGATTCCCCCCAGGCACTGTAGACAGGCTATGGGATCTAGAAGCAAGATCTAGGTGCTAGGAGGACCACCATGATGATGACTAGATGCATGCATGCACGCAAAACAGCAAAATGATGGGGAGAATATTCCAACAATTAGTTGAATGTAAGTACAAAGATATATTTTCAAGCTACTATTTAACACTTTGTTACTTCTAGAATTCTTAAAATACATAGGCTATCTTGTTTTCACTCTGTCTATACCAATCTATTATCATTTGTCTACTAAAATCCATCACTCAAATTTGGTATATCTCTCTATGACTAGAAACGGGTCATCATGGTTTTTAGTGGGCTTATATCCCTATGATCTTCACCATATAATTTTACTTATATCTTCAATCTGTCGCATCAATCATCAAAGGATAGTAAATTAATCTTTATATTGAACAAAGAGCGATTATGATCTAAGCATGTCAGATCTCAATACAAACATAACTCTCAATCAATTAAAAGACCTTTCTAGAATCTGACTCCCACTCTTTGTCCTACAAATCAAACTCTGTTCATTCCTCCCTTCATTCTCATTTAATTTGGAAGCATCCTTTGTTTCATTCGCCCTCGCCATCGTGCCTACTCACCATAAAACCTCTTGTACACCTATCGTTCAACCTACTCACATGACCACCTGAAGTGTAAACAAGGATAAACCCTATGTTCAATCAGCCCTCTTAGAGAAGTTTGTCTCAAATCCCAATGAGTCTGCTCCTAATGCATCTATTCCTAAGTTTGATGATGTCTCTATCAAACTACCCGAAGCTCCTGCTCCTGCGTTTACTCCTACTTTCACTTCGGTCATGGTTGATGCTAAGGAGACAATTTCTATTGATGCTAAAATGCCCTCAATCAACTTGAGCTCTCCTAAAAAAACATAAGATGCCTGCAGGACCTTTCACTTCAAGTCTCCAAAATTACTGTGGACAGTTTCTATAGTTGAAGATGAACAACCTCAAGGGAGATCATGAGGCCCTCACTTCCTCATATGATCTTCTACAAAAGAATTTATCTGATTTGGAAGGACAATATAAACAATTTATAGCCAAGATCATTTCATCTCGTTTATTAGCGAAGGCGACTGCCTCGGCAGCCAAGCCTTCATCTTGATCTCTGTTTTTGTGCCATGGGACCTGGAACATCATCATCCTGGGGGAGTGTTGGTGTCCCAATTTTGACACAATTTTGATATCATCTATGGCCATGTCAACCATATAGTGTCATCTACAATGCATCAAATTCATACATTTTACCCTTGTGACACTACTTTTGCCTCAGTTATGAATCTTTTGAATCCTTTCAAATCAATGTTATTTCCATATGATTTATAATGATTTATTGTCTATATATGTTGGATTAATGATTTGAAACAGCTTGGACCCATAGCTGTGATGATATAGGTCATTTTTCTCATACAAATTCCCATTCGGACCATCGTTCTCATTCGGACGGTCATTTAGACCATCATTCGCACCTCTGAAATCATTGGTTCGGGTACTTAGAGACATTAATGACAAAAACAGGGACATGGGTTTTGTTTTCCACATGACCCACATGTTTTCTGAGAATCTTGAAGCTTAGTTGTAGAATTAAAGGAATCTTTTTTGGGAAAGTTAATGATAAAGCATCTTCTTCAGTTTTCATTGAATGATTCAGTTTCAAACATTTACTTTTGACTATTATTAGAGAGGTCGACCACTAGCAGGGTCCACCTTCTCTTCCATATGTATAAACTCCTATATATACAAGTTTTTTAGCCACACAGTAGGGGATGGGGAAGACTCAAAATTAATAATATGGAATCTTTGTTATGTTCTTGTTCAAATTCATTTTTTTCTCATGCTCCTATGACTGGTTAGTTAGTAAAGCTTCAACCACCATCTGTGTTGTGTATTTTCATCTCTGCATTTCATTTTTATGATTTAGGTAAGTAATTGTGCTGTTTTCATTTCTGCTGTGTATAAAACATTTTCTAGATATGAATTGTTTCACTGTATAAGTAATTGTGTTGTTTTCATTGCTGCTGCATATAAAAACGTTTTTTAGATTTGAATTGCACCACCGTAACGTTGTTTCTTTGCTTGAATTCTTGTTTAAAATGAAAAAGTTTTCCCATGTCTTGTGGATTTCATGAAAATGTTAACATTTTAGTGTGTGTGTGTGTGTGTGAATGAGATCTCATTGTTTTACTTAGTTTATGTCTTTACCATAGTTGCTTTCAATTTCAATAGGCTCTACATTCAAAAATGTTTTCTCTTAGCATTTACAATATATTTCAGTTGATACATATTTGATTTATGAATAGTTTACTTTAGTTTCCATTTGAAAATCAATTACATTTCAGTTTCATTAAGTCACTGTGCATAGAAAATAAAATTAGCTCTTGATTTGAAATACAGTAGTTCTCAATTAATTCTCATGCTTTGATTATGAAGTAGTATAGGTTTTTTTTAGTTTAGATTTCCCTTTTGAAGTAGAATAGCTTTGTATTGCCATTAAATGCTTCACTAGATAACTTAGTTTGCAATTCAATTCCGTGTAGAAATAGAATAGTTTGCTTTTGTTATTTGATGCTTAATAGGTAGATTTGTTTTCCAAATTTCAAAATTCTTAATTTCTGTTCTAGTAGTAATTATTTTCAAATTCGTAGGTTTTGCATTTGAAACGTTTTCCCTTAGCATTTGCATGAGTTTTTGAACTATACTAGTTAGATGTTTTCTTCCAGCAATTACAGTAGATCTTCATTATTCCTATCGATTTTTTAATCGTTTCCTGTTAGAGTTTACATTCATCCTTTTGATAGCTCTTCGTTTCCATTACATGTATTCATAATTTACTATTTAGAATGCTTTGAAGTTGAGTAGAAATAGGAAATAATTATTTGTCCATTTATGCAAGTAGAGTAATTGCCTTGATGAAGTAGTTTAATCAAAATTTGTTTATTTTTAGTTTACACATAGGATTGTCTTAGTTATATGAGTTTTTGGAAATTTAGTAAGCTTAGGAATAGTCAAATTCACTTGATTTGCATTGAATAGATTTTAATTGCTTGTTTGCTATCATAGATATGAATTTGAAAGGTTATTTCAAGAAGTTAGTCTTAGAAGAGAATAGAATAGAATAGATTTTAATTATAAATCAATTAGATTAGGAATGCTTGATTTCCTTTAAGCTAGCTATAACTACCAACAGATAGATTAAGGATCTAACTCATGAGATACGATCACCCCATGATGAGATTATTTCCTAGGTGTTGAGCTATTCCAGTTTGTGTGTTTTGATTTTAAGTATATTACTATCTTTAGGTCAGGTTATCTTAGATTAGTTTAATCCTTCAGTCCTGCACATACTATGGTGGCACCTCTAATCTTACGAGCCCCAGGTTGACAATTAAGTGTTGAATTAGATAGTGCATATTTTACTCGACGGTCTATTAGATTCTGAGAGGGATTATTTACTTTGAATTCAGCAGTCAAGGCCAACCACACTCACCCAGATCAGTGCTAGGGAAAAGGGTGCCATAGGGACTGTGCAGCAGTGGAGGGAACCTTACCTAGGTTGGGAGTGAGGTGATGAAGGTGCTTGAACCTTAATGAAGTCATTGGGATATGCCCGTATCCTTGTGGAGGAGCTTATTGGTCTAGAAACCATTTCCTTCCTTCCCATTTGCTTGAAAAAACTACTTGTTATTTTGATGCCGTAATTGACTGTGAACACATGCTATGAGTGAGTGAACCTAAGAGGGCCTCGTTAGTTGATACATAGCCCCAGCTCGAGGGTGATCTCTGATTTCTGAAATAAAAGAGGCTAGGAAAAGATCTATGGTTGGGTTGGAAAGTTGTAGTCCATAACCGATTGATTGGAGGTTCAATGCAAAAGATAAGTGTCCTTGTGGTGTTCAAATGATGTTATTTTATGAGTTATGTTATACTTATTATGTTCCAATTATTGTTTGAATGGTTTCATGAAATTGATCATTAGGGAGCTAGGTATGAGCTTGAGTATGAGGCTGAATTCATGTCTAAATCATTCATCATTTCTTGTGTTAATATGTTGCTAACCCTGCAAATTATAGATGCATTGAATAGCTTTGGTTTCATAATATGTGTTTAGTCATACATGCATCTATGTGTTTATGGAAATGGCCATTGATGAATAGGAATGTATGCCTATGCTTGTATTAAGTCTGTTTTTATGTTGTTATTATGCCCACGTTGAATGCTGGATACATGCTAGTTGTGTAGATGGATAATGTTACAGTCTCCCTGTGTTTACTGATGCATGAATCTTCCTACATGATCCATTTATCATGCCCTTGCACATCCACATTTTTGTATGTATCGTTGGTACTTATGTGTGATCATGTTTGAGGAATAGGGTCAAGTCATGCATGCTTTATTCACAATGCCTGGGAAGAGTATGTGCATGCATTCCATTTTGAGGGTGTGGATCATGTTCCATCCCTTGTGTTCATGGAGTGTGCTTATGCATAATTGTAATCTCTTGATAATGCTTTTGAATTGTCTTTGTATGAATTAGGGCTAAGTCTGGTAAATGTGCAAGACCACTCAAGCTACGATTTGGGAAGTGAATGGACACCCTGTGGATCATATTAAGGAGAGAAGACTTGGATGAAGTGGAAAAGAGCCCTTACAGAAGGTCAATGGTGCATTGAGGGAGTTATATGCCATAGTTTCAGTTGGAAAATGATAAGGTTAGAGTGATCATATTGGATAGGGGATCATACCATTGGATAGATATCTCCAAGATATTTCTAATGGTACCATCCTTGTCCAATTTGGACCAAGGATGAGGGATTTATGACCTTCAAAATTTTTCCTTTGAAGCTTGTTGGAGCAGGGGTCTGTGGTCTTGACCTTTCCGCATCCATAATGCGGATTGCGGATTGCAGATGTTGGGTGATCAATTTCAGAGGAGTTTTCAAATTCAATTTCTGCATTTCTGCATCCTCAAGTGGGTTGTGGATTGCGGATTGCGGAGGGTGGTTTCTCCCGGGTTGGAGAGATTGGCGTTTCGATTTCCGAGTTCTGCAATGTGGAATGTAGATTGCAGAAATAGGGAAGAAGCTTTTGTTGGAGTGGATTAATTGGGCTTCTGCATTTATGAATCCTACATGCGTATTGTGGATTGTGGGAGTGAAATATTTCCGGAGCCATGAATTGGGATTCCACCTTTTTCGAATTCCACAATGCGGATTGCGGATTGCAAAAGTCAGAAAAGGGATTTTTGCACAAGGATATTTTGACAATCCAACATCTGAATTCAACTGCAGATTGAGTATTGGATGGCATTGCAAATGGAAGGCCATCGCGGTTGTGTGTGAAAATGGAAGAAATTGGAGAAACAAAATGTACCAGAGGGTCTCCCATGGCCTCTGAAGGCCACCAGAGAGGTCGAGGAACGTGACAAGGCTCATCACAAATAAAATATCCAAATTCCTATCCATTGAAATGTTTCCCCATAGATAATCGTCATGAATTTTTAGTAGAATATGGTGATATATTTCATACATTATAACTAGAATATGGTGATGGTATTACATTGGATTCCTTCTTAATGACAACTTCACTCATCCCAGATAAAAAAAAAATTAACTTTGTTGTTGTCAATGATAAGGTTAAAAGAGGAATAATGTTGAAGAACCAAATATTGCAACCATTAATATGATTAAGATAGGAATGAATGACAAAACCAAGCTATCCCACAAATCTTCACAAAATCCCCATTTCATTAAATATGGAATAATCTCAATCTAAGCGAACATAGATTTATTATGAATATCAGTTTCCAATTCTTTAAGTCCTGGTTTCCAATACTTGATATATCGGTTTCTAATAGATGATATACTAGTTTCGAATACTTTATATATCGGTTTCCAATACATGATATATCGGTTTCCAATACTTGTGATGTCGGTTTCCAATACCTAAGTTGTCGGTTTCCATAAACTAATATATCGGTTTTCAATAGCGTTGTCACCCATAATATGAAATAAAATAACAAGTTCCCTAATTCAAGCGAGCAAGAGAATGAGCCACTATCCTTACTTCTGAGAGAATGAGTCGCTTCCCTTTCTCACACGTGACTAATCATCTAACTTGTCATATTCCAAAAGCTAATATATCGGTATGACAAAAATAGAAAGTTCCCTAATTCAAGGGAGTCAGAGAAGGATCTGGTGCCCTTTCTTCTGAAGAGAAGGATCTGGTGCCCTTTCCCACACACTAGTCATTCTCATTCTTGAGATGAAGAGGAGGATAACTAGCCATTTCTCGCACTCAAATTTTAATTTCCAGCTATACATGTTTTTTAAACAATAACAGTTTAAATTTAAGTTCTTTTTGTACTTTTATCGCACGAGATTTTAATTCCCAGCTATACATTGTGTTTTTAAACATTAACAGTTTAAATTTACGTTTTTTATGTATGCAGACTAACAACAACATGCATGTTTATCAAAATTGTAATTCATTTAATATGTCTGTAAATCATGTATATGTTGTAGCTGTAATAGCATTCCATACCTTCTTGCTAGTGGAAGTATTGTCAAACATTTTCAAAGAACCGCTTTAAAGATGGGAGACAACACATTAGGAATTGACGGGAGAATACCAACCGAAAACTAACACTATGATCAAATTATGGGTAAAGAGCCATTGAGTGTGGTCAGACAAGTCGGGAGCGACATAGTGTTGGAGAACAATTCCTCCCACCATGTTGTGGCATGGCTAATTGTGGTGGTGGATCTAGTGGCATAGCTTAAATTTTTTTAGTTGTTCGAGGTAATGCTTGAGCTGTTGTCTGTTGGACCCATTAGAATTTTATGAAATATTCTTCTTAATTCATCAACGGATCATAATCATTCGGAAATCCCTTCAAGCAAGACTTCCATGCATCACCTTTCTAACATGAAAATCTTATTGTGTATTTTTTTTTCTTAATGAAACGTTTTACGTTTCTCAGGGCCATTTTTTCCTACCCTTTACTGATACATATACTTTTCCATCCCCAATAAATAAATAAATAATAAGAAAATTGTGTGATACAATATATTAGAAAAAATTATGAGAGATTCAGACTTGCAATTTTCATTCCATGTGTTTTTAAAAGATACAAGAAAAATACATAAACTATAGGCCTCCAAAAAACATTCATACAAAATACATAGTCGAACAAACTATTGTATGAAAGAAAACTAGTACGAAAAAAGTGGTATCCCCTAGCCCCTAGTGCATATCTATTCATAAACCGGGTGCTTATCTTTGTTGTGCATTGGGTCAAGGAGTGTCATCTCTTTGTGGTGCGTCTTCTAGTTGCAATGAGCTTTCTGACACCTTGGAGCTTACATTGGAATTGGGTTCCCTGAGAGTCTCAGCCAAAATTAGCATTCTATCCATGGCTCTCTCCTTCTCATCAACTCAAAGCTTTAGAGAGTCATTTTTTTCTCCATACTCATTAATAAGTGTTGCAAGTTCTTCCTAATTTATGACCTATTCATCGTGTCTACTGCTGAGAGAGTCTACAAACCCTCTGATGTTATCCACCTGAATGGAAAGTTGCTTCATCATTTCTTCTGGACACGGGTCAGCCATTCGAATTTGTGATTGAATATCTTGGGTTGATTTGCAAATACGAAATCAATTTCTTAACCTCGCCACCCAAACAACCATCGATATGGTCTGGGAAGATCTCTTCCTTATAAACACTACCACTTGCGCATGCATAATCAACATTTAAATCTTATTTTAATTTGCAACAAATTGATAAGTTTCAATTCGATGCATATGACACATTTCAAATTTGACATTCGACGAGTGTTGTACATAGTGCTTCAAGGCAGGATATATTTTATGTGTTTGAAAGGGGATATCGAGCTCCAAGACCTGACCGCACTCCAAAGTTCTCCATGCGCGAAATTCGGTCTAGGTATGCAATGTCATACTTCTGAAGAACAAAAAAAAAAATTGATGTTGACATGCTATGAAGTACCATATTTTTTAGTAAAAATAATAAATAACTAATGGTGGCAGTGAAATTATCGATCATATTGGATATGTTAGTCAAATCACCATATGTTTTATTAATAAAAACTAATTTTTACAATGAAACGATACATATAGACACAATAAGGTTTCCAGTGTGATTTTTCCCTAGATCTTGTCTGTTTAGACGTTAATTTTTAACCATCGGTCTGTCGGATGTGAATATCATCGAAGAAATTCCCTTTATTTGGGACAGCCTAAACACTCAATGATTTTGGTTACCAAAGATGGTTCGGATTTTTTTTTTTAAACAGTCGGATTGCGATCAAAATGATTATAATTTTTTTCTTTATGATTGCAATTTGATAAACATAGGGAATCCCATCGTCAACCTTCCTTCATTGTCCTTTTCCTTATTTGCTTCTTTTCCATAAATTAGGTTTTCTTTGAGAAACCATTCATCTTTTCAATTTTTTCCTATAAGGCTTGTATTATGGCTCTCTTCTCTAGAATTGGGGATGTATATAGGAATGTTTGTGACACCATGGAATGGGATGTGTTTGGTGTTATCACGATATACCATGGCCTGGAAACCAATCCCAAAAATTTCAGGGTGTCTGAAACCGGTAAGTTTCCTTTACCTGGTACTCTGTTTCTAAACTTGCATAATATTCCTGTTCCATGTCTTCAATCTATGGTCTATTAAAATTTGGATGGGAGCAGTCTATTCTCCTCGCTCTCCCCACTCCTATGTGGAAACCAATTTACTGCTTTTGAGCCTCCTGAGATTAAGAACATTGAGAGAATATTAAGGATAATGAGTTCTCAACTGGAGGTATGGAAGGAGTCCATTATCCATATATACAACCGCATGGATTAATGGGACAAGAACCATGATCGGATTGCAGCCAAATTCAAGAAACAATGGAAACAAATAGAATATCTTCACCTTTCCAATACTTTAGAGATGCATTTCAATATGGAAACCGTCTTGTCCCTAGGAATCCATATGGACTCGGAAGAAATAGAAGAGGAGACTACCCAATAGACTCCTATTGGGAAATTTCATGGTCCAGGTTCTTAGGTCGATGCTTAGGATCCTAATGACTAGCTAATGGATGAAGGCCAGAGTGGCCATGGATTTTCAGAAATATGTCTTGTTTAAATGCTTTTAATAGTATTATTAGGACAATTTAGCAGGAAGTATAACTATAGGAAGTTTCCGGATATTTTTGTGTGCAATATGGTCCTACAATGATGAAGTATTTTTGGAAGATTCTGCCGAAATATGGGAAGAAATTTTTTTATTGAAACCATTATAAATATTAGGCTATTAAGGATTTCCTTAGCCTTTTAATACAAATCGCTATTACATGTTTCTAAAAATAATCTCTCTTTTGGCTATATTTCAACATAATATTATAATTATCATCATCTGAACTTCCATTCATTCACAAGGACCATACACTTCCAATCAAAATGAGCTCTATGCATGCTCCAAAATTTTGATCGAGCATTTATAAATATCATTGATAATTTTCTTTGTTTGAGAAATCACTATAAATCAAATATCAGATATAATAAATCAATTTTGTTTGTTATGGAAACCATTGTAACTCTTGGGATGTTATGGATTTCCTCGGCCATTTAATACAAATCCAACATATAATTGACATCATCTGAATTTCCATTCATAAACAAGAACCATACTCTTTCATTCAGAATGAGCTCTATGCATGATCCAAACTTTTGATTGAAGGTTGAGAAATATCATTGATTAGATTGTTTATTTGATAAACTGCTTAGTGAACACCATTCATAGCACATATGCTTACATAATTACCTAAATTAACTAACAATATAATTAAAATATTATATTACATAAAAAGAATGTTAACCATGAAACTAGTTTCCAAGTCTCTAAAATGATTAACCAAGAACCATTTATGTAAGCATTTTCATTTTCAAGTATCTCTTCATACATGTTTCCTGTTTTTGGTGGGATGGATTAGAAAATTACAAATATTGGACCATATAAGTCCATCTCTCTCTGAAGAAACCTCATATTCCCAATAGGAAGGGATTTTAAAACAATTTTCCTCTCTATTATGCCCATTATGATACCTAGCTTCATCTATAAACAAGATGTTCGATCTCTCATATATTTCCTCATAAATATCAAACACTTTAGATATGTTCTTCTAGTGGGAAGGTAACAAATTTCCAGTCCGAATTCTTTTTCAATGGTTCATTCCACATTGAGATTGAACCCAAACAAATACAAATCTGGAAACCTTCATCCAATCGAACTTGTGAAGAAGAAAATGTAATTTATTTTTTTCCAAGTAAACCATACAATTTAATTTTTTTTGAAGTAAGTAAACCATAGAGAAATATCAAAAACTTCCTTCGCAACATTTTATAGCTGAGGAATAAACTTGAGGTGATAGAAATTGTAAGGAGCATATTTGAAATCAGGCTTTAAGTGTTATGATTTTGTGTTGAAAAACCCTGGTACTCTGAAAAGTAATCCTTCTACTCCCAATATCAAGTGTTTCTTTTGAACTGAAATCAATTATATGAAAAATTATTTTGAATTTGTAAATGGAAGGCTTGAAAACAAAAGTGATGTAACAAGATAATTTTTTGTTTAAACTATTAAAATATAATTATGACAAGAAACATTGTTTTGCATTCATTAATTATAATTCAAGTTTTAATTACGTGTGAAATGACATATCACCTTATGTACTAGTCTTATTGGTTAAGGAGTTACCACATGCTGATTGAAAAACTAAATCCATATAATATAATGATGTACCACTAAAATTAAATTAGCTAAAATTGTAAAGTTTATGGAAATAAGTGAATTCAAACCTTTATGAATTATGCAAGAAAATTCAATATCAACAGATTAATTTTAACATATTATAAGAAGCATGTAAAAACCAAGCATGAAAAAAAATTATCATCAGTTGGTAGAACGGATTGAAGACACTTTTTCATCTTATAAAAAATTCACCTTATAGATTTCAAAATATCCACAACATTAACATCATTATTGTCTTCTCAACCCAGAACTGAAACACTCTCCCAAAATTCCATTAGCCAATTTTCCTTCGAACCAATGGCTGGAGCTGCTATACAGTTATCTCTCAGCTCCCTAGAAACATTTTTATAAAAAAATATTGTAATTTTCTCATTATATTTTTAATTATACCATCTCTAGACCACCACAAGTGGCTTGGTTACATGGCCCATGGAATCCTTTTTGAAATCTGTTGGAGAATGGAACTTCAGAAGATATTCTTATTTGTATTATTTGAGTCATTTGTATTATTTGTATTGTACACCCTACAAGGATTATTATTGATTTAATTGATTATGTAAAAGTCATTGAAAGACTCAATGTAAACCCTAATTGTTAGGCCAGCGTCGAAAATTTTAGAAAAGAATATTTTATTGTAAAGTGTATAGGTTGGCCCAGTTAGGAGAGTCAAGTCAACCTAATTAGTAAATAGGTAAAGTGTTTTGTCTAGTATAAATGAGGATTTCAACCTCCTCATTTGGTCACTTCACTCAATCATCTAATTCGTATGAGTAGAGAGAGAGATTCGTTCAGAGTAACTGCTTTTCGAGTCTTCTTGTTTTGGGTTTTTGCACAAGGGATACTATTGTACATTCTACAAAATCTATATAGAAGAAGTTTGTTGGATTTTTCTACCCTGAGAGGGTTTTACGAGGATAAATTTGTTTTGTATTATTGTTAATGTTTTGCTTGTTTATCTTTTATTGATCTTTATTTTTATTGCACTTAAAAATATAAAATGGTATCAAATCTATCCAGAAATATAACATTGTACAACTGCTGGAATTGTAGAACTAGGGTTTCCATTTCTGGAAACTAATTATCTTGGAATTTTCGCTATAACTCACTTTTGGAAAAGGTTTAGGAATTGAAACTTAGACAATAAAAATATGAAATGTTGATGTACCTTGTGTACGTGCTTAAGCCTCATATTCATTGTACTTTAGGATATATGATCCATAAAAATAAGGGTTTTATCCTCTTCCAGAATTCAAATTTAAATAGGTGACCTATAGATAAATGATATATATCAAGATAGGAAGATCCAAATTAAATTTCGTAAGATGTACCATAAATTGAACGGAATTTAGTTTCTCGAGTGCGAGTTTTAGAACCCGAATTTTAAACAGTGACATGTGCCAGTCCATACAAGTTCACTATAATGAAACAATCCATAAACATGTCACCCTTGGAAAATTATCATAATTACCACTTGGTACATCCAATCCTTCTCTAACCTATGGGATTAGATAGAGGACAGATCCATATATCTCAGAATGGATTTTTAGACGTTGAGCAGCCAAAATTTCGGATATACATAAGAATTAAAACCGGACAAATCTGTAGTAGAAATTGAAGAAACTAGGGAATCAAATATTTTGCAATTCTGTCCACAGATTTGGGAAAATGAGTACATTGATTGTCACGTCACCCCCATCTATCCAATTCCAGAAAGGGAACACAATACCAATCTGTGGGGCTTTGAAATAAACTCATCCCATTCATTAGATTCATACAACTAAATCAAATGTGTGCAGATGCAAATCAATTAACATGCACATCAGAATAAAAACATCATTCACACACACCTTTCATATGCATTTAAGCATATCAACAGTCATCAAATTAATACATTGCATAATTAAATACACATAATAATATATTCATCTTCATTGTGCAATTGTCCCAAGCAACTAGCTATGTCGCTGCAACGTTCCACCCAACCATAGGTCTCTGCCTAGCCTATATTATTTCAGCACTCACAGACCACCCCCAAGCTGGGCATGATTTCTACAAGGAATAGGGTACATTCCAGCTCTTACACAACCAATTAATCAATGCATCTAAGCCAAGCCAGTCAACAGCTGGGTTTATCAGGCTAAATCAGAACCCTGGATGCTTGCACTCAAGCTCAAGCCAAAACAATGGATTGGGAGAGGGAAATTCGACCACAGGGAAGAAAATGATTTCTACCATAGATATATAAGCTTTCACCAGCCAAAACGGTCTCAATGGAACCCCCAATTTGATTCCCCTTCTTCCCCACTGGTATATAACACAAAAAACGCCCTTCTCCTAGCTGAGAAACAAAGAAAAACCAAAAAAACGTGGCTGGAAAACGCCCAGGTAGCTCCCAACTCGTGAGGGAGAGAAACTGGTTCATGGATAATGGTATGGGGATCAATTCATGGCTCTTTTCTTTCCCAAGAATCCAAACACGATTTTCCATGAAGGGTGGCTTGCCCATACCTGAATTTGGACAGCCATACCTCCCATTCCCCAAGGCATTAACTACCTCAACCAACTCTTGGGAGAAAATGAATGATTGGGTACAAAAGTAAACATGGGTAGTTGAGGGTTCATGGGTTCTCTCATTGACATTTGGCTTGACTTGATTGGCTCAAGGGTTTGAATGTTTTCCCTCCCATTTCCTTGTAAAATCATGCCCCATCTCTCATTGCATTGCATAGCTAGTTGTGGGTATTTTATTAAAATGCATAGTTACATGATATTTGAAATTCCAATGTGCTTGGCTAGCATGTAAACCATATGCATCACTAAATCGATGGTCGGCCTTGGCCTTGAGCTCCTCACCATGATTTTATAACAATATTACATCATTTACATTTGAATGTAATGGGGTCAAAATGGGGACATTACATTGATCAACTCACCATGGGGAGGCGCATCTTTTCCTCCAATTAATTTTTCAATATCTTGAAGTTGAAAAATTAGGGTTTCTCCAACAAACTCTAGGACCTCCTGCAACCATATATTAGAAGTCAAACTTTGGTTGGAGCATCTCATTTGGTAAGTGATAGTATATCTATTTCCATTTGAGGTTCTCATTTATCAATTTTATCAAGATGAAAAATCATACCAAGCTTGAAGATAATCTTGAAAGGGATGAGAAGTTCCAAGCATGGAATTATAGGGTCATGCTCATCCTATAAGAAGTTACATGAAGCATAAAATATGCCTCAAAAGTAGTGGCAAACCTAGAGGAAGTTGAATATAAGGAAAATAAAAAGAATAACCTAATCAAATCTAATAGGATCATAGATGACTCCATTAAGGATCAATTGATCCCACACATCTCTTCTCTGAAGACTCCGAAAGAGATGTTTGATGCATTGAAGGGACTATTTAAAGGGTCGAACATTAATAGAAAGATGACATTGAGAACTCAACTCAAGGACGTGAAGATGCAAAACAATGAAAGTATCCAATCCTACTTCACAAAGGTTTCTGACATTATGGATCAATTGAATGCAATTGGAGATGAAGTTGAAAATGAATAACTAGTGATGACTACCCTAAATGGTATTCCAAGATCATGAGAGTCATATATTCAAGGAACATGCTCAAGGAATAAACTCATCATGTTTAGTGCACTTTTGGAATCTTGCACTCAGGAAGAAGCAAGGATTGCATCCAAACAAGAGAAGCTAGGTGACAAAGACAATCAAGATCTGGAAGCTCATACCAAGAGAGGGAAGAAAGAGTATCACCACCACAAGAGAACACACAAGGATAAAATATCTACTAAAAACTATTCAAGCTTCAGATGTTACCATTGTGATGAGATAGGACACATTTCTGGCAATTGTCCCAAGAATAAAAGAGACAAGAAGGGGAACAAGAAAATACATCATGCTCATGCTGCAGAGGAAATAAGCTAAAGAAGATTCCTCCAGTGATGAGGAATATGTACTTTAATCCAAAGCAGGAAGATGAAAGAACCTCTTATCCATTTCAACATCGGATAAGAAGGTATGCATTTGTGATTGGTGAACAAGAAAGGAATAGGTCCTCAGAATCAGATGATGGAGTGGAGTACACTGTCAGAGATTCCTACAAGGAGACAATGACCAAGAGGGATCATACCAAAGAAACAAAGATAAGTATTTGAAATGTCATTTCCTGTATTGTCCAGTTGTGTACACATTTATGTTCCTAGATTTATGATGTGTATTATGCATGTTAGTGTTTGCATTGATGAACAATATACTACTAATATTCATGTGATGGGTAAGTTTCCTATGGTGTTTTACAACATTTCATTTCTACTTGTATAGAATGAAATGTCTTTGCTGACATGTTGGGAGTAGTGCACACTCTTAATAATGTTCTAGTAGAGATGGAACGAATATATAAATTTACCATATGGATGTAGGAAATGGAAGAATGTTTTGTTGAAGCATTGGCTTAGATAGTTAGTTGAATGACTATGTGACCTATGCCTGTATGCATAATAATTTTTCATTATTAATATGTTTTGGAAACTATGAAATGTTTCTAACCATGCAAATAAATTTGACTTGTAGGGAATATCATGTACAATCACCTACAAACGATGAATGATTTGACTTATTCCGTAGAACACGTGATGATGGTTCAGAGTATAACATTTAAGAAGAAATATGAAATCAAGCATACCACATATGTACAAAAAAAGGTTCTCTCACAAGGAGGGACTCTACTATAATGATATGTTGCTCCAGTGGTCGGACACACTTCCTTAGTGGTGGATATTACACTAGATAGATGGTGTAATCGACGTAGAAATGTATATCGAGCAACCTTGAAAATTCAGGACTCTCTATAGAGAAGCACACGTGCACAGATTGAAGAAGGATTTGTACGGGCTCAGAAGGAACCTATGGGATAGCAGGATGAGATCGAGGATTACCTATACTAATGGGACATAAACCTTTTCTACAAGGTTGAAGATGAGAAGCTCATAGATGGGTGCAAGAGAGAACTTGCAACAGAGTTCGAGATCTTAGTATCCAATGACCTAGAAAGATGAAATAGATGGATATGCAGAAGATCATCAAAAGATAATGCTACCAATCACTCCAGTGCAGAATGTATCGATGTGGAGAGTACAAGATGCAGAGGGAGGATAATGATTAGTTACAGAGGGAGAAGGAAAGATCTACTTCAGAGGGAGTGACTACAACACAAATGGAGATACATTATCACTTAGCCTCTATCCATGGAAAAGGTGTTTTCCCTAGTATCTCAGGGATATGCCCAGAGTGATAACGAATGTCTCCCCTCATGAAGAGAAAGTATATGTGGTACAGTTTGAGACAGGTACCGAGGACATGTTACAACATGATAGATGGTTGTTTATGATCTTGGGATTTACCAAGAGTAAAGCAAACTCCAACCTTTACTACAAGGTTGAGGAAGGAAAACCTATGTTTCTACTATTGTACATCAGATGAATTGTTTTTTACAGGTGAAGAGAATCTCATAGCATAAACAAATAAGAAGGTTTTCGCTAATTTTGAAATGAAATACCTAGGTATGATGCATTACTTCTTAGGTCTTCAGGTGTGGCAGAATACAGAGGAAATTTTCCTAGGTCAGGGAAAGTATGCAATAGAGATCTTGAAGAGATTGAGGATGATGTATTGTAAGGCCATGGCCACACCTATGGCATCAAATCTAAAGTTGTTGAGTATTGTTGGATGCCACAATGTATCAGTAAATGATTGGTTCGCTAATGTACTTGATGAACATGAGGACAAACGTATGCTTTGTAGTTAACACTTTGAGTCAGTGTATGGCAGATCCGAGACATGTTCACCTAGTTGTGGCAAAGAATGTGCTGAGGTACCCGAAGGGTACAGTTGATTATGGCCTCAGGTATGCATCGGATCATAAGATTAATCTATAAGGTTATGTTGATGAAGATTGGGTCAGGAGTGCCATTGATAGAAAGAGTACATCAGGGTGCTGCATCATATTGGGATCAGGTATGATACCATGGTTCAGTAGGAAGTAGACAAGTGTGGCACTTAGTACAGCAGAGGTCGATTATATGGCAACTTGTTTGGAAAGATGCAAGGCGGTGTGGCTTCGGAAGTGTCAATTAGGAAGGTTTGATCTCAAGTTGGAGGAGACTTGTATCTTCTATGACAACCATATTTGTGTGAAGTTATCGGAGAACCCTATGTTCCATGTCAAGTTGAATCACATCGATATTAGGTATCACTATATCTGGGATATGGTGTAGAAAGGAGTAGTGAAGCTCCGATATATAAAAACAAGAGGAGCAGATAACCGATGTGTTGACCAAGCCTCTGTTGAGAGTGAAGTTCGAGTACTTGAGGGACAAGATTGGAGTGGTATAGATCAAGAGGGAGTGATGAGATCGGACGCGATAGAAAGTAGTCACGAGCCATGTGAGGTAATTGAGTATACTAGGCTACGAGAGGATTTGGACAAGCGATAAAGTAATGTAGGTCGTTGTGGTGTGCAACGTAATGGGCGCTCATGGGATGTACCCACTCTATGGCCTACTCGATTCATGGATGAAGATAGATGCATCTAGTATGAAAGAGGACTATCTCTATAGAAAATACTATATTTGATCTAGGTTACATCCAGTATGAAAAGGATTGGCACTGTGGTGGAAAATCCTCGATTTGATATAGGTCACATCCAGTATGAAAAAGGACTGGCACTGTGGTGGAAAATATTAGATTTCATGTAAGTCACATCTAGTCTGAAAAAGGACTGGAACTGTGGAAAGTCTTGGAATGAGGCTTCTGGTGTTCTTAGCTAAGGAAGATCATTCATAGGTCCTGGAATGATACTCCTGGTCTGCTTAGATGCGTGAGATCATTCACAGGTGGAAAATCCTATACTAGGTCTAGGTCACATCCGGTATGAAAAAGGACTGGCACTGTCGAAAGTCCTCGAATGATTCTTTTGGTCTTCCTACCTTTGGAATATCATTCGTAGGTCCTCTAATGATTCTCCTTGTATTCTTAGATACAAGAGATCATTTACAGTCGAGAAGTCCTAGACTCAATCTAGGTCACATCCAACATGAAAAAGGGTTGGCTCTATGGTGAAAAGTCCTGGAATGATGCTCCTGGTGTGCCTAGTTGCGGAAGATAATTCGAAGGTATTGTAATGATGCTCCTAGTCTTTTTAGCTATGGGAGATCATTTACAGTGGGAAATTCCTAGACTCAGTCTAGGTCACATCCAACATGAAAGAGGGCTAGCTCCGTGTGTGAAAACCCTAGACATGGTCTAGGTCGCATCCAACATGAAAAAGGGATGGCTCTATGGAACCTCTTATGATATATAGATTTGATATATGCATATGTCAGTAGTCTGTGTACAAGAAGTGTAGTAGCATGATGACGATGGTGACGAAGACGAAAGAATACCGTTCTTGTTAAGAGGGAGTGTTGAAGAATTTAACTTCAGAATATATTCATATTTGTATTATTTCAGTCATTTGTATTATTTGTATTGTACACCCTACGAGGATTATTATTGATGCAATTGATTATGTAAAATTCATTGAAAGAGTCAATGTAAACCCTAACTGTTAGGTCAGCCTGGAAAATTCTAGAAAATAATATTTTATTGTAAATTGTACAGGTCAGCCTGGTTAGGAGAGTCAAGCCGACCTAATTAGTAAAAAGGTTAAGTGTTTTCTCTAGTATAAATGAGGAGTTCGACCTCCTCATTCGGTCACTTCACTCACTCATCGAATTCATATGAGTAGAGAGAGAGAGAGAGAGAGTCATCCAGAGTAGTTGCTTTTGGAGTCTTCTTGTTTTGGGTCTTTGCACAAGGGATACTATTGTACATTTTGCAAAATCTATATAGAAGAAGTTTGTTGGGTTTTTCTGCCCCAAGAGGGTTTTCCCGGGATAAATTTGTTATGTACTATTGTTAAAGATGTGCTTGTTTATCTTTCAGTGATCCTTATTGTTATTTCACTTAAAAATATAACAAAATATTCACTACCAAAACAAAACAACGCACTTGATGGAATTGGAATTTTTTTGAATAATTTCTTAGCCATTTTTGTTACTTCTTTCTTCTCCTTGTCAGCCCAGAATGCAACCTCAAATACACTGGTGACCAATATGAAAAATTCAGGTAGTTTGGGCCAAAGTATGTAGTGATTTCCCTTGAATTTCAGATCCTATTTGCACTTTTCTGTGGTTTGATTGTACAAGAAATCTTGTAGGTTTAAAATCAATAAAAAAA
Source organism: Larix kaempferi (assembly GCA_027924585.1). Classification (NCBI taxonomy): domain Eukaryota; kingdom Viridiplantae; phylum Streptophyta; class Pinopsida; order Pinales; family Pinaceae; genus Larix; species Larix kaempferi. The sequence goes on along the minus strand of BSBM01000115.1, from coordinate 12,827,823 downwards.
AATTCTTGGACCACTGCAAAAAAAATATGTGTATATGAATATCATATAATATATTACAAAAATATTATATACTATATATTGGAAAATGATTAATGTTCATGTGGAGAAATTGTGCTTTGCACATTTGTTCCACTTTCTTGAGTCATTTCAGCAGTTTCCCCTTTTGTTTGTGAAAGAAAATTAAATTTACTTTCTAAATAAACAATAAATCCATGTTTGTGTTATTCATTGTATGAAGAATGTACCTTAGTAATGGCAATGAAAACACTCCAACACATTTTTATATAGGTGCTCTACCAATGGTACAACATTTTCTACATGAGAAGCAATAATGATAATTGAATTCCATTATTTGGTAGCAAATTATGGCATGAGTAGAGTATAGAAGGAACCTTGGTCAATTACTGCTCATTCCTTGATCACTTCCATGTTTGATTCTTCTGTCAAAGAAAGAGAAGTAAAACTTAATTTTTTGTCTACGTTCATTTGATAAGAATGCATCTTTTTGTTTGTTATACTTAGTATTAAAAGTAGCATGAAAAACTGATCCATTATGTGATTGTGTTGAAATGCTTCCTTGGTTGCGATGGTTCTATAAGAATGTATATATTAAGATGGTTATGCAATACCACATTACTCTATAGAATGTATATATTTATATGGTTATGCAATACCACAGTATTCTATCGATGCATGTACTAGAATATTCCATATTTGGGATAGTACGACTAATATTTCAAATCGACAACATGAAAGAAAATTATAATATAGGATAGAGAAAATACGTGTGTGAGATCGAACCACTATACTAACATCTGCTTCTGATTAGAATGTTGTTTGGGATGTGTTTGACTCTGGATTCATACTGCAAACTTGATTAATTACTGTAATTTATTTTATAATAAACATTGTCTTCATATATATTTTCCATGTGAATGTGAACTTTCTAGTTCATAGTGTATTGTGACACATGATCTTCCTCTTTAATTTAGGATATGATTATTTGAAGTGGTTGTATAAAATTATAACATGAGTAGAATATAGAATCTACCTGTAATGTGTGATATATCCACCATATCATCTATTTCTGGTGTTTGAGATGTGTTTGACGCGGAATTCATACCAAAAGATAAATCAATTAGTGTAATTTGGTCATAAGAAAGATAATGTCTTCATATATATTTCCCCCGTCCCCCATCAGAATATGAACTTACCAATTGATAGTTAATTCTGACATGCATCAACACCATCCATATGACCTTCATCTATAACTTGATAAGGATCTTTGACATGTTAATTTCTTCGATAATTTCATTCAATATTATCTAGGATCACTAAGAGAATAACATGTACAACATATCAATCAAAACACAAGAGATAATAGACACAGAGTTTCCTCAGGGAAAACCAACAAGGTGAAAAACCCCGCAACTTCCTCAGAGATAGAATAAGCCACAATACAAGATCACAATGATCAAATCCAAAGAGATGTCTCTAGCAGATACTCCTCCTCCTCCACTTGTGTGTAACTCTCTCTCTCAACTATGCGAGTTGGATGAGTGAGTGAATTGTTAGATTGAGACGCACTCACTCTCTATTTATACACAACTTAACCTGCCTTTTCACTTTAGTTGGGACGACCTCCTAAGGAAGTCTAATAACCCACTCAAATAATATAATTAGGGCCGACCCCACACTAGTGGTCTAATAACCCATCAAATATAAGTTGTGACACTCGCAACACTTGCGATACTTGCAAGACTTACAAATACAAATGACAACACTTCTGATTGGAGGAATAAAACATATCCAACATGAATATAATAAAGTACAAGTGTAATACATAGAAAAATATCTTCTGAAGTTACAAATACATGAACACTCCCTCTTAACTAGGAAGGTATTCTCTAAAACAGGTCATCAATACATATTGGCACAGATCTTCAATTCTGGAGTTGGATCATCGTCACTAGATCACGAAGCATCATCATCATCACTGTTGTTGTACCCATCATCTCGATCACTAGTCTATCTATGAATTCTTCTCGTCATAGGAATTTCTACAAAGCCAACCCTTTTTCATGCTGGGTGTAGGCCTAGCCTCCTGTAGGTCTTCATCATTTGTGCGAATGATCAGATAGAGGTGGATTCTCGGGACTAATTATGTGCTGATGCAATACCTGACAAGAGCATCCCAGGAACATTTTATGTGCCTAAGCACAACTAACAAGATCTCCCAAGACTGATTACATGCATCCCTTCACAATAGCTTTAAAGAACATCCCAGGATCAATTTATGTGCCATAGCACGACCAATAAGATCTCTAAAGAGCATCCCAGGACTTATTACAAGCTCATAGCTCAACCTATCAGATCGCCAGGACTGATTACATGTGAATAAGCAATACATTGAAATATTATCCTAGGAACATTTTACGTGCCTAAGCACGATCGACAAGATATCTAAAGAGCATCCCAGGACTTATTACGAGCAAACAACTCAACTATCGGATCTCCAGGACTGATTACACGCCTCCCTAGCAAAACCTCGTAAGAGCATCTAGGATTGATTACGAGTACATAGCTCAACCTATCGGATCTCCCTGGATCTTTTACATACTACTCCATAACTTGCCACATATCATCCATGACCTTGAAGTATCATCCTGATACTCATGATCCAACTGATCATCATCTCACGGTGCATCAACCTGATGCACATCATCAGCACATGATCACCCTGATCATCATCACATGATCATCCTGATCATCATAATAGCATCATCCTGATGCATATCATCCAGAGCATCATCCTGATGCTCATCACACAGCGCTTACATCCACAGCCATGGGAGGATCCTCCTACCACCATGCTTGGAATGGCTCCTACAAATGTGTCCCATCACTTCTTCCTCGAAGTATCTTCTATCTGAAGAACACCAAGCCTCTCCCTGAAGTACTCAAACTTCATTCTAGCTAGTGGTTTATTCAACACATCTACAGCCTGCTCATCTGTCACAACATACAGGAGCTTCACTACTCCTTTCTGCACCATATCCTTGATATAGTGATATTTGATCTCAATATGCTTCGACCTGTCATGGAACACCGGGTTCTGAGGAAAATTCACACAACTCTGGTTGTCACAGACGATACAAGGAGCATCCAACGGGAGATCAAATAACTCAGACAGTAGCTTCCTAAGCCATACTTCCTCACAACTGGTCGAACAAGCTACGACATACTCTGCTTCGGCTGTACTCAGTGCTATGCAAAAGTACTTCCTACTAAATCAAGAGATCACACTTTATCCTATACTGAAGCAGCACCCCGAAGTGCTCTTCCTATCTGCATCATTGCCTGCCCAATATGAATCAACATAACCATCTAGTTTAAACTTATGATTCGCATCATACTTGAGCCCATAATAAATTGTACCCTTTAGGTACCTCAGAATATGCTTTACAACAATCAGGTGAACATGTATAGGATCTGTTAGAAATTGGCTCAAGGTGTTCACCGTAAAGAAAATATCTGGTCTTGTGTTCGTCAGGTGCATCAAGGACCCAATCATCTGACGATACACCGTGACATCAACCGACTCATATGAAGCATCACACAATAGCTTCAAGTTCGATGCCATAGGTGTGGCCATGGCCTTGTAGTCGTTCATCCTGAACCGCTTCAGGATTTCTACTACATACTTCCCTTGTCCAAGGAAGATCCCATCTACACTCTGCCACACCTCCATGCCTAGAAAGTAATGAACCATCCCCAAGTCCTTCATCTCAAACTCGGCAGCAAGCTTCCTCTTTGTGTCGGCAATCAAACCATCCTCACCTGTAACAAACAGGTCATCCACATACAGTAGTAGTATCACTAGATTTCCTTCCTCAACCTTGTAGTAAAGGTTAGAATCTGCTTTACTCTTAGTAAATCCCAAACTAGATAGGAAGTTGTCTATCCTACCATACCAAGTCCTAGGAGCTTGTTTCAAGCCATACAAGGCTTTCTTCAACCTGCACACATATGACTCCCTGTCATGTGTCTCAAAACCAAGTGGCTGCTCCACATACACTTCCTGTTCGACTACACCATTCAAAAAAGTTGTCTTGACATCCATCTGGTGTATCTTCCACTTCATCACTGCAGCCAGAGCAAGTACTATTCTAATGGAATTGTATCTGGCTACAGGAGCAAAAGTCTCTTCATAATCTATTCCCTCTTTCTGGGAGAAGCCACGAGCTACAAACCTTGCCTTGTATTTCTCTATGCTAACATCTGCATCATGATTGATCTTATAGATCCACTTGGAAGTCACAACAGACTTCCCTTCAGGTCTTGGGACCACATCTCAAACATCATTCTTCATGATCAACTAGTATTCCTTGACCATGGCATCCTTCCATTCTTTATTTTCCACTACTTCTTCATAAGTGGAAGGTTCTTTGTTCATAATGTCACGGAGCAAGGCAACATAGCTAGTGTATGACCTTGTCCTTTTCCTTTCTCTGTGTTCCTCTTCTGGAATACCATACCTTTCTGCATCTTGGATGAGCTCTCTAGCCCATGCAGGTATCCTCTTGTGAGAGTTCTTCTCATGGGGTGGATCTACAGGTTCTTGTGGATCTGCAATTTCACAATCTTCTTCTGGAATTGCTTCATTCATAGTGGTGTCTTTAATTCTGGTTACCCTTGGTTCTTCATTGTCTTCAACAGGTGTCTACCTACATTTGATTTATGTTGAGTCTTCATCAAAAGTCACAACCCTACTAATGTCAATCTTCTTGAACCCTGGAAAGTAGATTCTGTAATCCTTCGAGCTTTCACTGTAACCCACAAAGATTCCCTTCTTTCCTGAAGGATTTAGCTTTGTCCTCTTTTCCTTTGGAATGTGTGTGTGTACTAGACAGCCAAATATTCTGATATGGCTAACTTCCAGTTTCTTACCATAGAAAACTTCTCCAGGTGTTTTGTTGTCAAGCATCTTGTGAGGTATTCTGTTCTACACATATACAGCTGTCCTTGTTGCTTCTGCCCATAGGTGCATAGGCAGATCCTGATCATGCAGCATTGCCCATGCTACTTCCATGATAGTTATATTCTTCCTTTCTACAACACCATTCTGTTGTGGATTTTAAGGAGTAGACAACTCCCTCTTAATCCCTGAATCACTGCATAACTTCTTGAGGTCACCTGAAGTGAATTCTCTGCCATTGTTGGATCTAAAGATCTTAATATTCTTATCAGTTTGATTTTCTATCAAGGCTTTGAAGTCCTTGAACTTATCAAACACTTCATCTTTGTTCTTCAAGAAATAAACCCAAGTCTTCCTAGAGAAATCATCAATGAAGGAAATATAGTATACATACCCTACTCAAAGAACTAGATGACATTGGTCCACATACATCAGAGTGGATAATCTCTAACATTCCTTTTGCTTTGCTTTCACTGCTTGGAAATGCCTTCTTTGTGTTCTTTCCTTTTGCACATCCTTTGCAAAAACCTTCATGCTTTGACTGGATTTTAGGAAGACCATCTACTGCTTTACTTGCAATTGGTAGTGCCCTATAGTGCACATGAGCAAGCCTTCTATGCCAAAGTTCACTTGGCCCCATCGATTCATGTACCATGGTAAGTTCAGGTTGTCCCTTCAATTTGTACAATCCTCCCTCTTGCTCTCCAATCACCACCGCATCTTCTATTGTCTTACACTTTGGCCACATGAGTACTTGGCCATCTATAAATGCAACTCTCATTCCCTTTGCATCCAAATATGACATGGAGAGAAGATTCTTCTTGAGTCTAGCTACATATAGAACATCTTTCATCTTCAAAGACTTCCCAGAGTCTAACTTGTAAAAGGCTTCACCACTTCCTTTTATAGGATATTGATAGTCATCCACAAGTTTCACCTTATGGGGTGACTCATGTTTAGATAGGTCTACAAATGATTCTTTAAATCCTGTCATGTTTTTGTAAGCCCCACTATCAATAAGCCAATCATCACACCCATGTGAGATAGTACATGTGAGAGCAGAGATCAGCACATATTCTTCCTCACTTGAAGAGTCTTCACTTTCTGCTCTATTCTTCTTCTTGGGAGGTTCATCATCCTCAGCAGCATGAGCATGATGCCTCTTCTTGATTTTCTTCTTCTTGTTGTTGGTAACTTCTTTTATTTTCTTGGGACATTTTGAGGCAAAGTGTCCTTTCACATTAGAATTGAAGCATCTTAGATCTTTCTTCTCTCTGTGATAGGGATGAGAAGATTTCTTGTGGTGAGATGGCTCCCTCTTGAACTTGCTTTTCTTGGTGTGAGCTGTGAGAGCTTGATATTCACTTCCCATCTTTTCTTCTCGTTCCACAAGCCTAGCTTCTTCTTGTTAACATTCCTCCCATAGTCTATTGAAAGAGATCAATTTCTTTCTTGCACAAATTCCTTGGATGAAGGAGTCCCATGACCTAGGTAGTCCACAATGTGGTCATTACAATTTCTCCATTCTCCACCACTTCATCCATAGCTTCAAGTTGTTCCTTGATTTGAGAGACCTTAGAAAAGTAGGATTGGATTGTCTCTCCATTCTAGATCTTTACCCCTTTCAAATGGTTCAACATAGTCATCTTCTGATTTATGTTATTTCCTTCAAATAACTTAGTCAAAGAGTCAAAGATCTCCTTAGGTGTCTTTAGGAAGAACACATGGGGTATGAGATGGTCCTTAATAGAATCAGCAATGATTCTCTTGGCTTTGACCAAGTTATCCTTGTGTAAGGCCTTAGCCTTTTCTCCCTCTGGGACTGGAACCTCTTCACTTATGTAAGTGTCCAACTCATTCTCTTCTAGGATTAACCCAATCCTATACTTCCAGGCTCAAAAATTATCGGCCCCTTCAAGCTTATCCTCAAGCTTGGTGTGGTGAGACATTTTAATGAGAAACTCAAATGGAAATAAAAGATTTAGGTCTTACCACTTGATTTGTTGAAAACTGGATCTGGAGCTAGATTAGGGTTTGTCAGAGAACCCTAAAAATTCAAACTTTGAATTTCAAACTTCTAAAAGGATAGAAAGATGTGCCTTGCTGAGTTGGTCAAGCTGGTATACTTTGATTTTGAGATCTGCAAAATTTGACCCCTCAAAATTGCCTTTGAAACTTCCATATCTACTTGACAAGATCCCGAATTAGAGTTTGATCAAACTCGGTCTTCTGCCCAACCAAAAAATTCGATCTTGTGCTCTAAACTTCGATTTTCTTGGGGAGCATCTAGCCGTGGATTCAGATTCCAAAAATTCCAACTTTCTCTGAAACCCTAATTTCCCTCAATAGTGACGAGCCAAAAACTGAAAATGCTCAGAATTGAATTATGTCTCAACATAAAGATGCGCCCTTGCTAGGAAAGTCAATCTAGCCTCCTTCCTTTGATGATATGTGGAGAGAAACCCACAAATTAAGAAGCCCTAGCTTCTGCAGCTGCACAGTGCCTTCTTCTTAGGTCAGCTCTGATACCATGTTATTTTTTCGATAATTTCATTCAATATTATCTTGGATCACTAAGAGAATAACATGTACAGTATATCAATCAAAACACAAGAGACAATAGACACAAAGTTTCCTCGGGGAAAACCAAGAAGGTGAAAAACCCCGCAACTTCCTCAGAGATAGAATAAGCCACAATACAAGATCACAATGATCAAACCCAAAGAGATGTCTCTAGCAAATACTCCTCCTCCTCCACTTATGCGCAACTCTCTCTCTCTCAACTATGTGAGTTGGATGAGTGAGTGAATTGTTAGAATGAGACACACTCACTCTCTATTTATACACAACTTAACCTGCCTTTTTACTTTAGCTGGGCCGACCTCCTAAAGAAGTCTAATAACCCACTCACATAATATAATCACAGTCGACCCCACACTAGTGGTCTAATAACCCATCAAATATAAGTTGCGACACTTGCAACACTTGCGACACTTACACATACAAATGATGACACTTTTGATTGGAGGAATTAAACATCTCTAGCATGAATATAATAAAGTACAAGTGTAATACATAGAAGAATATCTTCCGAAGTTACAAATACATCAACATGACATTCAGAGGTCAAGCATCTTCATGATTTAATATGGCAATAGTTTTATAAACATGACAAATTTTACCAACCTAGAGTGATGATAAGTCTCTGATAATACTTCTTCAAGTATTCTTCCTGATGTACTTTCTCACACTAGTACAAAATGAGAGATAAGTGATAGGCGACTAAAAAATTTTGTCACCGTAGTTTTTTCAAGCGTTAAATGACTAAAATTTGAGCAATTTTAAGTAATCCAACTAAAAATGACTAAGATAGATGACTAATTTAGTCACAGGATAAAATATATTACTAGATAACAAGTGAATAAAATAAAAATGACTAACGTAAACAACTAATTTAGTTGTAGGAATATAAATATGACTAGCTAACAACAATTAAGAATATGAATTAGTCATTTATATTAGTCATATTTAGTTGTGTCACACTGACAATGGGAAATTACAATTTTGATAATAAATTTGTTTAATTTACTAAATTTTAACAATGCAGATGGATTGAGAGACCTCGATCCCTTTAAAGGGGGTCTCTGAGTCCATCTGCAACATTAAAATTTAGTAAATTGTAACATTGTAGATGTATTTAGAGACCTAGGTGACTTAATTGTGTCACTCAACAATGAAAAATTACAATTTTGACAATGAATTGTTATGATTTATTAAATTTTAACACCGCATATGGATTTAGAGAAGGAGTCTCTGAATCCATCTGCAATGTTAAAATTTAACAAATTTTGAAAAGAATTTGTCAAAATTGCAATTTTTCATTACTGTATTCTGTCAAATAATTTGGAGTATATTAATATCATATAATTATTAATATATAATATAGTTTTTGTAATATAATATAATTATAGTTATAATATAGCATATCTAACATTAATATAATATAATCAATATTATATTAATATTAACATTTAAAAAAAATATAATATAGTTAGTCTACCTTATATTTTCATTTGTAAATACTAATAGAGGTTATATACAATAATAGAAAAATGGGTAATTAGTGACTATGTGACCAAAAAAATTAGTCACAACAAGTGCTTCCTTCATTTGACATGTATAAGTGTTATCATTTTATGAAATTGTGTGAACACGAAGTTGTAAATGCTAACCTCAATATTTTTATGATTTTGGACAACGAGCACATTAATTTTGGGGTTTGTCCTTCATTTGGCACATCATCATTATTGTCACCATAAAATATCCTACAAATATCATAGTGAACATGTTAAATATACACAATTTATTTGATGTCTTCAATTTATGTTGATCACACAACCAATGGGTCATAGCATTAAGAGGTACCAATTATAACCTAAATGTGCATTCTTTTTTTTTAATTTGGAAGTGAGCTTTATATAATTTATTGATTTTTTTTTTCATCGTATGGCTTGACACTACTCATAGCATTCCATAAATTTACGCAATATTTCTTCAATCTTTGATATGTCCTAATTCAAAGTGTACATGCAAAATTCACTAGTTTAAGGAAGAAATTGTCTAGCCTATGTTGCATGATCTCTCAAACTAGAGAATCCACCAAACAAGGCAGAGAATCCACCATCATTGGATATGCACCTATGTTACATTGTCTTTTTTTTTATTCTTCAATGAGGTCACATGTTAGAAGTCATTTTAGTTCCATTTCGCGGTCACATTCACTCAAGCTGTGGCTGAAGCAAGTCAATTTGGTGGATTTGAGCTCAAACCAGTCATATGCTATGCAGAACGATCCCAATAAGCCCTTTAAAAATGGTTACAAAGTGAAGAATCTAGTGGAGAAAATCAATGTTGGACCAAGTTCTTCTAAATATGCCCATCTATCATTCCTCAAGTGGGTTTTTATGTTCTTTATCAACATCCTCATGTTGATTTCCGCTTTGGGTTTCAACTTCCCATCATTAGTTCCTTCGCCCAGTGTTTACAAAGGCTACACGTAGCTGAGGGATAAATTCATTGTGGATTTCTTAGACATAGGCTTGTTTTCTCTCTGAGCCAAGGAATAGGTGGGTCTCTATGGCAGAGGTGTGGATGAATTCATTCCCTACTATAATGTGTCTAAGAATCAAATTCTTGATTATATGAATGGAGGGAAATACAATTACCATTGTGGGTTTTCAATATCAATGCAGTAGCCTTTCTTGGTAAGCCCTCCCAAATACTACAAGATTCCCCTCAGGTGGCCTACTGGCAAGGATTTCATATGGACCACAATGTCAATATTAGCAAAGAATAGTTGATTTCCTCTGGAAGTCTGTTGGCACCCCCAACAATTCCCCTTGATTTTTGCAAAATCAAGGGACCCCCATGTAAATTTTGTAAATATTAGCTTTTGGTTTTCTTTCTTTGCTTGATTTGGTAGGTGATTTCATGTTTTTCTTTCCTTGATCCTTTCTTTGACCTTTGTAACTATGGTCCTTTGGCTTTGTTTTCATGGTTTTGAGGATTTGGTGATGTTGGATGTTTAAGATTTTCGACTTCCCAGTGGCTAGATAATATTTGCGTGATCTCATTTGAACTTATCTGAGTCAATTCCATGTCTCCATTCCTTTGCATTGGATTAATTTGCTCCTTCGACGATCTTACTAAGTTTTGGTCTTCAATGCTTTAAATGGTTAGGAAGGACATTTTTGCGGATCAACATAAATTGGCTAAATGTTTATGTCAGTTCACATCTTGAAGAAGTATATATTAAGGTTTGGAGATGAGGTGATGCTTTTCAATTTTGGTGAAACATTATATTCCTCTTAGACTCTTGTAAATTTGCAGTTTTCTTATTAGAGCTGAATTTAATTATTTCTTTTTCTAAATTGCAATTTTAATTAAATTTGCTATGACTAAGAAAACTAATTTAATGACCAAAATTTTTACCCTGTTAATATTTTGACCTAAATTTCTATGCACTTTAGTTGGTCATTACAATTATGTATATTGAATCTAAGGATAATATTAATTTGAACATTTTATCAATTCATACATCACTTCTAATTATTTAAAGGTATTTTTATCACTTATTTTAAACCTTTTATAACATTATTCTTCGTGAGAATATGTTAGTGTACACATTGAGGGTTAAGCCCTATATTAATATATTTCTAAACCAATAAGTAGTGGATCACACTATTATTGAATTAAAATGAAAATGAGAAAACAATTTAAAATGATGCTTTATTTGAACTTTAATAGACTTTTGTATATTTACTATCAGTATATTTATTAATATTTAAAACAAAGAGTTATATTAATGAAAGAAAAATTAAATGTTCTTTGTATTATCATAAGTCGATTAAGAGATCTTATGCATACTTTTTAAAAGGAAAATTTATAAATGTGTAAAAGGATCCCTTTTTGGTTGAACTTCACGTTCCTAAAACCATATTGAGTTATCCATTTACATTAAAATTCTTTTTGTAAACAAAAGTTTTATCAATATTAAATATTAATAATCTTTTGTTGTTTCATCTACATGAATAAGTTTAAATCTACCCAAGTTTAAATCTACCCTCCGTCGTGCAACTTATTCATATTATATTTTGAAATGTTTTTGGATTGAAATTCCTACTCATTCACTTGAATATACTTTATACCAAATTGGCCTACTTCATTTCTGTAGAGGACGGTCAAATTCATCAAAAGACTTTACGTGAGACTACATATAGAGACGATTACCATATTATAAGCAAGAGAGGATAAGGCCCGTCACCATGCCATTGAATAGATAATAGATAAAGGAACAAATAAAATAAATGACTTCACATCAAATTGCTTTGGTTAAATAGAGAGGGTTCATGCACGAGCTGCCACATTAATTCAAGATTGCAAGATCTTCTTTAGCTATGATTGGGAAGATGCCAGTGCAAAATGAAACCTAAAACCAACGATTGTTCAACAAGAAAGAAAACAGAAATTTCCAGGTCATATCTCTACTTCGGAAACGGAATAGAGATTCTCTCTTTCTGTTTTTCAAATTTTTTCTATAAATATGGCTTTCATTCGAAGCCAGCAGGTGGGGGAAGGTCTCCGTTGATTCTGTTTTCTATTTGTAATGTTTCTGTTTGCAAAAGGAAGAGGATACACTGCCTTGAGGGGGAAAACGCCCTCTAGAATGAAGAGGGTTTCATTCTTTTCATTTTAAAATTTTCTTGCAATTTTTTTATTGAACAGGGGAAGCAGAAGGCGTCTTTGCTCACCTCATTTCTGTCTTGGTTCTTCATGATACTTTGTAATTTTTTTTATGGAGCCATAATCAAAATCCAGATAATACTTGCAATCATTTTCTCACAGTCAGTTTTGAACAATGATGTTCTGTAAGATTTTATTCTGCACATCTGATTATGAATTAAAAATCTTGATTCATTTTGGTGTTTGGATTTTTATGCTGATTGTTTAGAATGATTGCAGTTTCTGATTGCATAAACATTTTTATTATAGATCAATGATAATTATTTTTTATTGTTTAAGTAAATAAGCTATATTTTATGCATCATAAATTCTTTTTTTAAACTTGGGCCTTGATCGGAATAGTTTTTTTAAAATAGGTTAATTAGAATTAATTTTTAAAAGTTAAAATTATAATTTAATGTTTGAAAGTTATAGGTTAGTAGCTGCTAAATCTGTGTGATCTAACATTTGTTAAATCTGTGTATTTTCAGCCATTGAAATTTGCATTCTAGATTAGTTAAGCTTGAGTAGTTTTTATTATTTTCTTTAAATTGGTCAATCCAATTATAAGACTCTCTTGTTGAGAGAAAATCATATAGGCAGCGGGGCCTTTATTCCCGTGAGAGTTAGCTATTTCAAATACACTAGAAGCTGCAATAAGTGACTTGTGTGGTCTTTCTCTCTGTGTTGGCCATAGTTCAAAAATCTGGCCAACAAAGTCTCACTAAGAGGTATGTTACTATGTTCTCTAGTCTATACCCACTTCTTGTCATCTTAGTTCTATTTTCTGCTCATTTTGTATGTTGTTGAAGTAAATTTTAGATTTTATAATGATTCATTATCGAAATAAGTGCCTGTTTTCATTGCATCTTGGTTTTTCAGTCTCTGTTAGCCTTGGTAAAAGAAGAATTGTTTTGGGTATCCCTATAGTTTGTATAATTTTATGATTAATTTTGAGCTCGCAAAGTTTAGGGCTACAACCTAAATCTAGGATTGTTAGGCATCCATGTTTGCATCATGGCTTGGGAGGTCTACCTTAGGAACTTTTGAATTTTCAGTCATCATAGTTCGTAGCATTGTCCAAATCACCATGCACTATTTTGGGGTGAACAAAAAAAACCCACTAGTTTACTTCTATGTTCCCTGAAGAAAAGGCAGGCTCTATTGGATGGGCATCAACTAAATTTTGATGAGCCTTGGAAACTAAATCTAAGACTAGGTTGTGTGATGATATAATTGCTCGTTTTCTAATAAAATGCCATCATTCAAGACAAAACAAGGAATTGTGATCTATGTTTAAAATTTAGAGGTTCTTATCCTAATCCTCTATTTTTAGGAGAGACAATTCATTTTCCTTATAGTTGTTCCCAATAATGCACAATCTAGCCCTCTCAACCCTAAGCACTCTACAAAGGACATCATTATGTTTTTCATTGCTCCCTTCATTGTGATAGATAGATACAACGATACATCTACTTGTACTTCTATTTCCATTAATGATCTTGATGTTGTGACGAGGCCTCACACTCATAGGTTTTTCCTTCTCTACTTTACCTAGATCTTGATATTCTCTCTTTCTTTTATTGTCAATTGTATCTTTCCCTTTTGCTAGTTGTTTAGCATATTTGAAAGTTATGGAAATTCCCATAGTTTATTGATTCATGGTTGTACATTCTCGTCTTGTTTCCCATTTATTGGTCATTTGTTGGACATTTATAAAATTATCTCATCTTATATCTCAAATTTCTCAATAATCCAATGTTCAACAATTGTAGTCATTGCTTCTTGTTGCCAATTAACTGGAGATTTCTTGTTCTCAAACATCAACACACAAGTGTAAAATCACTTCTATGTTTCACTAAGACCTTGTTCTCAAACTAGAGCTTGGCTTTGATACCATGTGAGAAAACTAACTAAAGAAGAGGAAACATTGAAAGCAAATAACAATAGAGAAAAGATAATTAACAACTTGTAAAACATAGAGAATCCATGGCATGAGGGACGTTACAAAGACAATCTCATTCTAGATAATAATATTCTTGTCCCTTCATTGTCTAACCACCTACCTTATTTTTATCTTTACGTTATTAAACATTTATCAACCATTATTTGTTATATAGTGAGATAAATTTATTACGGTTAGCATACCAAAATCGGTCTTTGTGGTGGACAAATTTGTTGTCTTTAGTTGGCTTATTCCCTAAGTTATCAATCCTCCAGGTTTTCAAAAATCTAGGATTTGGATATGGCAGGGAAATGGAAAATAAAAAACATGTATATATAAAATATTTTTATAATTAAAAAAATAAATCAAGTTTAGAATCAAAACCATTGGCGAATCACAACATTAGAAATATAAGTTATAGCACAAAAGACAACTCTCATACATATTACTATTATCCATCTATGTACCATAACTGATAATTTAATCAATTATAACCATTATTGATAATTGATCATTTTGAATACCATTTCATCATGAACATGATGCAAGTGATAACAACATTTTTTTATCCACGTCCACATGTCCATATCAGTAGTGAATAAAGTGTTTTTCTCAAAGGATATGGAAAAAACTAAATAATAGTGTGGTACAAGTGAGCAAAAGTGTAGCACATAAGGATAGATCAAAGATCAAACCATGAGAGTAGGATTTGACACGAGGATATATCATAGCTTGACCAAGAATAGGGTTTAAGGTTTTAGACATTAGGCATTTAGGGTTTTGGGAGTTTTTTATTAAAATTTTGATTTTTGGGGGGATCCATTGGTCAAAAGAGCACTAGATGTTTCAGGATCCATTTAGAAATTTCAGGATCCATGATCTATTTCCTTATCAAGGAATCCACTTCCATGATGGAACCTTGATGGGTCCTACACATAGGGATGGTCGATATTGTAACACAACTTATTATAGACTCTCTGGTGGACAACTCAACACCCTTTGGTTGGATTACCATTGAACTCTTCGATTGAGTACTCAGTAGCCTTGGGTTGGCTTGTGCCAAACTTTCCAGTTGAATATTTAACAACCTTTTGTGTGTTTGTTCAAACTCTTATGTTGAGTGTTATAGCCTTCGGTAGCCTTGTCCAAAAGTCTCTAGTGGAATACTCAGCATTCTCTATTCATATTTGAATTTTCTTACATTCCAAAACAAAATGAATATGTATTTTTTTCTAATAGAATATCCTTCCCTGTCTCTACTGCTTTACGAAATTAGTTGATTTATGCAAAAGCCATTTTTTGAAAATTTCATGGCTATAAGCTATTACTGAATCTCCTTCACTAAAATTTTCAGAGTATTCTTCACTGGCTCTTATCACTTTCCTTGTGATTATAGGTTCCATTACGTGTGCTTCTAGTGGTGATTTGATTGATTCATAATAAAATGTTATATTGATACACAGGCTTCTTTCTTCCTCATTTTTTTGGATTGGGACCATCTATCCCTCTTTATCTGAAAGCACAAAACTAGCTTATAGGTTCTTTGTATTTGGTCTTCTTGGATTTGGAAAAATTCCCAACTCATCAAATTGCTCATATAAAGTCACATAGCATGTGGACATGATAGAGCAATCGATGATTCAACCATACAAATTTAAGTCATTCCATTTAGTCGCTCATTTAATGGTTGCATAATTGTTCTAGGATTGTCTTCTAAGCACCCCAATATGTTGAGGTCGATTACACTTTTGTCACTAGTTAGTACCCTAAATTCTTCTACTATATTTCTATATATAACATATTTAACATTTACATACCAAAACATCTCCCAAATCTGCCTAGGACATCTCTAGAATGTAATTTTAATGTCTCCAAAATCTACTTGGAAGTCCCTAAAATATGTTGGGGACGTTTTGGGTATGACCAAAAAGCCCCCGAGTCCCTAATGAAGTCCCCAAAATATTAGGGATGTTTCCTAGGGGACCCCAAGTCCCCGAAACATGGGGATGGAGGGTATGGGGGTTTTTTTGTCCGAGACGAGTCCCTGTGCAACATAGCTTTTTATATATTGCATTATATTCATTTTTGTTCCTAAGCAAGATATTTGTGCTTGTGAAACATGCTACCTTGTGTCCATACTCCATCATTGGATAAGGAGTTCTTGATACTCTTGAAGAAAATTGGCCGCAACCATGAAAATGTGGTTTTGTCAAATGCTTTGATGCATGTATTCTATGTTGTAGGATTTGTTAAATCATCCTTCAAATTCAGTTTATTGTAATTTATAATGATAAGGTTGATGTTTGCTTTCTCTAACAATGATTTTGTTTGATATATTATATAACCTAGTCAAATTGAATATGGTTTTAAGTGATGCAAAATAATACCATCCTAGTATAATGAATAAATACATCACAAGATCAAGTTTTGCAGCATTGACCCTTGCAAGATAAATGTGTCTAGGGTTTCTCTTTAAATGAGATGAAAGAAAACAAAAAATCATGTATCTATTGCCCCATGCCAATGATATTTTTGAACGCTATCCTTTTTGGCCTACATCAGTGTTATGAGAACTGGATGGTTGCGACCGAAAATAGTTGGTTTAAGTTTATTTTAGGAAAAAAGTGTCTTGGGCTTGTGGTATTACTACTATGAACCAGTTTTGGACTGGCTCTATCCTGAACTAACTAAATTGGTTGGTCTTGTGATGTTGACTAGGGCACACAAAACCAACCTTAAAAAATGTAAAACATACACTTCCAAGCAATTGAGAACCATAAACTCTACTTCAAAAACATTGGAGGTTGTTTAGATCCTCAATGTTTACTGATTCTCGTGAAACTTTAATTTTATGCGTATCAGAACTTATATATTGATGTAATTTTAATATTTTCACCCATACATTTAATATTTTTTTCAAAATAGAAATGGATATATTCGTATTAAAATGTTGTTGTGGCCAAACCATCTAGCAAGATATAAAGAAGAGCTAAACCATTCTTGAAAATTTCAAAATTGATATCTACTTATGGAATAGGCTTAAAGTTCTATATCTACCACTACATTCATAAAATGTAGTGACTGGATGTACTATCCCAATTAAAACCAGCTTTCCAAAACA
Organism: Larix kaempferi; assembly: GCA_027924585.1. NCBI lineage: Eukaryota > Viridiplantae > Streptophyta > Pinopsida > Pinales > Pinaceae > Larix > Larix kaempferi. The sequence continues at coordinate 12,810,498 of BSBM01000115.1, read as the reverse complement.
TTACAGATTTGGAAAGGTAATAGATCCTAGAGGCCATGCCTGCTGTGGGATTCCATATTGTTACTGACCTTCGATGACTGAAGTTTTTTTCTTTGCTTGAGATGACATATGATGAAATCTATATTCCACCTTTTCCATTAGAGTATCCACACCAAAAGAGACAACAGAGAGGGAAGGAGGAGGCATCTCTCTGATTCCCCTTATTACCAATCTTTTTCTCCACCCCATCTTTCTTATCCTTGCCTGCAACATGTCCACTTTGTCTATTATTTCTTTAGTACTATGGATGTTGTTTTCTAAGCATATTATTGTCTTCCTATGTTGATTTGTGATTGAATCTATTTGAAGGTTGATGTCAGTTAATTATATTTGTATTTCCTAGGATTCCAATGCATTCCTCCTCTCCCATTCTTTCCTCCTACCTTTCCATTTTCAAGCATATAATGAAAAGCAGTCACATTTAATGTGCTTTTCACACTTCCAAGCAATCACCTGCACAATTTAGAATTCTTGCAAATGGACCAATGTTGAGGATGGCCATGGAAATTTTCCATTTCTTCTGGTTCTCCCTCCTTCCATTTCACCATAGATAATATTTAAACACACCAAATTGAATACGCATTTCAATGCACAGTACTGGCTTCCTCAATGCCAAATTGTCTTCCATAGCGTTGAACCACCTTCCCAAATTCCGTGATGAGAACTATCATACAACCTCCAAGGGTTTCTAGTCTCATGTGTTGAATGACAATGAGGGAAGGAGGAAATGTAGTTGCATTCAACTTCCATCTTGTCTGAGACTTAATACCACATGCGATGAGTCATCCCATTCTCACTTGGAATATAGCATCTGCCAAGTGTGAAATGAGTGACAGAATGAAGCAGTAAAGGGCCATTAATATTTTTGCACTCTTTCTATAATACTTCCCACTTGTCCATTATGTCAATGAACCTGTCAATGAACCTCAACCTTAAATTAATGGGTATCAAGTATTTCATTGGGAGGTGATGGGAAACATGACATCACCCATTTGGATGATGATCTGTTGAGGAACCCTTACATGCAATATAAATCATCAAACTTTGTTTATTTGGTGTCTAATTGTTGGTGTACATTGATGTACATGAATATATATTTTTAATAATTATTTGAATATGGTATATGTAATTTTTATTTGGTTAGTTCTTATACTGGTTCTTCGACTAACTCTTTCCTAGTTTGTAATTTGTTGGTGAATCGGATCTGGTTTGGTTTTGGTCCAGTTCACAATTTTGGGGAAAGCTAGTTCCTTTCTGATTTTGGTCGAATGTGTGATTTTGGGAAAACTATGTTTGGTTTGGTTTAGGTTTTAACTATCTTGAACTACATAACATGAGTTGTATGGGTTGAAAGTTCCTTTTCATATCGAATGAATCAATTTTGAGTTCTTTTTGGCCTAAATTGGCCTAATGGTTAATATGAAACGGTTTTGGTCCGGCCGGTTGGTTCAAAGATTGAACCAGCCTGTGCTATGAGGATGATTGGGTTGTGATCAATAAGTGTAAAAGGTAAAAACATAAAAATAGAGGGGGGCCCAATCAATGTCAAAAAAAAAATAGAAGGGGGCTTAGTCAGGCTCAAAAAACCAAAGTTAAAAATAGAAGGGGGGTGTTTGTACAAAGTAATGACTCCAAGTTAGGGATGGATTGTACTATTATATCATGCATTGAAAGATTTAATATTCTCTCCTTTAGCGGAATGGAATTGGAGCCACTTCCACCAATAGATGTGGATGACATAGGTGTTCTTCCTGGATCTTCTAGTGCATCTAGTCAAGAGGTCGAGTTTTTGGTCTCCAGAGGCCATTCATGGTTTTCTCCCAGAAGGGGAAGGAAGAACCCCAGTTGGTAGGAAAAAACCTGTGATCCCTATGGCTATAGTGTGATGATCAGAAGGTATATGATGAATTGGAGACAATTTTTCATCCATCATCCTTTCAAAAAAAATGGGTTCCGAAGATTCATTTTGGAACAAATATTTGAAACCGAATTGAACCTATCCAATATAGGAAATGCATGACAACTCGATACCAAGTTTTCAGAGTTCCTATTTGATGTTGATGTATTTGTTCCCAGAACTTTAATTATATGTATCTTAGAGATTATATATTGATATAATTTTTACAGTCAATTTAAATCAACAAACTTTGCATATTTGGTGTCTAATGGTTTTGATTTACATTGATGAATAGCTTTTTTTTTAATTCAAATTTGAATATTTTATGTTATTTTTATTGACCATTTCTTATAGGACTAGGATGGAGTATAGTAATATCCTAACACCCCCCTTTAATCCATCATGGTCCCTGGTAAATGATACCAAAGGTCACCTAATACAATGAATAATAATAACAGTCAATAAACCGAGGAAATGGGGAAAACCTCATGGGAAAAATACCCTCCCTCAAAATAGACTATAAGGAACACACAAAAAATAACTGCTCCAAACTCAAGTAGGTGTGATGCTTGGTCATATGTCTGGAGGTATCTTCTTCTTGGAAAGAAGTGGATCATGCTCAGAAAGCATGTGCTTGTACTTGCTCTTCAGATCAAAAGTGATGAGAACAAATCCAAAAGTATGAGGATGATCCTTGAACCTGTGATTCGAATCAGCTGAGGTAGGATCAAATCTATGAATGTGCAGATAGTCTTTTGTCTTCTCCTTCGAACCATCATAGGTGACATTATGCCCAAAAGAACCATCACATGATAGTAAATGCTTTGAATCCAAATCAGATCCAAGGCTTGAAGAATGGTTTCTTAAGATCTCCTTTGAACCATTTGAGGTGAGATATAAACCATTGAATGCATGAGAAATTATCCCAAGCGAATGGAAATGGCCATCATGGGTGAGATTATGCCCAAAATAACTATCAAATATTAGTGATTGCTTGGAATCCAAATAAGATCCAAGACTTGAATCATGGTTGCTTAAGATCTCCTTTAAACCATTTGAGGTGAGATCTAAACCAATAAATGCATGAGAAATTATCCCTAGCAAATGGCAATGGCCATCATCTTCAATAACCTTCTAAAAGCATGAAATAATGATCATATAGAAGTACATAAGAGGTAAGTGATCAAGGAGAGCGAATGCATTACCTCCAATGGATAATTTAACCTCCGAAACATTTAGTAGATCATGATGCAAACCAATAGACTCTGGTGCAAGAGAGGATTTAGGAACCTCTGCAATTTCTAGAGTGTGAGCTGGCACAGAATTCGAAATAGAAGGAATTTGGAGCATGAGTGTATAATCTGCAAGTTCTTCTTCTTTGTGGCTAACTTCATTATGAGATATGTTTGATATTGATTCATGATCAATGAGATCATCAAGGAGAGTGAATGCATCACTGGGCTTGCTCTCGAAAGGGTTTGGGCCAATCCCTTCATTCTGCTTGCCAAATCTTTCATCCAGTTGGGCCCATAGCTCTTTTGGAGATTCAACATCAAGGAAGTGGTGTACCATGCAATGAGACATAGAAAACATCATTTCTCCAGCAACACTATCACCTTTATTTAACCAGTCATTCTCTTCTTCAAAGGATTCGAACTCTCTTTCGAAACAATAATCAAAGAGATCATGGCTCTTCAAATATGCTATCATTTTTGGTTTACATTCATCATAGTTGAATGGAGAAAGAGGAGGGATTTCTTCTAAATACATTTGAAGCTGTAGAAGACCTACAAAAACAATAGAGAATATCTGCATGGTTTACATTCATCATAGTTGAATGGAGAAAGAGGAGGGATTTCTTCTGAATACATTTGAAGCTGTAGAAGACCTGCAAAAACAATAGAGAATACCTGCAACTGCTACTGCTACAAAAATGCAGAAACTGCTGCAACTGCTGCACTCGAAATCTGGATAATAACCTACAAAAAACTCTCAGGAATGGAGATAGACAATGCTCTCAACATGCTCTAATTCCATGTGAAAATCCTCACAATAGATCTAAGAGCTAATGTATACCTCACAAAAAGGAATTTAGGAATAAGATTAAGAGTGGTCAATGCAGTGTAAATGAGCAACAAAATAATAATACAGTAGAATTCGGATAGAAGCAAAATAACTTCACACACACTAATTCATTAATCACAAATTGACACATAAATAATACAATGCATGAGGATTCGAATGCCAAGGTGGAAATTCGAATTAGCCATCATGGAGTGATCAAAATATCACTGGAGTGTCATCAGAGCACAACTAGAAGTCTTCATCATCATTAGTGGAGTCATCAATGCTCAAGTAACTGTCAACCATTAGTCAAACTGAGTCTAACTGAGTGTGGTAGGTGTAACTGAGTGTAACTGGCACTAACTGAATGAAGCTGGCTCAGTGGAGGGCACATGAGGAGCTAACTGGAGTTAGAATGGGCAGTCTAGTCTCACTAGAGGTCCATTGGAGTGATACAGTCAGTTGAGAGTCAATGTTTCCTTAAATCAAGGAAGAACTAAAGATAACTGAAGTGCAACTGGAGTGGTAAGTGATAAAAGGTGCCCCTCTCAAGTGGTAGATGCATGTTAGGCGCACTAAGCACTAGGAGGGCTAAATCTGATTAGTGAGAAGCTCCCGGGGCTAGCTAACTAGGGCTAGGTGCTGGGACTGATGACTAGGATGCATGCATGCAGAATGCATGCTGCATACGAAAATGCATGCAAGATTGAAAATGCAAATAATGAAAATGCTGGTAGTACTAGGATGGAGTATAGGAATATACTAACACTTTCACTTACCACATGAGAAAGGTGCCCTCCCTCACCTACCACCAGTTACACTTCAGTTAGTTTAGTGATCTGTGGATCTTTTCCTTGATTTGAGAACATATTAACTAGTTTACTGACTAATACACTCCGATGGAGCTCCAGTGAGCCTAGATTTCCAGTTCTAACTCCAATGAGCTCCTCTTGTGACCTCCTTTGAGCCTCCTTCACTACATTAGTGCACCATGCATGTGTTACACCTACTACATTCAGTTAGACTTAGTTTGCTACCTGGTTGACAATCACTTGTGTATTAATGGCACTCCACTGATGATGATTAGGACTCCTAGTGGTGTATTGTTGACACTCCACTGATGATGATGATGATGGCTCCTAGTGTAGATAAGCCATTCCCATGCAAGCTAATTTGAATTTCCACCTTGGCATTCGAATCCTCTCCACCATTGTTTTATTTATTGTTCATATTAGGATTAATGAATTAGTGTGTGATGTTATTCTGCTTCTATCTAAGTTCTACTGTATCATAATTCTGCTGCTCATTTACACTGCATTGTCCACTCTTCTTCTATTTTCCTGCTTAATCTTAATCTTTCTTGTGAGGTATACATTAGCTCTTAGATCTGCTATGAGGATTTTCACAGTAAGATGCTTTTTTTTTAGATGGAGAAAGTCACCAATTCCATTGATGAAGACTTGTCTTATGGATTCTTTATGCACCCTGAAATCTATAGCATACTTGGGCAGTAGATAAGGACTTTTAGTGCCCCCATACATCCTTATGTATGTTCCTTCTAATGAGAAGTAGTAGTCTTCGTACTCAACTATTACAACCAAGGCATTGTCTAACAAAGAATTTGGTTCTTTATTGAAGAGCGACCAATAAAGGGGCATGATTAGTTCTTCGCATAGTAGTTTGTAATACCTACTGTGGTTTCTAAGAAAGCATTTGACAAGGTTCTAAACTAATTTTCTGTACGGGCTTGTTTCTAAATAAATAAATAAAAACATTATTTAATCATTTACTATTTTTCCATTTATTATAGATGTATTTCCTCTTTCTAGTTATTTGAATCAACATTCAAGAGGTAAAATAATATCAATTTCCATTTACATGCACGTTTCAGTATATATGATTCAAAACATATATATATGTTTTAGCTTAAGTTTAAAATATGATTAATGTAATAATTAACAAGGAAAATACCTGTTGCACGAAGGTTGTAGATGGTTCTCTTTAGTGTCCCACAGATCTGTTAAATTAGCCTCCTTAATACTTAGCAACCAATTAAATAATCCACCCTGCCAACCAGCTTTGATCATGCTGGCCCTAGGAAATCAACAGACTTCCTAGTCCCCAATCCCACAAATCGATAATTCCAATAACGACTTCCTTATTTCGAATTCCCAATTAGAGTTTTCCTCTTCCTTTACGCAATTAGAGTTTTCCCCTTCCTTTGTGCAATAGGAGTTTTCCTCTTTCTCCTTGTGTTTCCAGAAATTCCCTTCCTCTCCCTTCAAGATTTTCTCAAAACAAATATAAGATCCAACTTTCGAACCCCCCATTACTCCCTCTAACCTTTCCTATATACCCTTCCTTAAGCTTCCTTCAACCTTACTCCACCACCTTCTCCCTATCTTCTCGAGACCAAAACTCACAAATCCCATCCGATTATTCAAGAAACTTTAATATTTAATATTTTTATGAAATCCTCTTTTCTCTTAACTAGTTAAATGATATAATGTTCATTATGTTAGTCCTATCAGGCTAGCTACATCTTAAATGCTTTTAGGATAAAATAATAATTAATAAGCATGAGTCTTCATAATGAAGATTCCATGCTTTGGTTGCTTAAATATAATCAGATTCGACTAGACTTGTCTTAAATACTCCTACAATAATCATATTATATTATTCCATCTATACTTTACATTCACAATTGTCTTTAAATCAATTAATGTTCCACTATCCTAAAGAACAAGACATAATCAATTTTGCTGTTTTTAAATAATTAATTTAACTAGCTTAATGAATTTCTTATTTGACTATAGTTTTAACTAATAGTACTCTTGATGATGTCACAATCCCTCCCGTGGACCCAATTCATTGAAGGGAATATGTTTCCAATCTGGGGCTTTTACACAAATGAATCCCGCTCATTAAATTCACAGCAATTGAAAACAAGAGTGTGCAGATGCAAAAACAAACAAGTATGCACAGCGGAATCAAAACAACATCCACACATAATTCATGCACATCCAACATATCAAAATAATCATTAAATTAGACATTGCAGAAGTAAATACACATAGAGATTACTTATCTTCATTGTGCAATTGTCCCAAACAACTAACTATGTCGCTACAACGTTCCACCCAACCATAGGTCAGTTGTGTTAATCAATTCTCTCAACACAACTGCCACCCCCCGAGCTAGGCATGATTCTTACAAGGAAAAGGGGACATTCAAGCTCATGCACAGCCAAAGCAATGGATACCCATCTCAACCCCAACATTCTCTTACACACAGCAAACTCAAGAACTGGGCATGGATACCCATTTTCAGCAATGGGATTTACAAACACGATGGCCATGGTCTTTCCCAAATTGTGGGCACACCAAAAACGGACTGTGAGAAAGGGCAATTCGACCACATGGAGGAAAACGATTTATCCCACAGATTATGGGCATTCCAATGGCCAAATCGACCTCCAGGAAACCCCCAAATCGATATGTTCTCTTCCCCACTGGTAACCAAAGCAAAAAATCCCTTCTCTCAGCTGAGAAACAAGGAAAAACTAGAAAAACATATCTAGAAAATGCCCAGGAAACTCCAAACTCGTGGGAGATCAAAACTGGTTGATGGGTAATTGCTTGGGAAGCAATTCATGGTTGTTTTCTTTCCCAAGAATCAAAACACATTTTTCCATGAAGGGTGGCTTGCCCATACTCGAATTTGGACAGTCATACCTCTCCATTCCCAAGGCTTTAACTACCTCAACCAACTCTTGGGAGAAATGAATGATTGGGTACAAAAGTCAACATGGGTAGTTGAGGGTTTGATGGGTTCTCTCATTGACACTTGGCTTGACTTGATTGGCTCAAGGGTTTGAATGTTTTCCCTCCCAAATCCTTGTAAAATCATGCCCCATCTCTTGTTTCATTGCATAGCTAGTTGTGGGTATTTTATTAAAATGCATATTTACATAATATTTGCAATTCCAACGTGCCTGGCTAGCACGTAAACCATATGCATCACTAAATCGATGGCGGGTCCTTGGCCTTGAACTCCTCACCACGATTTTATAACAATATTACATCATTTACATTTTAATGCAATGGGGTCAAAATCGGGATATTACAGATGATATTAATAATTAGTTAATCCAATTATTAACAATAATGCTAATAACAATAATTAGTTATTGAATATTAATTAACATTGATTGTTTGCTTGCTTCCTAAGTATCTGATTATCGACCTAGTGCTTCTATACTTATAGACATAGTACTCTTAAGGGTTTAACCAATCATAATTAATAATTAAACAGTACAATTTTATTGTCGAATACAGAACAATATTCAAGGCTTATTTACGACAATTTATGATATTAATTTCAATTGACGACACTTAATAAATCCTTTATTATAGTGCTCGCATACAATCTAAGGAATACCAAATGAATTGTTTAACACATACCTTATAAATCCTATCTTCCATTAACAAGGTTTAATAGACTTACTATTTCATAACAACTTACATAATTATTTAACCTTGTAATAAATTGTATAATGATACTAGTGTATATATGCAAAGTTTGCATGCATGGCCAGCATATGCACAAATCACATACGTACTATAAGTAAGAATATCCTTCCTATATGTATCTACTAATTAATAATAACCATGCAAATGTAATAATGATAGATACTTAACATAATCAATTTGACATTATGAGTCGTTTAATGGTTTAATAATCCAGGCTTAATCATTATTATATATAGGTTTCCAATAATCAATTAATTAATTACTTCAGGGTTGGGGTACCTACTACCACTACATAGTGTGATGGAACTCGTAATTCCCAACAATACTAGCTAACACATCCTCCCATCCTATCCTACTTCTGCATCCTCCCTATCCTTCCTTTGCTAGTAGGGATGTGATGTCGGCTTCACTGACCTAAGCACATATAGAAACTATGAGCGATAGCGTTGGCTATACATCGTACCTAACCTCTCCTAGCAGGCATCTGACCATCATCATCACACGTCTATGGGAGTGTGACTCAGCACAGCCCTCTGTAGGGCCCCTCTTGTAGGGTCCTCACAAACTAAACCTGAAACTTAACAACTTGATGCAAAACAGATTAGATACCATCATTAATAGAGAAATAAAATAAATTAACTAAATCACTTAGCAAATATAGGTCCAAAACCATAACCTGTCAATCGTAGGTCGTGACCGTTGTCAAAGAATTTGTTGTTAATATGATCCAGCTTGTGCTTTGTCATTCGCATCTTCCATAGGATCCCTCTAGCAAAGCTCAATTAACCATTGGCGAAGCAACCATTAGCTTCGCCACCCAACCATAGGCATATGCTTTCAATCACATAGCCACCTTCGAGCTTCAGGTCATAGAGTTCGCAGACACAATTCAAGAAACTCCTCAATGGGTTCCCCCCCCCACAAGAATTTTTAGCCAAACCACAATAACAACAAGTCACTCACATTTTCAAGATTACGATAACCATCCAAAAACTAGGTGCCTTACCCATCCCCAAAGCCTTCCTCAAATAAGAAATCCCTTGCGACACATGTCACTTCATGCAAAATACCCAATTTCTTAATATTCAAAAAATAATTTATCTCACAAATCCATGTGTCAAGTTTCCTAGAAGAATGCACCTACTTTCTTAAATTTACTCAAGTTTGTCTCTAAGATGCTCTCTCTAAATTATATTTTGTGGGTGCATGTGGTGTTAGCTAATAACTCAAGCCTAGAATTCCATTTTGCTCCTAATATAATTATTTATAAGATTTTAAATACTAAAAAAATATTTTCATGTGTAAATTCCTAAAAATAATTATTTCTATTATTTTTAATACTAAAATGTAATTTCATGAGCAAGTGTTCTGGATGCAATTTTATATGGTTTTTATGCATAAAGTTTACCAATTCATCCATTCTAGGACCTAGGTGCTACACCGTTGGGCCCATTTGTCCTTTATGCTCATCTTTCGACATGGTACCACTCCGTCGGGTCCATTTATCCATCGTATCCATTCCTCGGCAAGGTACCACATCATCGGGTCCTTGCGTCCATCCTTTTTCATTTCTCGGCAAGGTACCACACTATCAGGTCCTTCTGTCGATATCTTTTCATTTGAATTGCAGGAACTTGATGTAGGGATTTAGGATCCGTTACCTTCAATCCTCCGTCTACACGCTATTGAGGACTAATGGCGTTGAGGAGTAAGTTCATTCTTACTACGCGCCCCCCAACTCGTACGTGACCAACTCCATCATGGTCCACATCGCACGACTTCATGCAACCCCAAGTAAGTGGCTAAGGGATTTTGAACTCGGTCATGGGATCCATTGGAAGTCGACACCATCGTCGTCCTTCTGTGTGTGATTTATCTGTACTCTACGACCCTTTTAATTCCATCGGTGAACCGTTTCACCTGTTGCTACACACATATCAGAAACATATTTTAATAGTCCTATTCTCATTTGTCATATTTCAATCCATAAACCCGCTAATCATTAAGCAAATTACAGTTTACTCATAACATCATACATTCCATTGATTAGGAAAGCATTTCATCAATATGTATTTCTTTTGTTCTCATCTCATAATTCATCTTACAACTATTCGTTAAGAATCATATTCACATAACACATTTTTTAAAATCAAGGCTAATCATTCAGCAAGATGTAATCAATCAATTATCCCACTCCACACATATCATTTAATTCATTAATTCATTTATCGATTGTCGTCATGCACATAATCATGTGTTTCTCAATTATTAAGATGCATCCTAACTCGAAGAGCCACTTTATTGAAGTCTGATCAACTGGGTCACTCGATAGGTGCCCTTAAAGTCCACAGTTATTCTAGGGGCATTACACCCTCCCACAACCTCAGGTATCATAAAACATAGGGTGGGAAATGCCTCCATCTCTCTCAACATACTTGGTCTATACCCTGTCAAAATCATACTGTGTTGTTACTGGGATTATCAGTTTGTGTCATCGTATCATCCGGTTGGTTGCTAAGATATAATTTTCACTGTTTGCTTATTCCTCATATCATATTAGATATCTGGCTACCACGTAGCCCCTGTGTCCTACAGATTAGTATTTTGCAGACATATATCTATAACAAATATTTCCATTCGATCATTAGTTGGTCCATATTATCAACATCATTTCATTTCATCACACAAAATCATTATATCGATCACATCATGGGTTGGTATCCACGTACTACATCATATATATCACATTTTATCAAGGACAATTAATAAACATACACTGCCATTATGAAAGGAAGCAATCTCATGATAACTACCTCATAGTAACCGCATAAACATAATAACTTCACCAGAATTGTAACATCATAACATCATAATCATAGTATCTGGATAAGCATAGTAGCATCATATAATCAGTTCTAACATGTCGACAATATAGCTCACTCAGTATAGTTGAGTCTAACAGATAATAAGCAAATAAAGTGCAAGGTGTCTGACTGATTAACATGCCTAGTCAAAATATGGGGCATTACATACACCCACCCTTCAAGAAACTTCGTCCAGAATTTATAGTCAAGATAGTGTGGGAAAAAAAACTCATGATGCATGGTCTTTGCACCCCCTTGTGTAATAGAACCTGTGCTATACTTGCCCCACTAGACCTCCTCTTGATTAGACCTAACGATGCCCACAAAATTTACTCATTTTATCACACTGAAGGTGTTCTTATATTTTGTTTAGCATTTGTGTGTGAGGTTGGTCCAATCTCTTCCATGTTCTTTAAAATATTTTTCTACTACGAAGTTATTCCCCTTATCGATTTTGATAGTACTGTTCCACATTGTGATTTATAGGAAGACCTAAGTCTTGATTTATGTACAACATTTATTTACTTCCAAGGTATTGTTATGACTCTTGCATTTGTTACGAATCTAGTTTACCTATTTTCAACATTTTTTTTTATTACATATTATCGCACAACTTTTATATATATCTATATATATATATATATTCAAAAATCTAACCCATGAGTGTTTATAATATCCCATTCTATTTTATGTTTTTAATTTCCTTACAAGGTCACTCTTTTCTAGAATACAAACCCTTCTCATTCACCAAGAGTTTCAATCTATTACGACTCTATGCATTCTTTATATCACTGTATGATCCTATATGACTCTTGTATCGTCAATGGTATCTTTGTTTACCCCTATAAGGAAAAGGATATGCCTTCATTAAACATACTAAAATCATTCATATATGGTTACACATTAGGCACACATACTTATTCTAATCCCTCACCCAACACTCAAGTAATGATATACCTGCTCCTAAGAATTATACGCATATACTTATAATTCATCGACATTTTAACTTGGGAAGTGCATTATTGCAACATGATATTTTTAATTAAATTACAACTCCCATAGGAAATTATCTAACATGTTCACTTTATAATTGGGTTAAGATTCATATGACTCTCTTATTGTTAATCAAGGTGATGACTATATTGGGTACAACTAAACCAAATTTTCAGACACCCTACCACATCATTTCTCTACTCTGTAACCACTCTTAATTTATTTTGTCTAAATCCATGGGTCAGTTATTAATTTAGTCTTTTAATAAGCTATATCTGCAATCCCCTTGTTAAAGTACAACACACTATGTTTTGCTAACTTTAAGAACCTTCTATCCTCATTCTAAATTTATATTATTTATAATTATCAAAATTGAATTTGATTATCACTCTACCTAAATTAATTGAATTTTTCTTATTTTTGAGGGAATTAATTTATTCATGCACCACAATGATAGTGTTTTGAATATAGTTTCCTTCTTTGTAAGTGCCCTACTCCTGGGAAGTGAGAAAGGACATGATTCGTTTGAGGTGGTTCGCTATAAATTTGGATATAACCTTTTATATTAATTTAAAAGGGAGGTCATCCTTAATTTTTCCACTGTGTTAGCTCTAGAGCAAGGTTTTATATGCCTCTACATAGGAACCCTGTGGAATGCCATCTATTTTACTTATACATAGTAATTACCATTCCTTATTTGTTTATTGATCAATTTACTTCATGACTTGTTCGAATGTATAGACTGTAATTTAATTTATGAAGCAACCCTTTGTTTCATATGGCGTAGATACTTCATTTGCTATAGCGTTGGTTCACTTCTATTTCATTTGCATATATAGTGTAGGCAGTAACGTCAATTTCCTATAGTGATACCATGGTTCATGGATTTTTAGCTTTTGTTTGATAACATAGGTTATATTGGTATTATATTTCAATAGTATTTTCATAAATTTGTGGGTACTTTATTTTGGTTTCCTATAGCGTAAATTTACTGGATCTTTCAAATTGCATTGTATTTTATTGTTATAAATAACAAATTTAATATTTTATTACTTTGTTTCGTAAACTAAGTTTTAAACACTTGGGTGATAACACAGTCTTACTTTGTTTTGTAGAATCAAGCTAACAAGCATAGATAGGTAGCATTATTTTTTTAATAACTTAGCCTCTTTTTCCTCTTCTCCTCCACCTGGAAGCTCCCCACCACTTGGCTTCCCATGCTCCTTCACATGCAGCCTCACTTCTCCGCCTACCTCTCCTCCTTCTCCTCAGCGTGGCCAACTCCCACCGCCAGCCAACCCACATTGTTCTTCCACGCTTCCCCCTGGCTCCCACAGGGCTCATGTCTACCTCTACTCTTCCTGGCCACCATCCGCGTGAGCCGTTTCTCCCTCTCCACGCATTGGCCTCCACTGGCTCCACCAATGATCAACTATACACCCGGCTGGAAGGGAATCACGAGAGCCACTAGGTTGCATGCAAGCCCTCTCCCCACCGTCCATACATAGGGTGCCTTCCTACAAGGGTAGTTCATCCCTCCCCGCGCACGTGAAGACCTTTCAGGATCAAACCTGGATGACTGGAGAGAGGTGTTGAGCCCAGAATTGGCCCTTTTTGACCATCATTTATCACTGTCCCTTACCTTGTCTCACACCAATTACCTTGGCAATTCAACTTATTGTCCTTATATATTCCCCAATTTACCAAGGTATGGCCGATTATCGTTTTATTGTATTAATACTTATGATTGTGATGATTTAAGCTGTGCATCTCTTAATTCGTGCTAACATGATGCAAATTATGAAGGTAGTAAGATAAATGGACTGCAGGAAGATCGGAGCTGAACAAGTCACGGAGGAAGGGACGTCCATTGCTTAAGGAAGGTTCCTTGGGGCTCAATTCGTCAATCAAGGCACAGTCGTGGCAGGGCAGCTGTAACATAAAGTTCTATCTTAAGTATGTCGCTGCTCAAATCCAGCTGTGAGCTGGAAGGACCGCCACTCTTGGGACAGTTGATAACTCCTCTTATATTTGGATATTTCAAGTTCTGCCACGCATTGTAACAGCTAGATTATTTAGGGCGCCTGAAGATCATAGATCTTCATGGCTGCCCAATTATAGGTTTAGATGTTGCAACTGTATGTATAAATATGTGGTGTTACCTCGATCGAGGGGTTGGACAGCAATTAATTAATTCATCTTGTATTAGCAGTCAAGCCGAAACTATGTACTCATCCTTCTGTTAATATAAAGAGTTGTTTCTGAGTTAAAGAGAGCGTTGTTCAACCAGCGTCTCTGTGTGAAGACTGGGCCCGTCTTCCACAGAGATTGCTGTGTTAATTTAGGATTTCATCTTTCTGTTGTGTGATGATTTGATCTTTCGTTTGTACGCAGCAGCAATATTCATTGTGTGGATTTCTCAGTAAATGATTTAATCGTGAGATTGGTGAATGGTATTAATAACAGTCGACTGAGTCAGGTTTGTTTTATGTAATTCAATTTCTGTTCACACTGTTGTGCTCATCCTACAGCTGAACGTAATCCCAGAAGCTCCTACGAATTAGCTTTCCTGTTATGTGTTGATTGATTTATATTTTGCAATTCAGTATCTTAGAACAGTTGCTTCAATCTCCTTTATTAAATTCTAGAGTAATGTTCAGGTCATGCTTCATGATTCCCAGCTTGATTTCATTAGACAGTTGATTATTTTAGGATGCAATTGAGATTTCCTTTCTGCAATCGTTGATTAGATCTGATATTCGTTTTGCTTGATGCATAATAGAAAAAGGATTGTAGTACAGCAGTTAGAAGGCAATTGGGATTGCGTAGATTCTTGGGATGAACATAGATGATAGAAGATAAAAGTATTCACTTCTAATGGTTTGTGTTTAAGCATATATTGTGCACTTGTCCTTTGAAATAAAAAGACTTTCTCGGGTTGACAATAAATTTCATACGCTCTGTGTGTTGATATTTAATTATCTGCAATTAGAGTGCTTGACATTTTGGCGCCGTTGCCGGGGAAGGATAAAAATTAAACACTAGTCATTAGTCGTATCTGATAAATTGCTTTCTGTCAGTCTTTTGGTTGTTTTTGAAATGATCTGCTTCGCATGAATACGAGGGGGGTAAAACGCGATCACCTCCCGACACCCAAAACCCCACAAATTACTAACAGTACAGGTGGTTCGGGTCGTGGTCGAGGTCCACCGCTGGGCAGAAGAACATTCATTGACGACCTTGTTGACAAAACTGATTCAGCTGTCAGATCTCGTCAACAGGGGACTCCTATCAAAAGAGGCCCTACTGATCCTGGAGCGTTAGCATCAGGATCTACAGTGGAAGATACAGGAGCAGCGGTGATTTCTGCATATACTCCTGCTAAAGAAGGAACAGCTGATTCGGCTGTTGCAATTGAAGAATACGCAGCTGCTACAACCGAAGAATACGCAGCTGCTGCAACCGAAGAATACGCAGCTGCTGCAACCGAACAATACGCAGCTGTTACATCCGAACAATACGCATCTGTTACAACTGAGGTAAGGGATAAAGGAACAAACGAAGGAGAAGATACAGAAGAAAAGATGAATAACAGACATGAGAATGAAGAGGAAGAAGCAGTGGTACAATACCATCATGAAGATAATTCCCCGCCAGAAACTATGGCTACATTGCAATTCCCAATACAGCAGCTCGAGGGGACAGCTCCTATGAAAAACATCTCACCGTCAGTATTACCCCGCTTCCATGGCAGGGCGGCAGAAGATCCAGACGAATTCCTGTTTGAATTCGATATCCTCTGTCGCAGCTATGATTATGTCACAGATGCTCAAAAGTTGAAGCTTTTTCCTGCCACCCTGAAGGACAATGCATTACGTTGGTTCATGAGCCTTGGGGGAGGAACTGTTGCTAATTGGAACAAGATGAAGCAAGTGTTCCTGGAAAAATATCAAGAATATTGCAACACCAGGGACAAGAGGGAGGAGTTATTCAAAATGGTACAGAAGGAGGACGAAAGCTTGGAGGATTTTGTAGAGAGGTTGCTGTACAATGTGCAGAGAGCTGGACAGACGAACATGGGACTAGATGTGCTTAAGATAATCCTGCTTCGAGGAATCCGGGACGATTGTTTAGACATGCTAAATTTATTAGGAAAGGGGGATATCTCTAAAGAATCTTTTGAGACAATTGTGGAATTATGTAAGAGATATTCCAGGGGATCTTCTAGGCATAATAAGCAGCATAAACGAAATAACCTGGAACGTGATGTCTTCGACAGAACTCAGAAGTCATCCAATGGGGGAGCTACACGTGCAGAGATAGGCAATCTTCTTGAAAACTTTAAAACAGAAATGATGAGCTCTATCTCTTCAGAGATTGACGTCTTGAAGGCCAAGCAAAGACAGGCAGTGGAGGATCTCACACTAGGGGTGTTTTGTCCCCGATGTAGAAAGACTCATCCACTGAAAGAATGCCCCCTTGACAAAGTTCAAGTATGTCAATTGTGCGAGCTGAATCATGATATGAAAGAATGCCCCACGCTGCCCCAAGTGAAAGCTGTTCTGCAGGCATCAACTCCAGAGGTGGATTCAGCCTACTTTATTGCACAGAAGAAACCCTGGCAGCCCCGGAATCAAGGTATGTCTCCCGATTCATTTCCATTTTTGAATAATTTGAATAATTGGAATACTAATATGCAAAACGTGAATACACAATTCCCTTCAAATTATGCTCAGTGGAATTCTCCTCAACCTACGATGCAAGGTTATAATTCATGGAGTCCTTGGACACAGCCACCTCATCAACCTACTTCATGGTCTCCTGGATGGAGGAACTTCCATCCTGGGAATCAGTTTCCTCAACCACCTCCACCTCAACAGTTACCGTATCCTCCATATCCTCAATTTCAGCAATATCCTCAATACCTACCTCAGCAGTCGCAGCTGCAGCTGCAAAATAATCCTGTGCCTAACATACCAATACGGCCTCAGCTGCCTGCCCAACCTAACCCTAACCCAAATAATAAAACAGTCCAGCAACTGGAAACTCTCAATATGCCAGCCTACTCTCTCTCCCCTGTACCTTGTAATGACATTCGCTTACGGTCTGGGAAGGTAGTAGAACGTGTAACTTCAGAAAATATTCCACCAACTGTGTATGACAAAGGAGAGAGTTCCCAGCATCCTTTTGATCCGGTTCCTATCATTGAAGATGCTGAGCATCCCTCAGATGGGAGGGCTGAAACATTGAACGATGAAATGGATAACACGCAGCCCGCCCAGTTGGTAAGGCAACCACCTTACCCTGAGAGATTGATGCTGCCACAAAGAGGGGGGCAACCTCAGTTCAATCTCTTAGGAGAATTGAAGAACCTTTATGTTAAGATTCCCCTTTTACAAGCTCTTCAAGATGTACCTATCTACGCTAGAACTGTTCGGGACCTGTGCACTAAAAGACCGGGAAGGAAACCCAGAGATCCTCCTACTGTTCATGTTATAGGGAATTTATCCGCTTTAATGACTGGAAAAACCCCTGTAACTAAGTATGAGGATCCCGGCAATCCTACTGTCACTGTACACATAGGACAAACGCAGATACCCAACGTACTAGTAGATTTGGGAGCTGCGATCAATGTTATAACGATGGAGACTGTAAAGAAACTCGGATTCACCAATATTAGACCGACCCCTACTATCTTAGAACTGGCAGACAGATCTACCATCAGACCTGAAGGGATTTTGGACGACCTCGTTATTTCAGTAGACTCGTGGGAATACCCTGCCGATTTTCTGGTATTACAGCCAAAATCACAGCTGGGGGGACATCCATTGATTTTAGGGAGACCTTGGTTGGCTACAGCTGATGCTTGCATCAGCTGTCGATCAGGATCTATGACTATATCTGATGGCATGGAAACCAAAAATCTTACCCTGTACCCTCCAGCAAGGCCGAGTCTAGAAACTGAAACCTCCCTTTGGATAGAACAAGAAGAAGAAGAAGATGTTCAGCCATTACTAACAATAGGGAAGGCACTAACTTTCAAAAACGAAACAGAAGACGATGCCATTAATAATTTCATTAGCGAACCTGCTTCTGTAGACAAGGAAGTTTATCAACTTCTGAACAGTACCCTCGGCAAAGAAGAACAAGAACAGCTTACGGAGGAAGCGCTAGCCAATGACGCAAATATAATCCCAGTATTGAAAAGCTCGAGAAGTATTCCTATTGAGGTAGAGCCTGGAAGAACTTTGAACATCAATCCTGCTCTCTCCTCAGAAGAACAAAAGCGCTTAACCAATCTCTTGAAGGAACGTAAGGGGGCATTCGCCTGGGAGTATACAGACATGAAGGGTATTCCTTCTAGTCTGTGCACTCATCATATCTATATTAAAAACGACTCCCGGCCTCTATGTCAACCCCAACGACGCATGAACCCCAATCTGAGGGATATAGTGAAGGAAGAAATCCAGAAACTCTTGGAAGCAGGATTCATCTATCCTATTTCAGACAGTGAGTGGGTTTCCCCACTTGTGATTGTACCCAAGAAAAACGGTAAATGGAGAGTCTGTGTCGATTATAGGGAACTGAACAAGGCTACACAAAAGGATCACTTTCCTCTGCCCTTTATTGACCAGGTACTTGATAACTTATCTGGGAAGAAGTTCTTCTCCTTCCTGGACGGATTCAGTGGGTACAATCAAATCCAGATTGCTCCAGAGGATCAGGATAAGACCACCTTCACCTGCCCTTGGGGAACGTTCGCTTACAGGGTGCTTCCCTTTGGGTTGTGCAATGCACCTGCAACGTTCCAAAGAGCTGTGATTGGCATATTTTCTGAATTGGTAAATGATAGCATGGAAGTTTTTATGGATGATTTCACTCCTTATGGCAGGGATTTTGATGAAGCGTTGGAAAATTTGAAGAAGGTTTTAATTCGCTGTGAACAGGCTCGCCTCTCACTGAGCACTGAAAAATGCCACATGATGATGAGTGAGGGGGTGGTATTAGGACATTTCATCTCTACTAACGGTATTCAAGTGGATCCTTCAAAAATTAAGGTGATAAAGAATATACCAACCCCTTCAACTCAGAAAGAGGTGCGAAGTTTTCTGGGACATGCTGGGTATTACAGGAGATTCATAGAAAACTTCTCCAAACTTGCTTCTCCTTTGTTTTCATTGTTAATGAAGGATGTGCAGTTTGCATGGAGTACAGCATGCCAGACAGCATTTGATAAGCTTAAAGAGAAACTGTCCACAGCCCCTATTTTAAGGGGACCTAATTGGACCATACCTTTCCACATTTCTTCAGATGCTTCTGATACCGCCATTGGAGCAGTACTAGGACAGCAGGATGGTCAAGTACCTTATGCTATTTATTATGTGAGTAAAAACTTAGCCCCTGCTGAACTAAATTATACTGTTACTGAAAAAGAATTTCTTGCTATTGTTTATTCTATTAATAAGTTTCGGCATTACATTACTGGGTATCCTACATTTGTGCATACTGATCACTCTGCCATTAAGTATTTAATGAATAAACCTGTCACTAATGCCAGAGTAACCAGGTGGCTTTTATTATTACAGGAATTTGATATTACTATTATAGATAAACCTGGAAAAGAAAATGTTGTTGCTGATTTTTTATCACGATTTACTAACAGTGATGACAGTTCACCTGTTGAGGATGCTTTCCCGGATGAACATTTATTCGCACTCTCAGCTCATTCACCCTGGTATGCAGATGTTGCTAATTATTTGGCTGCAGGGAAACTTCCGCCACATATGTCTAAACGAGAGAAAAGAAAAATTATTCAGCAAAGTGCCAGGTATTGTTGGCTTAAAGGCCATCTCTTTTACACAGGACCTGATCTTGAAATTAGAAGATGTGTAAGGGAAGATGAGATCTTTCATATACTGAAGGCCTGTCACGATGAACCTTGCGGAGGACACTTTGCAGATAAAAGAACAGGACATAAGGCGTTGCGGATGGTCTATTATTGGCCGACACTATTCAGAGATGCTAAAAAATATGTTCAGTCCTGCGACAGCTGCCAAAGGATGGGCCAACCTAATAAGACAGACCAGATGCCTTTACAGCCCCAAGTGGTACTAGAACCGTTTGATAGATGGGCATTGGACTTTGTTGGTCCTATTAACCCTCCTTCCAAACAGAAGGTTTACATCTTGGTGTGTACAGACTACATGACTAAGTGGGTAGAAGCTGTAGCTTTGGCTAAAGCAAACGACCAGGCGGTGATTGATTTCCTGTACAGTGAAGTTTTTACCCGTTTTGGAGTACCAAAGGAAGTAGTTACCGATGGCGGACCACAATTTATTTCACATCAATTTGAATCCTTGCTCCGGAAGTATCATGTGCAGCACAAGATAACTTCACCTTATCATCCCCAGGCCAATGGTCAGGTGGAAAGCACTAATAAGGTTATCAAAGCAATCCTTACTAAAACAGTTAAAAGCCATCGAAGGGATTGGGCTGACAGACTTCCAGAAGCACTGTGGGCATATCGCACGACTTGGTGCAATACCACGGGCTTTTCTCCCTATGATCTGGTGTATGGTAAGAGTGCCATCTTTCCAATTGAATTTGAGATCAAGACCCTGAAAACAGCCATTGAAATGAACCTGGATGTAGCAGAAGCTCAGAAAAGAAGATTGAATCAATTGAATGAACTGGATGAGAAACGATTAGCTGCGGTAGACCAGACTGTGCTACTTCAGCAACAGAGATCTAACTGGCATGACCGATTCATCAAGAAGAAAATCTTCCATGAAGGAGACTGGGCACTACTGTACGACTCTAGATTCAAGAAAGATTTCAAGGGGAAATTACGCACAAGATGGCTGGGTCCATATTTGGTTGACAGGGTATTTGACAACGGCACTGTTCGCCTGGTCACCATTGATGAAAACCGTATGCCATTACTTGTTAATGGCCACAGGCTGCGACTGTATCGGAAGCCCATTTCGAAAGATGCATTCATTTCACAGATTGTTGCTGATCCAAACTACCAATTGGCACCAGAGCAGGAACATTTTTCTACCTTTACCAAATCTTAAAATGAAAACCATATTTGCTGTACATAAATAATTTCTTGCTGTAGCGTATAATTGTCGTTTTCTTTCTTTCTGCATTTGATCTCTTTGCTTGCTGTTGTCTTTTAAGAAAAAAAATTTTCAGGGAAGCGCCAGGAGAATGATCAGTTTGGGGCCCATAATGAAAATCTCTCTGTGCCGTCCTTGTGTTTTAAAAAAAAAAAAAAAAAAAAAAAAAAAAAAAAAAAAATTTCGGCAGCTGCAACATATTTTCCGGCAGCTGCAACATATTTTTCCGGCAGCCGTATATTCTCTTCCGGCAACCGTATTCTCCATTTCCCGGGAGCCGTAAATGCCCTTTCCGACAGCCGTCAATCTTTATCGGCAGCTGCAACATCAGCGGCTGCAACATCGGCAGCTGCAACATCAGCGGCTGCAACTTCGGCGGCTGCAACATCGGCGGCTGCAACTCCAGTTTCCTCGGCTGCCACCTCATCTTCCACGGCTGCCATCTCATTTTTCCGCAGCTACCATTTCATTCACCAGCTATGGCCACCTCATCTTCCACGGCTGCCATCTCATTTTCCGCAGCTGCCATTCCATTTACCAGCCACAACCGTATTCTCCATTTCCCGGTAGCCGTAAATTTTTCCCGTCCACCGTCAAATCTTGTCCGATAGCTGCAACTCCGGCAGCTGCAATCCCGGCGGCTGTAATTTCGGCGGCTGCAACATCTTTTTCTCGCAGTCGCCACATCACTTCCCGGCCGCCACCTCATTGACCAAGTCACTTCCACACCACAGCTGTCATTTCTTTCCAGCGGCTGCGACATATTTCCCATATTCGAAAAATCTTTTCCCGCCAGCCGTAAGTCTTTTCCGACAGCCGTAATTTTTCCCGGATATTGTGAATCTTTTTCCGGCTGCCACGAATTCTTTCCCGATGGCTGTAACTTCTTTCTTGTCAGCTGCAACAAGCTTTTTCATCGGCCGTGTGATCATTTCCTGGGCAATTTGCAGTGATAACTCCCGTGTTAACAGAAGGATTGTTTAACTTGCTAATTATGACGCTGATTCAGCCCAGTCCTTCCGGCGAACTCATCATTTCAACCCGGAGGATGCGACGCCTTGTGTTTTACCGGCGAAGGAAATCAGTGCCTTATCCGAGTCATCATGATTCCACGTCTGATTGTGCACGCGTTCGGCTCCACGACGTCACCAACTCCATGCTCCACCAGTTTCCGCAGCCTTCCGACGCACAGTTTTATGAGGTATGGCTTTCATTTATCACGTGACTAAGTATTGATATCATGTAAACGAGATTGGCCGTACCTTCACTCGTACCACCATTTAGATCTGATTGAACCTTTCCCTCGTACGACGTAATACTAATAACTGCCACCTTCCCCAATTCGGCATGAAAATTTTAAACTCCTCTCTGCGCTTAACTTTCCGAATTAGTTCATTCGCTCAACGTCTCCGCTCAACGATTCGTGCATTCTCCACGCTGCAACTTCTATTCTGGATCCTGTACTCTGTCGAAACAGCAGTTCTATCTTGCAGCCAGGACCATGGGCATTCCAGTTCGCCATGAACCTTTCAATACCCGGGAACTTAGACGGAATTTGCAGGTTCTGGCCATTTTTCAAGCCGCTGGCTGGGTCGAGTTCTTTGAACGATTGGATGGATTCGACCGGGACGCAGCTCTGCAATTTGCATTGAATCTCACTAAAACACACTCCACGGTGTGGGGACTGTGTATAGATGTTTCGGAGGTCATTATATCCGAGGTTACAGCTATCCCATTGGTGGGAAAACCTTGGTTTAACCGGCGAGTTCCTGCAACAGTTGCACGGGAACAATTTTTACT
The DNA here is from genome assembly GCA_027924585.1 of Larix kaempferi. NCBI lineage: Eukaryota > Viridiplantae > Streptophyta > Pinopsida > Pinales > Pinaceae > Larix > Larix kaempferi. Next base: position 12,787,187 of record BSBM01000115.1, on the reverse strand, counting down.
TCCAGGGGAGCAAGTTGAAGCATCCAGGAGAGGGATTGCATTGAAGTCACTGCCGCAGCCGTGGGACCAGGTCGCTATCTTCCTCAAGAAGTATATAACTTGCGAAGGCAGATACCAAACTGTGTACAACTCTGAACTTCCTTTGCTTTCTCATCTCCGTCATGGCATTTTGTTAAATATTCCATTTTATCTATTGCATGATTTGCGCCATATGGCAACATTCGTTCAATCGGCAAAACACCCATTATCCTCCCTCACACACCATGGCCTCATTAAGTTAATTATTATGAGAACCCTGGCCCAACATAATATAACATGGGAGCAATTCATCACCCGGCCACAGCAACCTGTTCCCTTGAGGGTTATTCCATTACAGCAATTACCGGTTCCGCCACAACAGGAGGACCGGAGTTCCTCCAGTGAAGTTGGGGGGAGGGATGAAACGGAAGAAGAACCACAGAGGGCACAGGCAGGACCATCCGGAAGGGATGAAACGGAAGAAGAGCAACAGAGGGCACAGGCAGGGACATCAGGGGTTGACAAAACCACAGAGGAAGAACAGCCCGAGGCACAGGCAGAGCCATTTGAAGTATATGAATCCCCAGCACAAGCAGAACCAGTGGGGGATGACACTGCATCTGAAGGAGAGCGAGGGGAAGCTCAAACAGAGCTGCCAGGGGACAATGTAGATGAAACCCTCGCGGAAAACCTAGATAACAGGGCAGCTCCGACAGCAGAAGGTGAAATTGGAGCAGCATCAAAAGCTGCGACAATGGAACCTGAAGATGACGGAGCTAGAGCAATGGAGGACGACATTGAGCTGGTCACAATCGAGTCTTCACCGGAATGGGCAGGAGGAGCAGCTGTGATTGAAGAAGAACAGCATGGGGGGCAGGGAAATGTTCCTTTGACTTCAGTTTTGCCTCCCTATGTTCCAGCTCCACGAGAAGAAACACTACAGAAAGGGAAGTCACAAAAGAAAACGCCGCAGAAAAGGAAGAGGACCACCAATGAGTTTGATTTAGTAGCACCAATTAGAAGGAAGCGAACTCGGTCAATTACAGCAGCAGAGGCAGCTAGAACAAAATGGGCAACCTTAGAGACACAGGTTGAACCCCCAATCCTTACACCAAAACCGAGGGATGCTCCACAAAGGCCAGTAGAAGAAGAGCCGGGAGTTGAGGGACTCTTGTATGAGAATGCAATGCTGAAAGAGGACCTCCAAGCACTTAGAAAGGAGCTGGAAACATGGAAGGAAATCTGCCAAAAGCAGGGTGGAAGAAAAATGTATACATTAATAGAGGCTGCAGACCAAGTGGAGGAAACAGCTTCTGCTGAAGCTGGAGAAAAGGATGAGCGAATACTCTGCCCCACCTGTGGGGAGATCTTTGAGGAAGCAGGCCATAAAATTTTACTTAGCACCTATTCAGCACAACAGCCTGCAGCCACAGAAGGGAAAGCAGTGGAGAAAGAGGATGCTGCAACACAAGAACCAGCACCTTTAAACATCCTTGCTGCAGCTGCTACTTCCCATGATGCAGAAGTCATAGAACGGATGGGAGAAGAACAGGGAGTGGAGGATGCCCTGGAAATTTATAAGGAATGTATGGAAATTCCAAAATGCTCCCACGACATAGAAATCATAGAACAAATGGGAGAAGAACGGGAGATGAAGAATGCTCTGGAGCTTATAAAAGAGTATGGTGAGACCCCAGAGTGTTCTCATGACACAGAAATCATGGAGCCAAAGGATACCCTGGAGGATAGTGAAGAATTTTGTGCTATAACCCCAGAACGTTCCCAGGACACAATAATTTTAGAAAGGGAAATGGAAATGCAGGACAGTGACAAGTTGAAACAGGATGCTGCAACACAAGAACCAGCAATCCTGAACTTGACCGTCCAACCGACTGAGCAGACAGAAGAAGAAGCCGGGACAGAGGATATTCTGGCATTCAACGATGAACTCTGGGTGGTGACCCCAGAAAGCTCTCATGATACAGAACTCATGGAAGAGAAGCTGCAGCAAAATAAAGATGAAGATGTAAGCCAGGATGTTGTCACACAAGAACCAACATCCTCGGATGCTGCAGCAAGAATCCCTGAACTGCAGTTGGAGGATAACCCGGGAGTGGAGATCATTCATGATATACAATGGAGTGATGATGAACAGGTACAGACACCCTGCTCAGGTGACACTGAAATCTTGGAGGAGGAGCTGCAAATCGAAAAGGATATCCAATCCCAGCAGCCAATTGACAAAGAAGACACTGTTACACAAGAACCAGTGTCTCCAAAAGCAATAAAGGCAGCTGCTGAAGAAGGTTTAAGGGATGTTGCTGTTACACAAGAACCAGCAACTCCCTTGATAAGATTAGATGCGCTGGAAGACACTGTCCCACAAGAACCAGTGCTTCCACCTCCTACAGGTATTATTGAATTGGATTCAGATTGAGTGTGTCTTTTCAACTTCCCCAGGCAAAGCATAAGAGAACTGCAGATATTAGCAAGTAGCGGGGGAAGGGGAACAGTAAAGTTGGGAACTGCTGGGTTGCTAACAGAAATTTTTCAAAGGGATAGCGGGGATGCCTGATTTATCTACATTCTTTCCTCTTGCCTGGACAAGGTTCAACACAATATTCAGATGCAGGTTGTTGCATGAGGACATGCAACAGGATAGTTGGGGGGAGATGTTGAGCCCAGAATTGGCCCTTTTTGACCATCATTTATCACTGTCCCTTACCTTGTCTCACACCAATTACCTTGGCAATTCAACTTATTGTCCTCATATATTCCCCAATTTACCAAGGTATGGCCGATTATCGTTTTATTGTATTAATACTTATGATTGTGATGATTTAAGCTGTGCATCTCTTAATTCGTGCTAACATGATGCAAATTATGAAGGTAGTAAGATAAATGGACTGCAGGAAGATCGGAGCTGAACAAGTCATGGAGGAAGGGACGTCCATTGCTTAAGGAAGGTTCCTTGGGGCTCAATTCGTCAATCAAGGCACAGTCGTGGCAGGGCAGCTGTAACATAAAGTTCTATCTTAAGTATGTCGCTGCTCAAATCCAGCTGTGAGCTGGAAGGACCGCCACTCTTGGGACAGTTGATAACTCCTCTTATATTTGGATATTTCAAGTTCTGCCACGCATTGTAACAGCTAGATTATTTAGGGCGCCTGAAGATCATAGATCTTCATGGCTGCCCAATTATAGGTTTAGATGTTGCAACTGTATGTATAAATATGTGGTGTTACCTCGATCGAGGGGTTGGACAGCAATTAATTAATTCATCTTGTATTAGCAGTCAAGCCGAAACTATGTACTCATCCTTCTGTTAATATAAAGAGTTGTTTCTGAGTTAAAGAGAGCGTTGTTCAACCAGCGTCTCTGTGTGAAGACTGGGCCCGTCTTCCACAGAGATTGCTGTGTTAATTTAGGATTTCATCTTTCTGTTGTGTGATGATTTGATCTTTCGTTTGTACGCAGCAGCAATATTCATTGTGTGGATTTCTCAGTAAATGATTTAATCGTGAGATTGGTGAATGGTATTAATAACAGTCGACTGAGTCAGGTTTGTTTTATGTAATTCAATTTCTGTTCACACTGTTGTGCTCATCCTACAGCTGAACGTAATCCCAGAAGCTCCTACGAATTAGCTTTCCTGTTATGTGTTGATTGATTTATATTTTGCAATTCAGTATCTTAGAACAGTTGCTTCAATCTCCTTTATTAAATTCTAGAGTAATGTTCAGGTCATGCTTCATGATTCCCAGCTTGATTTCATTAGACAGTTGATTATTTTAGGATGCAATTGAGATTTCCTTTCTGCAATCGTTGATTAGATCTGATATTCGTTTTGCTTGATGCATAATAGAAAAAGGATTGTAGTACAGCAGTTAGAAGGCAATTGGGATTGCGTAGATTCTTGGGATGAACATAGATGATAGAAGATAAAAGTATTCACTTCTAATGGTTTGTGTTTAAGCATATATTGTGCACTTGTCCTTTGAAATAAAAAGACTTTCTCGGGTTGACAATAAATTTCATACGCTCTGTGTGTTGATATTTAATTATCTGCAATTAGAGTGCTTGACAAGAGGCGCTAATATCTCTCAGCGCAGAGAGTAATTTTTGTAGAGAATAGAAAAAGGTGAAACCCCAGTGTAGCTTCATATCCTTCCCATTGAAATAGAGATATCTGCTTAAGTTTCGATTTTGTTTGTTCGAATGAGCTCTCATAGCTATATTACCTGGATGGTCAATTTATTTCTTGAGTTAACCAATGGTCAATTTGTTTGTTCAATTTCTTAATTCTAATAAAGCAGCTAGAGAGAACCATGCATCGAAGATTTGAGTGCAGCTCGAAGGCTAATATAGATTTTTCAGTGTTTTCAGTGTTTGAATAAAGCAGCTCAACTCTTGCTAGATCCATTTGTTATTGAACTATCCATCAGTTTAATTTTGTTGCCTCGTGCGATAAGAACTAGGGACCGTGGGAGTCGCGTGGAAGATCCTTTGATATCTACGTGAGTACCTGTTCGACTGCAGGAGAAGGTGACTTCAGCGATGCATGAATTAACCCTAATAGAGTTTGGGCAACTGGGAGACGACGTATTAGGTTAACTGAAGCTTCTATCTCATTCATGCTAGGTACGTTGGCCTCCCAAAAGGATTTATAAAGCACATGGGGATCCATCGTTTGTTGGATGAAGAGCATTCACACTTTAAGTCGGTTCACCACAGAGATTCATTCTTGGCTATAATAGTTGGCCATGGGCTGCATTTCAGCAAGGGATTTTTTTTTTTAGAGAAGCACATCCAATGTCTGTCTACTAATTTAGCAAATTTTGCCAATGGGAGTTCTACCACTTCTTCAACGAAGGGATCTACTGTGGAACACAATGCTCCAACAGGTTCAAAAATGCATGCTATTTACGATCATCAATATGGAGAGGAAGGACTAAAAGGACAGTTTGCACCCGAAGTCCTAATTCATCTGGATTTTCCAATGGTAATGGTAGTAACAACTTCAGGTTGAATCCGAAAAATTGCAGGTTCGTGTGGCATGTTGGTTAGGCAGGCTTGGTGAAGGTTTCAAGGCATGTGCTAAATTGTAGTGGCAAGATTGTGACCATTCAGGACGTTTTGAGTATAGAAATCAAACCAAGAATTGTGCTCTATATGGAGGAACTTGGTCGTTTATGGCTGATTGGGATCGCGATGCGTGGAACACACCTGCGTTGTCAAGCTTTTTTATCCTTCAATGGATATTGATTGGGACCTGCTGCCTCTACCTATTGTTGCCAAACCAACTCCAGGATTGTTTCCCAGGTTCCCCCTTGTTTCTTCTGCTTTCCAAGTATCGCATTTATTTTAGTGTTTACGAGATTTGTCCCTACCTTTTGTGTGTTATGGAAGAGAGCTATCTATTCAACATGTATAGAGCCCGAAGTTACAATAAAAAAACTTGTGCAAAGATGTGTATGACACAGCTGGACCGGAAATAAAAAATAAAGAAACGCCCTTCCACCATGTGGACTCTAGAGCTTTGGCAGCTGAGTATGAAATTAACAAGGAGTGTAAAAAGGTCCGAGAGAGGTAAGAATAGGCTATGCAGGAGCTTCTGCTGCGAACGTGTGTTTATGCATTGCCAGTACCTTCTGTGCGTGCTCGTCTTCATCGTCTAAACGAAACTATTACCCTGTTCGGTGAGAGTGAGATGGAGAGGCGTGATTGGCTCAGAGTGCTAATGGGGAAGCTTGATGCGGAGGAACAACTTTAGAAGCTCATGAACGTTCAGGAAGAAGAAGAAGCAGCTGCCAATGTTGATGCTGAAGAGACTCAGGGATCGTTGGATCAGATAAACAATGGTGGCGATCAATTCAATGATTGGGAAGATCGAAAAACTTGCAGGATAAAACCCTGTTGCAAGCGGACAGAACCTTCACAAGGACACCATCCACGTTGCAGCATTCCATTCGCTCTATGAGTGAGGAATCTAGCTGACGTGCATGGTTATGCTTCTCGTTGCTGAAATGCCTACGGCGTAAATATTGAGAAGCTAATGGTTAGAAGTGAACCTTGATATATGGGAGAAAAATGAGATCTTTTAAATGTCCTAAATTTTGTTTTGAATTTTAATTGTGAATAAAACATGAAAACCTTATAAGAAGTCATTACTATGTAAGTATGTGAGAAAAAATATACTCATAAAAAGTCCAAAACTTAGAATATTTAGATTACTCAAAAAATGAATTCCCATTTAATTTTAAAATGATAGTATAAACATGTTATGATTTGTATATTTTCTAAATATTTTTACTCAAAGCGGAAGAATTTTGGAATTGATATTGTTTCAAATAATGAAAAATTATAATTTCCCAAAAATTTATATAATTGAATTTCAATTTCATAACTAAAAAAATTGAAATATAAACCACTTCAATTTTAAATTCTTTACATCAAATTAACATACCATCATACACTAAAAATATATATATATATTTCTTTTTAAGAAAAAATTCAAACACAAACAAAAATAATCAACTAATATTATTAATTAGTATGAACAAAAATATATTAACGGTTATATTTAAACAATTCCTAATTTACTCTGTTTGCTTTATGCCAATCTGTTTTCTTGTACTAATACCTTACTGAAGGCACCTTGAACAAAGCAACACTAACATTGAAACATACGGGCTATTTTCATAGTATACAGAAAATATAAAACAGTGGACAATGAGGTTGCATGTGAAAAGAAACTGGGGGAATTCCGGGAATTGAACTCGGGACCTCTCTCACCCTAAGCGAGAAACATCTCACTAACCAAATGCCCTTCTATGATACATGCTTTTCGGTTACTTTCTCGTTTTCTGAAGAAAAGTGGTTTCCTGTTAACAAGCACAGGTTTTTTCCGAGTTAAAAAAGAAAACAAAATTTTTGAAGTTTGGAATTAATTCTACAGAGCCTGATCAATATCCATCTAGAATTGGATCATGTTAATTTTTTCCAGAGAAAAATAACTACTATTGATATTCATATTTGAATCAAATAGTACAAAACATATTCCTGGTCCAATCAGATGGATCCTTCAGAAAATGTTAAAGATGATAACTTCAAATTCTGCCATACATGGATTGTGTCTATCCCCTGTAGGATATATCAAAAAAGAAACAAACTCAACAGTTTTATCTAAGCGCAGAGCTTATTTCATCCAACACATATACCAAAATGTAAACCTTCCTGCAGTATCAAATACAAAGAGAAACATGTACATCATCATCAGCAGATCAGTCATAGAAATAAAAGGATCCACAATCCAGGATACTGCCCTCACACCAGTCTTCCCAGATCAAGTGTCCTTCACATCCATCAAGAGCTTGCTTGGATAGCTTATCCGCCATAAAGTTATGTTCACGATAAATATGTTCAAAGCTGATGTTCTGCTGTAAATGTATTTCAAAAAGCGTCCTGGTGGCCCAATGCCTCAGATTTAAAACATTGAGCTTGAATTTACCTTCTGCCCATTTGATGTTGACCCGAGAGTCACCATAAACCTTTATGTTGCTCAATCCAAAGATGTTTGCAACCTTTAGAACACACCAAAGTGTTCTAAAGGATTAATATTGAAATAGGATTAATAAATTACCTTTATATGGAAATAATAATCTGATCATATTTATATCATATTGTAAATGAAAGAAGTTTAAAAATTGGACGATTTTGTCCATCCAAGAATTTCTTAAAAAAATTATAATTTTTGTGGAAATCGTGCTTAACTTTAATTGTCAAACGTTTAGGAAACAATCCTGTGACCAAGCATTTGTATGACTTAGAAAATTTCAATATTGTGAAAAGAAAATAAACGGACAAATTGGAAATCCTACAGACATTAGACATGAGACTGAATAGTACTACCTTATTAAACGCAAGCGAAGAGTGTAAAACTGTTACTTGACTAGCTTCAGCAACAAAGGAAGGAATGACCACTTCTTCTCAGCGAATCAGAAAAACAGGAGCTTAGTATCTGGACACATTAACACCATGACTGCAATGAGAATTTGCGAACAGGCTACCTGAAATTGTGCCCATATTATATTTAGCATCAGACAAACAATCCAAACATGTAGCACCACACACACAGCCCAAAATAGCCATGCCCTCGGCTGCAGATAAGGTGAACAGGGAACTAGCAATTTAATGCCATTAAGCAATTGCACAGGTGCATAGGAAGCAATTAGAAGGCTCCCCTCTAAAGCCTCCCCTCTACTAATTGCTTACTTTATCAAGATCAGTAATGGAGGATAAAACCCTTTTGTAGTGGACTGCTTGAAGAGGTACCACTTCCTGTGCATAACAGGGCTACTACAGCTATTGCCAATGGACCGTACTGTAATAAATCTACTTCTACAGCCATGAATCTCAGCATTTTAACATTTTAACATTTAAATAATAAGAAATATTTTTTTATTCATAAGGGAAAAATGATTCAATTTTAGAGAATGATGCACTACATAAGATCATATTTTTGATCTTTTATTGAAGATAGAGCAAACTTTCACATTATTTAGGGAATCTGTACATTCCATAAAATGGTTGTATTTTGGGGGGCATCACCCAATGCCTAGCACTATCCCACAATATCATCACACTTACAACTCCAGCGAATCCAATGCCAAGTCCCAACCCCAATGCAAGCAATGAGAAATATTCATTTACATGACTTAGCCAATCTCGTCCTTTATTAATGCTAACTCCTTCCATTGTGCTATTGCCTTTTGTTTCCTTGCATAGTTGTAAAGGATAGCCACATAAGCATTTGTTCCCTTCAAATGAAGTCTCATTAAAAGTATCCAATTGAGTTCCTTTCGGGATTGTGCCACAAAGTTCATTCCATGAAATGTTCATAGATGCCAACATGGTTAACATGGAGAGCTCTTGAGGAATTGCTCCACTCAAATTATTTCTGGACAAATCCAACTGCTCCAGAGTAACTATCTCGCTAAGAGATTTGGGGATTTGCCCTTTTAGGTTATTTCCAGATAAATTCAACAATCTTAAGCTACTCAAACTCCCTATGCTTAGAGGTATTTCTCCAATAAGATTATTGTTAGACAAGTCAAGTATGGTATTTGTTGCTAGCACATATTTTAAAATATACTCTAAACCTTTCATTGCAATCCCATGTCCTCATATAAAGTATTACTACTGAGTTTCGAGGACCCAAGAATTTTGAATCTGAAGATTGGATGGTATGCTTCCATTAAATTTATTGTTGGATAAATCTAGCACCTGCAACTTAGGTAGATTTGCTATCCATTGAGGAATATCACCATAGAGTTTATTATAACCGAGATTTAAAACTCTTAAACTGTAAAAAGATGAAAGATACCCAGGGATCACACCGGTTAATCCATTTTTTCTTAAATCCAATAAACTAAGTCCCGTACAAATAGTCAAAGACTCAGGGATGGTTCCAGAAAAGTTGTTGGAATAAGCAGAGAAAACTTCCAAGGATATTGGAAAGCTGATGTCCAAAGTTCCACTAAGTTTGTTTTGAGACACTTTCAACCTTTGTAAAAACATGCATCCATACAAAGTTGATGGAATCATACCTGACAACGAGTTGTTCGTCAATGATAAAACCATCAAAGCCTTGCAATTGCTCAGAGAGTCGGGAATAGTTCCATTCAACTTATTGTCCGACAAATCTAATTGTAATAGTGCCACACATTCTCCCATGCTTTGAGGAATTATTCCTGTGAGATTATTGGAACCCAAATAAAGACCGCCAAGTTTGCTCAAATTCCCAATTCCCTGAGGTATACTACCCATTAACATGTTGGAACCAAGATTTAGGTTGCTCAACTGAGTCAATTTTGTAATGGCTTCAGGTATGCCACCGATAAGCCTATTTACACCAAGATCTAAGTAAAACATGTTGCTCAAATTGCCAATTGCTTCATGTAGACTACCTACCAGGCTATTCTGAACAAGACTTAGACTGAAGAGGGACTGAAGTTGGAATATACTCATCGGGATGGAGCCGTGAATTCTGTTGTGCCCGATGAACAATCTTCCTAGAGAAGTGCAGTTGCTAAGAGAACTTGGAATACTTCCAGTAATATTATTGTTATCCAATCGGAGATCTTCCAACATAACTAGACGGCCGAATTCTGTTGGTACAGCCCCTGTCAAGCTGTTTGCTGAAAGCCGGATCAATTGAAGACGCGTACAATTACACAGTGATCTTGGAATAGGACCCCAGAGCCTATTAAAGCTAAGGTCGAGTATTCCCAGTGCTTTTAGCTCACCAAGCTCCGCTGGAATTGTTCCTGTCAGATTATTACCAGAAAGATTGAAGGTGCGTAGTAATGAAAGGTTACCGAGAGATGGTGAAAGACTACCTTCCAATCCGAAGCCAGGAAGTATTAAGGCAACCACTCTATTCGTTCGCTTTCTGCAGCGGATTCCATTCCAGGAGCACACGTTGTGTGAGTTTTGTGATGTCCAGTTGAGCAGGGATCCATGTGGATCCGATATGACCGCAGATCTGAATGACAAAAGCGCCTCCACGTCCCTTCTTTCGCGAAGTGCGTCCATGGGTGATGTCAATTCGGTCTCCTCCCGCTTCAGGAGTTCAACTTCGTTCGAAACAAAATCAGTGGGTTGAAAAGAAGTACTGCCAAGCAGCGTGCGATCGAACAGATGAATACGGGAGGAATTACAGGGGTTCATCAAGCAACTCGTAGCAGCTGCAACCTCCGACGCTGCCAAACAAGCCATGATCACAATTACAAACCGCACAAGCATCATAGACACAAAACCTGTATCCATTTTTCTCTTTCGCCGACTCTAACCTCTTTAATCACCTTAATGCAATCTGTGCGGCATACATATAAATACTACAAGTCTCCCGTTCTTGGACGACGAACCGTAAGTTTAGAGGACTAAAAACCAATAGGAAAAACAAAGAAAGGCAAATCAATTCTGCGTGACCGTGGAAATCAATAGTTTCTTTGTTGAATTCGGGTGGTTTTGGGTGGGACACAAAGGTGAATATAAACTCATTAGGTATAGCGACAGGGAGACTGCCTTATTGGCGCGCCATATTGAATTGCACAGACTTATGGCGTACGTAAGACAGAAAAAACAAACAGAGGAAGACAGACAAAATCACCGTATTTCATGGGACATGAATGTAGACTAGTTGCCGAAAGTATATCGTGGAAAGGTGTAAATTTTCTACCGTTTATCTTACTCCACATTGAACAGTTTATGTTGAATTAAATCCAGCAACTTAGGAATTTTATGTTAAATTCTATGTGAAATTCCTTTGTCGTCCATTGAGTGGCGACTTGGCAAATGCGACATAGCAATCGATCTCATAGTCGTTTTTGAACTTTGGACCATCCGAGAAGCATCGATCATTCATTAATTACGCGGAATTGCTTCGGTGGCCACTCAGTACTGGTGGGGACTTAACATTGGATGATTAATTCTATGTGGAGTATGGACGCGTAGGATAAAATACAACCAAAACGCCCCGCTTTTCCGGGGATTTTTGGATAAAACCTGTTAAAATTTGGGTGGAAATTGTTATTTTCCTAATTTTGTAATTTCTGCACTCAAGATTGTATGTTCAAGATTTATGTTCCAGATTAATTGTCCAATTTTAAAACTATTTATATGGGCGAAATTGTGATCTGAACACTCTAAATTGCAATTTTTGTGAGAATTGCTCTGTATTTTAACAATATGGTCTTGTGTTCTACATATTTACTTTTTGTCAACAATTTTAAATAAAATAAATAGTTGTTGTTTTTTGAAATTTATTTTACTCATCGTTCATACTTAAAAACCTGATTAAAAAAAAAAATTAAAGGATTTGAGATTTGTTTTTCACACATAAAAATATGCTTCTTGTTACTCTTTTGAATTAAAGAAAGCAATATGTTAATACAAAATTCTTCATCTTAATGATCAAAATGATGTTGAAACATAATCACAGAAACCATGTTTTTACTTACCTTACAATATCTAAATTATTAAAGTATTTTATTACTTACCTTATAATATCTACCTCTTGCAACTCCCTTTCTTAACATGCAACATTTCAATGTAGATTTAGATCTACCATGCCTTAGATATTTCCCAAGTAGTTTTAAATCCATTATGTAGGTTCCCCAATACTCAAAGTATTTCCAAGTTGTTCATTGTATCAAAACCTAGACTTAGTACCTTAAAACTCGTTGTCCAGTTAATGAATGATTTTACACATATCTTGCATCCCCTTTATATAGGTGGAAGGTACCTTATGATCTCCTTCTTCTAATGTTCCTTAAACCATACTCCACATTCAAGTGGACAATGTCCAATCCACTCCATTTGTTTGCCAATTATTGGAATGCTTAACCTCTTACATCCACATCCAACTCGATCATGCACTCCTCGAAAAGGAATCTCAAACCCTCATGCATTCAATCGTTCCATGTGATATGCTTGAATGATGTCTAAGACATTTCTTTCCATTTCTTGTGTTTTATATCTGAAGTACTAAAAGAGAACAAATGAGAGAACAAAAACAAAATAGCATAGATGTAGCTCAAAAAGGGCCAAAATAGATCATCGATCCCATTATTCAAGAGAATGTAGCTTTATATAGGGTTTTTATTACAAGATAGAACATTAACTGTGTCAAAAATATAACTAACCACTATCTCTTAACGGTTACTTCATTAATTCTTCAATAGACTTCATCTTGGGCCCATCTCATTTCTTAGATGATTGTGCCATCTTATTGGGTGGTGCACCTTCTCTTGGACATTGTGCATTGTTGGGAGATGGAGGATCGTAAGTGCACCCTCCTTGCTTGACCAATTCATCTTTGTTTGAAGCCAGAAGTGTCCCTACTTTTTCCAACAACTAAGGAAATTGTTGTTGCATCACTACATGTGAGAGTTATTTAGCCTATGCTAGAGGTTTCCCTTTATTTCCAACCGGATAGGAGGTATGTTCGGAGTGGCAGGTGTTAGTAGAGTAAGTATCTAGCAAGGTATCAATCAAGAGAGGAGGTCGGAAGTTTGGAATGTTTGCAAAAGGGTGAGAATTTATGACATATTCTTCTAGTAGGGAAGGCTCAAAAGGCTTGAGGTTATTGACATGGACTACGTCATGGATTCCCAGCTAAGGAGGTAAGTCGATGTGGTAGGTGTTCTCTCCAATCTATTCTAGGATTGTATAAGGACCATAATGCAAAGGTTTGAGCTTATGATGGTGCAGGGATTGAAAACAAGGCTTGTCCATATATAACCAAACACAATCATTGGGAGAAAAGGATAGAGGTTCATGATGCACACCATGGTGGGCTTTGTATTGATGTTGGGTAGACTTGAGAGCCTCAGTGACATGGGCATGTTTGTGAGCAATATGCTGCAGGAAATATTGAGCAAACTATTGTTCCTTCTGCTAGTGTATAGATCCCGCAGGAGTCAATCTGAGAGGAAAGTCATATGGGACTAAATGTTGGTAGCCATAACAAGACTCAAAAGGTGAAAGACCAATGGAGCATGATTATAACTATGTTGGATGATATGCAAGTAGGTATCCCATTGTTTGTGGTTGCGATTGACTACCTCAGCTCAATCATCACTTTGGGGGTGGAAGGAAGTGGAAAACTAAATGTGACACCCCAAAAACAACCATAAGGTTTTCCAAAAGTTGCTAAAAAAATAGGAATAAGGATTTGAGATAATAGAATTGGGTAAACCAAAGTGAGATCAAACCTACTTAAAGAACTAATCAACGGTTTTTGTTGTAGAGATAGTCTTAGTACATGGGATAAAAAGGGCCATCATAGAAAAGAAGAGAACCACCACCCATCTTGCATCATGCTTATGGAATGTCTGGGGAAAAACATTGACAAAATACACAGATATGGACTCCCATGGGCGAAAGGGGATTGGCAATGGCTAGTAAAAACCATAATTATGGTTGGCAGGCTTGTGTTGGTTGCATAATGAATAGGCTTGGTTGCATAATGAATAGGCTCTGATGAAACGTTCCATTTGATGCTACATTGTAGGCCAATAGAAATGGTGATGCAAGCGTTGCACGATATTCTTTGTACCAAAGTGACCACCATAGGAAGAGGCATGGGCTTCTTTGATGAGAGTAAGGCAATTATCAGACAAAGGAACACATAGTTGACCTAGCTTATAGAGACACCCATTGTGAATAGAATAATCCAAAAAACGGGCTTGGTTGATCTCAATATGGCATTGCAAGGCCTTCCAAATTGGACCAAAGAAAAAATCTAAATAATAAAGGATTTTCCAAGTATCATAGGTTGCACAACATATCTCTAAAATGTGAAGAAATGGAGTGGGAAGATGACTGGGAAGGTATGCCATTTGGTTAGAGGTGCCCTTTTTATATTTGATCACTAAATGGAACTATTGAATGTATGCATCCCACTTTAGATGTTGTCATTCATGAATATCTATCTGTGAATTAATACAGATCAATAATGTAATGCCGCCATTATTTGAAATCTTGTACCAAACCATTAAAATCCTTATCATAGGTGGGTGAGTGCAAGCTAATGAGGGTCACTTTTAGTGCGTTAGATGCAATAGAAAACTGAAAAATCAGGCATCCCTCAACTTACTTGGACT